>OX637532.1:53218882-53468882 GCA_951800035.1 Linnaemya tessellans | reverse complement strand
TGGACTTAAAAATGAATCTTAGAGCTAAGAGAAAGGAAAAAAAAAATTAAATAAATCAAAATTAGACCCTGTGGGCTCCTGGAATTTTTCAAACATAAAATCTTGGAATTAAACTGTTAACACAAACAATTTCGTTTTCAACATAACCCAACGGAGAGTAGTAGAAAGTGTTCAGAAAATTATAACCCGCTTGTTTATTAATGATATTTTGAATTAATACATTGTCGAGTGTGTGTAAAGAATTAATGAAATTTTTCATTAAATCAAATGCATAAGATGCCAAAGGTTTTATCTTTGCAAAATCATATATATATATATATATATATATATATATATATATATATATATATATATATATTTATTTGAAAAATTTTCGAAATGTTTGTTAATGCATAGTCTAATAGTTTTTCTCTCAAACATTTCAAATTCCTTCATAACCGTAGGAGATATAAGAAACCAAGTTGAAAAAGCATATAAAAGTAACGGTCTAATACTTAATTTATATATTAACAATTTTGTTTTTTCCGGTAAATACCTACTATTAAACATTCTTCCAAATGTGATTTTAACCTCCCGAGCTTTGTTAAGGACAGTTCTAGCTAGCATGATGATTAAATTTCAAAAGATTTAACAATCTTAATCCTAAATATCTTAAATTATCAACAAAAGGAATATTTTGTCCATCTAGACTTAAACTGAGTTACTTACTTTCTGGAACAACTAAGTACTTACACTTTCCAGAAGCATGCCTCAAACAAATAGCTTTACTTTTGCCTGGATTAATTATTATACCCCATTGCTTATAAAAATTATTGACTTCATTTAAATATGAAGAAAGTGAAATAAGAGTATTTTTCGGAGAAATACCATGAGCATACAAAAGTGAATTATCTGCATAACTAATCCAGTTGCAGAATTATAAGTGTGTGAAAAATCATAAATAAACATGTTATATAAATGTGGTGCTAAAATAAAGCCTTGAGACACACCACAAATAATATTACCATTGGCTGAGAAATCATTTTGTAATTGAACACAGAACTTTCTGTCCGTCAAAAAACTGCCAATATGTTTAATAAATTGAGGACTAAAACCAATATTAATCATCTTAAAAATTAAGCCATCATGATAAATGCTGTCAAAAGCCTTCTCTATATCAAGAGAAATTGCTATTGTACAACGTTTTTCCCTCAAATTATTCACAACATCATCCCGAAATTTAAGCAGCGCTTGATTAGTTGAATAACATTTTTTAAAACCAAATTGATAATCTGAAATATTTACATGAAGTTTCCAAATTGTTATCCATCCTAATTCTAATAATTTTTTCAAAAAGTTTTCCTAAGTTAGATAAAAGATATATTGGTCTTACATTATTCAAATCAAAATTGTTGTGTTTCTTTGGAACCGGCGCGCCGTCTCTCCATGAAATAGGAGAGTAATAATTGTTAATTGTTATAAATAATAACTAAATAATCAAAAGCAATTGAGGGAAGTTTCTTTATAATGAAATTAGAAATTCCATCCAAACCGAACGATTTCTTGTTATTTAACAATTTGATAACTGACTGTAACTCATCAGCACAAGTTAGAGAACTATCCCTCTGAGTATTTGATGGTGGAAAATTGTTATCAAAATTAAACATTGAATTTGGAATAGATGATAAATTCATTCGAATTGACTCTTCAACATCTGATACATCCCTATTTGGGCTTACACCAAAATATATTGAGGAGAAATGGTTTTGAAGATGTCATAATTTTTGGATATTATCAGTAATTTCTAAGCCGTTTACTATTGATTTTGAAATAGTACTATTTCTCTGTATTCCTAAAATATTTTTAATTTTTTTATAAGCTGTTGGCCCAGGTTTGATATTTGCGAGACGAGTTTTGAAAATTTCAGCCTGTTCAATTTGAACCTGTTCTTTAATAATAATTTTAATCAACTGAATTTGTTTAGAAAGAAGAATATAATTTGGGTGCGTTCTATCTAAAGTCCTTCTAAAAAGTTTCTTTAAATCTTTTTGCCATACGTACTTTAATTTATATAAGTTTCTAATTTTATCCGAAATTATAACTTGCTTATTCATAACGGTTATTCTTCCACAATAATTTGCATTAATGTGATTCACTATAGAAATGAACTTTTCGACAAAACTATCAATTTCTAAATTTGATAAGTTCACAATCGAAGGAGGTAAATTTAAATTGATTTCTGATGCAACCTCATTTCTGAAAGTATTCCAATTAGTATTTCTGAATGACGTATAAACACGCGGTTGTTTTAAAACAAATTCAAAATTTATATATTTTAAATGGAAAATGCTCAGAAAAAGAAGGGAGAGACCTAATTGAAAAATTTAGATCAAAAGTGTTAACCAAATTTGTACTTACCAAAAAATGGCCCAGAAATGAATTTCCATTCGGAAATGGAGGCAAAGTATCCGAAAATCTTTGAAAATCATAACAAAAATCCGTTAACCAATTGTAAAACGCAATCCTATTAATGCATGTTTTGCATTAAAATCACTTCCTAATACAACTCTATCGTAGTTGGAGAAAGAGCTTTAATAACAGATAATCCATTATAAATAGAATTATAGTCATAGTTACAAGGTAAGTATAAAGAACCAAACAAAATTTTCTTTCTCAATCCATCCATTAATAAAAATACTTCAACAAATAAATTTGGAAAAGAGATTGAATCAATAGAAACACGGTTGTAGGAAAAACGTTCCTTCAATGCAATGGCGACTCCGACAGGGCTTTCGTCCTTTATAAAAGAATAATTTTCCAAAACAGTTTTATGACTTGGGCTAAGATGTGTTTCCTGTATAAAAGCGACATCAACCTTATTACATTTTAATGTATTCACTAAATCAATTTTCCTGCTAGAACTAACTAAAGAGCGAACGTTAAAAGTAAGAATATTCATTGTTCTATTTACCATAAATCAATTCAATCTCTTTAAGAAGTTTTAAACAACAGTTTTTGCTTGTGCTTTAGAACAGGGCTCCTCAATGGGAGAAAATATTTAAGTATAATGTATTTGTGAATTTTTCATGTGTTAGTGACTGTTTTTTTAAGCAAGAGCGTACAAATAATGTTGCCAGACGACGTCATTTTTACGACTTTTTATGCCAAAAATAAAATGACATGAAATATTTAAATAAAGTTTTCATTAATATGTATTTCTTACATTTAATTAATACAGGCGAAAATTAATAAGGCTAAAATTATTTTAAATTTTTTTCCGAATTTATTAATGTACATAATGTTGGAATATTTTGACTTATATATTGCCATTTTATCTGACAAAAATATTGTGTTCCGTTATTTCTGTTTAAAAATAACGTGATTTAAATATTAAATTTGAACGAAATATTTAAAAGACCAAGTCCAGGAAATTATAATAGAGGAGTAACAAAATCTAAATATGTAAGTGGAATCAAAACATTTTGGTTCTTACTTTTAATTAAGAGAAAAGACATATATTATAAAAAAAAAGACTTACAAATCAAAAAATTTGCTTTCAAGTCAATTCATCTATTAAAATGTTTGTAATTTTGAAAAAATTCTATATAAGGACGCTACTAGACGTTGAAACTCGTACTTCTAGCAATATAATTCGTAAAATATTAGTAATAGGTGATAGCTACATTAAAGAAGCTAATTAAAAAATCTAGATAATAATAATCGGCAATGTAACTTCTGAGATATAGAGCCTCGGAAAAAAGAGCCTTATTTACCCTCTTCTCCCCATAAAACTTTTTGCAAAAAAAAATTTATAGGAACAAAAATATTAAACAGAAGCAATTTCTTATTTTACGTATATTTCAAATTGAACTTACTCATTGTTTTTAAATATTTTTGTCAAAATAACACCGTTTTATATGAAAAATTGAAAGCATTTTTTAATTCTGTAGAAATGTTGAGGTATTTTTCATCAAACTACCGTAATAATTTCACATTAACGATTTGAAAAAGTAATATGAAGATTTTGATGTTTTTTCTCCAAAATTTGGCGATATTACATCTATTTTGTCTGGCAACTATGTGAACAAGAAAGAACATTTAAAGGTGTTGCCGTTGATCACTAAATCAAATTGATAATAATATAAGAAGGCAAACTTAGTTTTCACTTTTATAAATGTGTGAAATTGATTTTTGTTTCTATAGCCTATATTCTATTCACAATTTCGACCGAAATGCTGTCAAAGCCCATATAAAAAGTATTTAGTCGAAATAAGCGTGGAAAGAAATATATGATAAGAAAATTCGGAAATAAAACTGTAAATGGTGTAAAGATAATGTACCAAAAATTTTAAAATACTCGTGCAACTGAGTAAATAACATTTCTTTCGATTTAAAAAAAAAAGTTCCTCTGTAGAAATTTTTCATAAGGTTTATATTAAAATATTCTATTATAGACAATGGAGATATAAAATATTATAAAACCATTTTTGTATCATACAAAATTACTAAAAATCATAATATAAATAAATTCATCCATTCAAGAATACAAAAAATCGAACGATGGCAACGCGGGTTGAAAATTTAGTCATGCATTTGTTGTTGTCTATGAATAAAATTTTTATTTTCTCTTCTCTCATTGATGTGAATTTCGTTACTGTTCGTGTTGCGTATGTGAATACGTGTAAAAAATCCGATTGGCACTCGTATCTGGAGTGTAATGGCTGAGGAGCCCTGCTTTAGAACAGTTCTTATAATTTGTCATAAAATTTTTAATTTCATCTTCTAATGATACGGTTTCTTCTTTACACAATTCTCTAGCAATGTTTAAAAATGCTTCAATCAACGGTGATTTGTTAACTTTCAAAACTTTCGGGGATTCACTAAGACAACTAGCGAAAGTTTTATTATGTTCAATGAAATTAGATTCTATACTATTTTTAACATACTATTTTGACACAGTAATTAAAAAAAAACGGACAACCTCTCCAACTAGCAGGGTGTCCCAAACTTTTGCAGTTAATACAAAACGGCTTAAGGCTCATTTAGCCGAACGTTGAAATCGTAAATGTGAGCTAAATGTAAATGTTAGGTAAATGAAAATGTTGCTACACTTATAGAATACTTAAAATCGTGTCATATGTTTTTGACAAAAACAAACAACATATGTATGTATAACTATTTATAAAAACAAGATCATCAAAAATTCCCAAAATATTGTGTTTTTTGTAAGCTATATCGATGGAGTGTATTTAATAAAGAAAATAATTTAATATAATGGATGTGGAAAATATGTTTATCACAAAAATAAATACAATATAACTCTATATGTACAACTTTTTAAAACATTGATGGCACTTTAATATGTTTATGTTATTAGCGTCCGTGTTGAAAAAGTACGCAAATTAATTAAATGGTACAAAGAAGCATCAGAAACACCTATATACACAACTAATAGGATAATGATTCATTCCTTGGTATAAGTTTAATAAAATGGGCACATTTTTTCCATATTACAATATATATTAAATGTTTTGTTATATAACACAAATGTATATATTTACGTACAAACGAGTGTTTAATACATCTGAAACGGACAACCACATACAGCCATGCGATATTTCATTGTGAATAAAACATTTATTTAGAAAGTTAAACATATAAAATGCATATATCATGTAATTATACATATATATAAGCTAAACATATGAAAAGAGAAATAAGTACCAACGGAGGTCTTTTGTGCCCCATTCTCATTCAACATACATACATCCCATCACTGTCTACAACTGTCACGTAACCTTAGAACAAAATTCTATTTTCTGCAGGTTCCAACGTTACGGCAACATTTTTCTAAAGTCGAGTAAGCGTTTTCATTACTTGCCATATTACTGTTTGGATCAGCTGACACATTTACCTAACATTTACGATTTCAACGTTCGGCTAAATGAGCCTTTAGAATCAGCATCTACCACTAACTTGCATTCACCTGGGTCGTGTTTTTCAGAACACTTTACACAAGCCCGTGGTCTATTACAGTTGCTGGAAAAATTACCCCATTGTTGACAACGCCAACATTTAATTTCTTTAAAATTCGCCTTAGGGCAGGGAAAGGCAAATGTAGGGCGCGGCGCCTTTTCATTTACTCTTCTGTTACGTACGTGTGTACACGCATTGTAGAGCTGTATACAATTTCAATCAGTCTAGTTTCAGCATTCAAACAAGCAGGTTGTGTTTATCGCATACTTTAAGAATCAGCTTTGCCAGAAAGCAATGTGAGTCCGATCACTGTGGAGAAATCTTTATGAAAGAAATTATTGCTGATTCTAGTACAGGGAAAGGCAAATGCTTTGGCGAAAGGTATGAAGAGATGCGGAAAATTATACATGACATTCCCTTATGGCCACCTCGTGTTTTGTTAACAATTTGAACCACAATTCATAGTGTTCATTACATTCAAACTTTTTGCAAATAAAGCTGGTGAATAATGCAATGAACATATACATATGTGTATTTGCATTACTCTTTGTCAGATGTCCTACAAAACTTTATTTTTTACACACCATCACTGCATACAGAGCCACAAACATCATTTTGCTCCAATGCCATGCCGATACTGATTTTCTAATATATTGCAAATACCCATAATAAAATTAAGTTAGCTTTTGGAGATTTTAAAGTTTTAATTGGGGAGAAGTGGCGAAAGTTGATTGGCAAGACCGATTCGTGGTGAGAGCGCAGAGAGTATATAAGTAATACAATCGCAAAATGTAGTAGTATATATTGCCTTTCCCTGCCTTAGGGGCTTCCCAGAAAACCGACTGATTTAATAAATACCTTAAATGTGTAAAATCATTTGCATTTTTTCCGGGAAGCAATGTAATCAAAAATAATGTCTTCAATATTCGTCTTGTAGTAAAGACCGCGTAATATTAATCTAATTTTCTTCAAAACCTTTGGAGTAAATGAATAAGAATCGATTTCTTTCTTTTCGAGCAAAGCCATCATTTCTTGATGCACACACACGTCTCGCAAATACAATTTACACTTATTTCTTGATTTATTTGTAATTTTAAAATCAACATTCTTCGATTTGAGTTGATCTACCAGACTCTTAACGTTCAAATATTTAATGATAATTGGAGGACAATAACTTACGGTTTGCAGTTTTTTTGTGTATTTACTTGATCATTTCTGTGAACAGTAGATTGCATTTTATCCATCTTAATTTCTCCCCAAAATTTTGAATCTGTTGTAATTATTCACCGCAGGAGTTTCACAATCAGAGAGATCTAAATTTCCAATGATCACAATGTTTTCTTTTCTTCCATTTGACTTTTATAAATTCTTCTAGATCATTTCCTAATTTACCGTCTATTAAATCCATAGAAGACAAACAAGTAGACCTTGGAAGTATATTTTCCTCAAAATTGAATATTGAATTAATTTCATTTTTACACTTTGATGAAATTTTGCTCATTGTTGAATTATTATTCGGTACTGAAATATTAAAAATCGAAGCAGATGAATGCGATAAATCCTGACTTTTGTCTGGAGGCATTTTTAAGCGTAAAGAACCGCCATCAGGCTTATTAAATTGCAGGCTCATTTAAATTTTTTTTCAAAAATTTAAAAAAACTTAATATTTTTCTTTAACTTTTCACTATTTCAAATATTTTTTTATTTATTTTAAATATAAAGCACAACCTTCTTTGTTGAACGACAAATTCTGAATCCAAAAAAAAAAATGAAATGGATTCATATCGAATATAATTTATTTGTTGGTTTAGTTTTGTATGAGTTTCAAGGCCTACTATGCTTATTCTGTTGTGATTTTTGAAAATAGTTTGTAATTTACAAATTGTGAATTCTCAGATGGTTTTCAGAAGTATATGCATAAGATAAGAGGTTTTTAACTTTTCAAAACTGTGGGTAAAGTCTATAATAATTTCATTCAAATGGCTGCTTGTCCCGATAACGATCGCCATTGACTGTAACGGCCACTCCGTGCTCATTTTCGAAGAAAAATGGCCCAATTATGCCTCTGGACCAAAATCCGCTCCAAACAGTGACTCGTTTTGAGTGTGTCGGCTTTTCAATGTATGCGTGCACCAAATGGGACAATTTTGATTGTTTACATACCCGCCAAGATCCAAAAGCTGATTTTTTGGCAAAATCGGCATCTTCTGTAAGTCGATCGCAGGCCCACTTAGCGAAGCGAAAACGCATTGGATGGTCAACCATATTTGTTCAGCGGAAGGATAAAACTAATTATCTGTCAAATCAGACATGAGGTAAGTGTTACCATTCGCGAAATAAGCACTAGTTAAAAAATACGTTAGATAGTCGAATCGTAAATAATTAAATAAATATATTTAAAGCTTTCGTAGTATGAATCGTAATTCTTTTTGGGAATTATGTTCCTCTTGACTAGATCCATAACATCCTTTCTTTTATTTTCCGACAGTGGCATCTTTTTTTTTGGACAACTCATTTTTTTAATTGAACTAATTAGACTTTTTATTTCAAATAATCCTGATCAAAATTGCATTTTTAGCTATATTGCTCAAATGCAAAATGATAGAGTAATAATATTACACAGTGTCATTAAAATTATTTCATCAAAACAGTGATAATTCAATAAAAAACAAAATTATATCACGAAAACAATAACAAGTCAAAGAAAAAGTTAAGCATTATATCATGAAAACAATGATATTTCGAATAAAAACAAAAAATTAGCTTAGCCTGAATCAATTAAACAGTTGCAACTCAAAATACTACCTGAATAAAAGAAATTTTTATTATTATACTCTTCACAAAAAAGTGAAAGGGTATATATAGGTTTGTCATTCCGTGTGTAATTTCTTCGATATCAATATAGGACCCCATAAAGTATATATATATATATATATATATATATATATATATATATTCTGGATCCTTATGAATAGCGATGAAGATTGAGCGATGTCTGTCTGTCCGTCCGTCTGTACGATTTTCCCAAGCCCCCAGAAGAGCTAGAGACTTCGTTCTTGAACCGTTGGATTGAAATGAGCTTAATTCAGAAAGATCCGAAGTATGGTTCCAGCCCTGGGAAGCTTACACCTATTTCTCGACGCAAAATTTATACCAAATATCAATTATCTTTTTTAATGTTTTTAAATTAAACTTATATCGTGCTTTGGTAAGCCCCAATAGTCTATTATAAACTAATAAAATAAAAATTTTTTTTCCAGGGATGGGAAATTAAAATTTTTTTTTCGACCCATTCCGTATTTTGTAGTACATGTAGTAACTAAAATTGTTAAAAATTTTAAGTTTTTCTATAACAAAATCTCTTTATGTGTCCTGAAGATTTCCATTGGCCAAAAAAAAAATTTTTAACTAAAATTTTGCTTCCACGGGTGGGAAATTGAATTTTTTTATACATACGTGAAAGTAATCAAACAGGCAACTGATGTTGTTTTTTTTGCTAACTTAAACTGTCTTATAATTTAAGAAGAACAAAATTGATATCACAAATTAAAAAAAAATCAAAACTTCGAATCCAGGGGTGGACAAGTGTAATATTTTATAGTACATGAAAGTGACCAAAGTGGTTAAAAACTTTAAATTTGTCTTAAATTAAACTACTTTACACCTCATAAAGCGTTGCACTGATGAAAAAAAAAACAAAAATAAATTAAAATTTCGCTTCCAGGGTTGGGAAAATTGAAGTTTTTTTTGTACATGCAATATTTTGTAGTACATGTTATAACTACGGTGACCATTCGTCCTTTTTTTAAGAGGACAGTCCTCTTTTTTACATGATGTCCTCTTAGATAAGCAAAAATTAAAGTGTTCTCTTTTTAATTGAAATGTCCTTTATTGTCCTTTTTTTTTTATTATTAATACTTTTTTATTTAAATTCCAAAATTAAAAGTTTTATTTTCTAAATACAATAAAAGTCAAAATCACCCATGCAATAGAAATTATTATCATCAAATGGATTGTGCAGAAATTAAAATCTTTTTCTCAAATGACTGTAATATTTCTGGACATATTTTAAGTTCTGGGCATATTTTGTTTAAAAAACATTAATATATGTAAGTAAGTCGACCATGGCTGGAATATATGCAATTGACTATAAATAGCAAAATAAATTTTTATTACATTTCTAAATGTCCTCTTTTTTGGGTTGAAAAATATGGTCACCGTAGTTATAACTAAAATGGTTACAAAATTTGAGTTTTTCTTAAACAAAACTAGTTTATACCCCATGAAGATTTGCATTGATAAAAAAAATTTAAAAAATTTAAATTTCTCTGCACGGTTGGGAAATTGAAATTATTTTTTATATATACAAGTAACCAAAAAGGCTACTGAAGTTGTTTTTTTTTGCGAAATGAAACTATTTTATAATTAAGGAAAAACGAAATTGGTATAAAAACTTAAAAAATAAAATAACATTTCGAAACCAGGGTTGGATAAGTGTAATATCTTATAGTACATGAAAGTGACCAAAGTGGATAAAAATTTCAAACTTTTCTTAAAAAAAACTACTTTATACCCCATGAAGCGTTGCACTGATGAAAATAAACAAAAAAATATATATTTTGGCTTCCAGGGCTGGGAAATTGAAATTTGTTTATACATAAAAGTAACCAAAAAGGCAACTAACGTCGGTTTTTTACTAATTAAAACAATTTTTTTGTTCAGGAAAAACAAAATTGGTATCAAAAATTAAAAAAAATCAAAATTTAGATTCCAGAGCTGGATACCTGCAATATATTGTAGTAAATGAAAGTGACCAAAATGGTTACAAATATAAAGTTTTTCTTAAATAAAACTATTTCATGCCTCATTAAGAGTTGCATTGGTAAAAGAAAACAAAACAAAAATTAAAATTTCGTTTGCAGGGCTGGGAAATTGAAATATTTTTTATGCATAAAAGTAACCCAAAAGGCAATTAACGTTGTTGTTTTTGCTAATTAAAACTATTTTATAATTCAGGAAGAACAAAATTGGTATTAAAGTCTTAAAAAATCAAAATTTCGACTCCAGGGTTGGACAAATGAAATATTTTATGGTACATGAAAGTGACCAAAAAAGTTTAAAGATTTTAGTTTTTTTGTCAAGTAAAACTATGTTACACTAAGAATTGCATTGGTAAGAAAATAAAAATTCGCTTCCAGAATTGGAAAATCGAAATATTTTTGGTACATAAAAGTTATCCACATAAATTCCAAAAATTGTGTTTTTAGTGAATTAAACTTATTTTATATTTTAAGAAGAATTAAATTGGTATTAAAAATTTTAAAACTCAAAATTCGGTTCCATGATTGGAAATTCGAAATTTTTCGGTAGATAAAACTAACCATATAAGTTCCCAATTTTTGTTTTTTCAGTGAATTAAATCTGTTTTAAGAATTAAGTTGGTATTAAAATTTTTTTAAATTAAAAATTAGGTTCCAGGGTTGGAAAATCGAAATTTTTTAGTACATAAAAGTAGCCATATAAGTTCCTAATTTTGGTTTTTTGTGAATGAAATCTCGTTTATTCTTCGGGAAGAGTTATATTGATATTCAAAACCAAAAAATATAAAAATCCAATTTCAGTGTTGGAATATCGAAATATATTTTTATATATTTTTAATCTGCTATTTTTGATTTTTATGATGAATTATACCTACCTTATATATCAGGAAGAAATAAATTGGTATTAAAAACCAAAAAATCTAAAGGACTATTCTACGGTTAAACAATTAGAACTTTTTGGGGTACATGAAACGGATTTTTACTTTTTGTTTTTAAATTAAACATATCTAATATATTAGAAAGACGTTCAGAGGTACTAGAAATAAGAAAAGCCCAATATTTAGCTTCCTAGCCGAAAAATTTAAACATTTTCTTAAATATAAAAGTAACCGATAACATAAAAACCTACTTTCTGTTTTGGCAAGAAAAAAAGAAAGAAAAATTACATCTGTGAAAGGTATTTAAGATTTGGCACAGCCGAATATAGCACTTTTAATTGTTAGAATAACAACTTGGCTCAAAATACTACTTTTTATAAGAAAAAACAAGTATTTCTTAGGGCCAATCACTTCAAACAACGCAAAATAATTTTGTTTTCTTGATTCACAGAAATAACCTATTTCAGCTGGAAAAAGGTCACAACATTTAATTTTATTAAGGAAGAGTAGTTGGAATTATGGGAATTTTTAACCATAGGTAGACATAAGTGTTATGTATTGTTTTTGCCAAAAAGACAAAATAAAATGAATTTGTTAAAATTCTATTTATTATTTATATTAAGATTGGAATATTAAGAATATTTTTAATAATCATCAAACCAGCAGAACGGATTAATCGTCAGGGTTGGGGAATTTCGTACTAACCAAAATGTAATAACTTAATAATATGAATGTGATAACTTCTCATATTCAATTTTCGTTAAAATATTGGTTAAATAGTTGATATTCCTACTAACTAGCACCACTTGCAAAAGTGGGAAAAATTGAACAAAGAACGCTGATGAGATGGCGTAGCGGCCTCGAAATCAGTACTGATCCGTTCTGCTGGTTTGATGATTATTAAAAATATTCTTAATATTCCAATCTTAATATAAAATAATAAATAGAATTTAAACAAATTCATTTATTAATAATAAAAAATAACAAAAAAATAATTTGCAGTCATGCAAGATTCGAACTTAAGCCCGATAAAAAATTAACAATTTAAATAAGTAATTTTGTATATTTTTTATTGAGTTTTTTGATTTTTATATTTGAGTTTTAGGCAAAAAAAACAAAGTCCTCTTTTTTCAGTCAAATGTCCTCCTTTTCTAAGGTCGTTGTCCTCCTTTTCTAAAATTGGAAATGGCAACCCTACCCCCAGGTCATACTTTCACAATTTTTTTTACAACAAACAAATGTGTACAATAGTAGGATTTAAAACCCCTTTTATAATTTTTTTATGCATAAAAATGTTTCAGATATTTCTATTGAACAATTTCAATTTAAACAAGTAAGAACTTTATATTCGACCGGGTCGAATCTTAAATACCCTCCACATATTTAGCAAATAAAAACTCTATTTTCATTGTTATTTGGAACCTTTAATCATTTTCCATTGTCTTGTATCTATGAAACCCAATACATATATTTATCAAACTTTCAAAGTTAACGTAATACGGTCGATTCCAACGAGTTGGGAGCACCTTTCCATCAGCATAAATGCAATTTGTCGGCCCTGTAGCAAAAATTAGCCGGCGAAGTAAAAAAGATTGAAATAGCTACAAAAAAACTGTCTATCTTCTCGTCTTCCCTAATCTGTCCTCTCAATACTATCCCCTCGTTTTCAGTTCCGACGCAATGCATTGCATATATGGGGTTCATCCCCTGACTGCTGGTCCAAGATAAAAAAAATAAAATTCATGCTGTTTAACGGTCAGAGTTCCTTTAAGACATTTTTGTACCCAATTTCAAAACTCCATTTTGTCAAGATTAACTCCGGGAGCGGCCTTTTTCATAAAAACTTGAGATGTAAATTTTTAAAGTTTTTAAATGTAAAAAAATTTTTTTTACAAGATCAGAGAATATTTTAAATTCTTAAAAATTTAACTTTTATGGCATGATACCATTTGTTAAATATTTACATTAGTTTTGGGTATAATCCGAGTGATTGTGTAAGGCGTTGGTGTCACACGTTTTTCGTAGTAGATTAAAGAAATCTGCGTGTGTGTTTCTTTAATCATGTACAAAAAACGTATTTGGCGTAAACGTCAACAACTTACGCAATCAGGCTGAATATTCGGGCCTGAGGGAAAAAAGTTCCCCTAAGAAGAACTAAACCAACCTGCAAAAAACAACATAATTTTTAAATTTTTGTTTATAATTTTGTAAAGCAAATGTTATATTTTTATGTTAAACAAGGTCCAATGCATTAAACTTGGAGCCATAATATCAAAAAATTAATTTTAGAATATCGCCCTTGAGTGGGGGTTAACATATGCAAAAATAGTGTAAACATTTAACAAATTATATTACTTAAGTCTACATTCCTTAAAAATAACATCTTCAAGTTTTTATGACGAAGCTGAGACGTAACCTGATCATCCTCCCCATTTGCCACCTAAATGACCCTAAGAAAAAATTGTTTTTGACCTAGCAGGTTAAACATTTTTATCTCCGTCCTTTTTGCACATTGATATAAAATATTAATACGTAAATGGCTTTTATGCTGATGGAAAGCTGCCTCGGTCATGCTCCTCCCAAAAAATTTTATTAACTAAATATTTGGAGGGTATCTAGGATTCGACTCGGTCGAATATGTATAACGGTTTTTCTTGTTTCACTTGTTTTTGGCGTATTATTATCAAACATTTTCTTATCTTTTCAACAAATTGAGAATTAGATCGCTAATATTTGACGGGGATTTCAAAGAAGTCCTATATTTTGGTTCTATTGTATTCGAGCTTATGAATCCCCCAAATGTATGTATGTACATATGTACTCGTACGAATATATTTGTTATGTTTGCCTCAAGTTTGTAAGGACAGGATAATGCAGGCACTAAATATCAGATTTCCTGTATTCAAAGTAACCGCACTTCTTCTGTATTGCATGGTGTTATTCATTGTCTTGTATACAAGAAACTTTTGCTGAATTTGTACAGTAATTGTATTTTTATGTAAGTTTATGTGTTATATAAAGAACTTTCGAGCTTCGACAGTTGATAACAGCCATTTCGTTGAAGCTATATTCATCAAATTAGTTCTCATCTATTTAGTATATACATATTTCCATGTAACCGTGGAGCGATAGAAAATTCAACATCACCTGCAAATGATAAAATGGGTGCCCTACACGGGCAAATTAAATTTTCATCGAAAAGTCATCTTCAGCGATGAGACCCTTTTGTGGATAAAAGGATACGTGAAGAAACAAAATTGTCGAATTATTGTCGATTAGTGGTTCCAACATAATGATAATTCTTAAATAAACAAGTAAAAGTGCTATATTCGGCTGTGCCGAATCTTAAATACCCTTCACAGATGTAATTCTTCTTTATATCTTTCTTGCCAAAACAGAAAGTAGGTTTAATTAAAAAATCAAAAAGATGTTATCGGTTACTTTTATATTTACGAAAACGTTTAAATTTTTCGGATAGGAAGCTAAATGTTTGGCTTTTCTTATATCTAATACCTATGAACGTCTTTCAAAAATATGAAATATGTTTAAATTACAAACAAAACAAAAAATCCGTTTCATGTACCCCAAAAAGTTGTAATTGTCCAACCGTAGAATCGTCTTTTAGATTTTGTTGGTTTTTAATACCAGTTTACTTCTTTCTGATGTATAAAGTAAGTATAATTCATCACAAAAATCAAAAATTTCAATTTTCCAACCCTGGAACCGAATTTATAATATTTTGATACTAGTTTAATTTTTTCTGAAATATCTAATAGTTATTATATCTAATAGTTCACTAAAAGCACAAAATTTTGAATTTATGTATGTACTATTATGTACGAAAAATATTTCGATTTCCCAACTCTGGAATTTTTATTTTTTTACCAATGCAATTCTTAGTGAGGTGTAACATAGTTTTACTTGACAAAAAAATTAAAATTTTTAAACTTTTTGGTCACTTTCATGTATCATAAAATATATCATTTGTCCAACCCTGGAGTCGAAATTTTGATTTTTTTAAGATTTTAATACCAATTTTGTTCTTCCTGAATTGTAAAACAGCTTTAATTTGCAAAAAAAAACAACGTCAATTGCCTTTTTGGTTATTTTTATGCAGAATAAATATATCAATTTCCCATCCCTGGAAACGAAATTTAAATTTTTTTTACCAATACAATTTTTAATGAGGCATGAAATAGTTTTATTTAAGAAAAACTTAATATTTATAACCATATAGGTTATAAATGTGGTTTTAATTAGTAAAAAATAACGTCAATTGCCTTTTTGGTTACATTTATGTTAAAAAAAATATTTCAATTTTCCAACCCTGGAAGCGAAATTTAAATTTTTTTAAATTTTCTTTATCAATGCAAATCTTCATGAGGTATAAAGTAGTTTTGTTTAAGAAAAACTAGAATTTTGCAACCATTTTGGTTATAACATGTACCATAAATATTGCATGTACCAAAAAAAATTTAATTTTTCCAACCCTGGAAACGAAATTTGAATTTTTTTGTTTGTTTTTTTTATCAGTGCAACGCTTCTTGAGGTATAAGGTAGTGTTATTTACGAAAAATTTCAAATATTTTACCATTTTGGTAACTTTCATGTACCATAAAATATTGCACTTGTCCATCCCTGGATTCGAAATTTTATTTTTAATTTTTGAATTTTTGATACCAATTATGTTCTTCCTAAATTATAAGAAAGTTTTAGTTAGCAAAAAACAAAAAAAAAACAACATAAGTTGCCTGTTTGATTACTTTCATGTATAAAAAAAAATTCAATTTCCCACCCCTGGTAGAAAAAATTGATTTTAAAATGTTTGATTTTTTTTTTTGGCTAATGCAAATCTTTATGACGTATAAAGTTGTTTTATTAAAGAAAAACTTGAAATTTTTAACAATTTTAGTTACTACATGTACTACAAAATACGGAATAGGCCGAAAAAAAAATTTTTAATTTCCCATCCCTGGAAAAAATTTAAATTTTTTATTTTTTAATGGACCATTGAGGCTCCCCAAAGCACGAAGTAGGTTTAATTTACAAATAATAAAAAAAACAATTGATTTTTGGTATAAATTTTGCGTCGAGAAATAGGTGTAAGCTTCCCAGCTGTGGAACCATACTTTGGATCTTTCTGAATTTCAATAGCAGGGTCCAAGAACGAAGTCTCTAGCTCTTCTGGGGGCTTGGCAAAACCGATTTCACGTACTGACGGACGGACAGACGGACATCGCTCAATCGTCATGGCTATTCATAAGGATCCAGAATATATATACTTTATGGGATCCCATTTGCATATCGAAGAAATTACGCACGGAATGACTAACCTATATATACCCTTTCACTTTTTTGTGAAGGGTATAAAAAGCGTTAAAAATTTTTTAAAATGGTGAAAGCTCTTTCAAAATTACGATGTTTAAAAATTTTATTTGTTATACAATAAGTCTTAAGCTATGTATAGACGATTGTCAGATATAACAATATTGGCAGAAAATTTGTCAGAAAATGTCTAGCAATCGTGTGAACTTAAAATTTTTGCCTTGCAACGTTGTCAGAAAAACCATTGTCAGTACATTGTGATATAATAATATTGTAAGACATCTGCCAATCGTCTGCACAATCTATTTTACCATTGTCAGATAATTGTTAGACATTGTAAGGCTATTTTTTATTGGCAGAAGTGTTTAAAGTACTTCATCAATGTATTTACTTTTTCAATGTATTTTCATACATATTGACAAGCAAAAGTTGAAAAGAAAACAAAACATTGAAGAAACAAATAATAATAAAGAAATAATTTCCTACAACATATGATTTAATATGGATACAAAAGAAATACATTCATATACATATCTTCACATATATAGTGTATACGGGTCCGCCATATAAAATGCTATAAAAAACTACTGAATATTTTCTCAAATTGCTTTTTTTATTTGAAAGTACAATCCTTCCGGTTAATAATGGAAGATAATTTCATTCAAATGGCTGCCTCGGCTGGCCATGCCATAGCCTACATGATCGGTCCAATTTTTAAGCACATTATCGATTGTGTGCAGCTATATTTCACCAATGGCTTCACGAATATTGTCCTTGAAGGCGTTAATTGTCCCTGGCTTGTCGGCGTAACACTTATCTTTGACGGCACCCCACAAATAATAGTCCAACGGTGGCAAATCGCAGCTCCGAGGTGGCCAAACGACATCAGCTCTGCGGCTGATAATGCGATCTTCAAAAACAGGGTGCAAAACATCGAGTGTAGCTTCGGCTGTGTGGCACGTAGCGCCGTCCTGTTGAAACCAAATGTTGCCAATATCCTCCTCTTCAATTTTTGTGAACAAAAATTCGTTCAACATGGCCCGATAACGATCGTCATTGACTGTAACGGCCACTCCGTGCTCATTTTCGAAGAAAAATGGCCCAATTATGCCTCTGGACCGTACCAAACAGTGACTAGTTTTGGGTGGGTCGGCTTTTCAATGTATGCGTGCAGGTTTTCTGTGCCCCAAATGCGACAATTTTGCTTGTTTACATACCCGCCAAGATCAAAATGAACTTCATCTGAAAAGATGATTTTTTGGCAAAATCGGCATCTTCTGTAAGTCGATCGCAGGCCCACTTAGCGAAGGGAAAACGCATTTGATGGTCAGTTGGCTTCAACTCCTGAACGAATTGGACTTTGTATGGCGTCATACCAAGCTCTTTATACAAAATTCGTCTCAATGATGTCTCCGAAATGTTCAATTGTTGAGAACGACGGTGAATTGATGTTGATGGCGCTTCACGCACACTTTCTGCCGCAGCAGCAATATTCTCGGGTGTACGCGCTGTTTTTGGCTTTTCACGCTTTGGTTTATCGATGAGGATGCCAGTTTCTTTCACTTTTTTCACAAGATAACGAACATACGGAGGTGACGGTGCTTCTCTTCTTCCAAAATCCGTCCGCAATTTTCGCACACATTCTGCAACATTACCATGATTTTCAAAGTAATGTCGCAATATTTCCCAACGTTGTTCAAGCGCATACACAACCATATTCGTTCAGCGGAAGGATAAAACTAATTATCTGTCAAATCAGACATAAGCTAAGTGTTACCAATCACGAAATAAACACTAGTTGAAAAAAAAGTTAGATGGCGGACCCTTTATATAGTCGCATACATATATAACTTCTCATAGTACAATTATTTCAATTTGATTTTGTATTGGCTCTCTTATTTCCCCTTAAAGTAGACAATAAAATCAAGGCAACAATCTACCTTGCAATAAAATATACTAGTATCGATGTTCTCTGAGAGAATCTGACAACAGTGTAAACCAGTGGTGTTCAAAAATTAAAGTGAAGATGTATTGGTGAGAGACTTTACCCAGCAAACATAATGTCAAACACTTAAAATAAGAAAAAAAGACAGAGTTTTCGTCAACTTATTAAGTGAATGTAATTTTAATTTTGAGAAAACAAATATCGGGGACCGTAAATAGCAGTTATCAATATTAAAAAATAGAACAGTTATATTGAGAAAAAACAAAAATAAATCTTTTTAAACCAGTTTTTTATGTGTCATTCCTCATTATAATTTTTAAAATCGCTATGAAAATTTTAATTTAAACTTTCCATGTTAATAATTGCTTGACAATTGCGAATTAGTAAAATATTTTTTAAGTTCAAAGAAGTTATTTTATTTCGCTGCTTAGAACAAACATTTTTCATGTTTGAAAAAATTTGTTCACATAAGTAAGTAGTGGAAAAAAATTATATATATATATATATATATATATATATATATATATATTTTAAATAAATTTTTTTGAGCTGGGGACATATTGCAACATCTAAATTTTTCCAAAATCTGGACTACTAATTTTATCGAAATCTTTTACTTTAGATCTAATTCAATTTCGACTTTAACTTTCGTGTTCAATTGTAATTGAATCGCTTGTGTTTGCTATGCTTCGTCCAACAAGAAGCAACAACAATGCTTAATAAATTTCTGAAATAAAATGACAATGGCCATCCGCATGTGTTCTCATCGCTTGCTCAACGACGACTGAATGAAAATTTTTATAAGAGCATAACAAATGTGTGTAAATTTTTTAAACAATTGTTCTATGGGCTGAACACCACTGGTGTAAACCAGCGGTGTGCACTACCTCATAAACACAGTTGCGCATGTGTGTGGTGCAGAGAAAAACCTCTGCTTACTTTTAACAGACATGGAAATGTTTCTGGAATTACTTTCTGTTTATCAAAAAACTGAAGACAGAAATTTACAAATTGTATTCAATGTTTGGTTTCACATATAATTATGAAACAGCATTTTCTACCATGAAAATAGTTCTAATGCTAGAGTTAATGTCGACGTCGTCGACGGCGTCATATGTCAAAAAAAAAGTTGAATCGTATGAAATTGTATGAGAGGAGTTAATCTCAACGCGTTGCAAGGCCGTAAAAGTTCAATCTATTTCAGGGATTTCCAAAAAAATTTTGGTTGTGTAGTAGTGCGTACCAGAGAGTAAAAAAAATGAGAGAATACATTCATTACAGCCGAAATAAAATGTTAGTAAAATATTTTATAAGTTGTATAACACAAAGGTATAAAATTAAAAATTTTTTGTGTTGATAAAAAATTTGTAGCAATTCTTTACCAATTCAATGTCGCTGATTTTAAAACTGCACTTTTTTTTAAAGAATTTTATGTTTTTAAAATTCATAAAAAATATATATTGCACTCAAATCACAGTTGATAGAAAAAAAGTGCAGTTTTAAAATCAGCGACATGAATTGGTAAAGAAGTGCTACAAATTTTCTATCAACACAAAAAATGTTTAATTTTGTTCCCTTGTGTTATACAACTTATAAAATAAAATCTTCTAAATTTATACTCTTATGGAAGTTTCGTAATAGTAGAATGCTTTTCAAATGGGATGAACTTAATTTATTACGTTGCTTGGAACAAATAAATTTTAAATCCGAAAAAATTTGTTCGTATAGGTAAGTGGTGCCGAATAAAGAGAGGCACTTAAATGAATTTTTTTTAGTTCAGGATGGAACTCGCCATCCAAATCTTTCCAGAACTCTACAATATTATTTTCGTCCGGAGCATTTACTTCGCTTCGTAGTATGATTAGTTCTGATTGAATATCAAATTCATAGTTGCTTACATCGCAACGAAAATGGTTTTCGAAAAGTTCTAATAGCGGTTGTAATATTACAGAATCTTGAAACCTGTTTTGAAAATTATTGAAAAGTGTTTCAAATATTTCGGCATATTAATATCTTTTGTCGATTTCGAGATTTCTATAAACAAGTGAAGTTTTTGGAAAAATCACCAGTTTTAATTTGGGAAAAAATTAGAATAAGTTTTGTTTTAAAATTGTGAATGATGTAGTGGTATACACAATATTTTTTGAGTGTAAGCTGAAACAAAATAATATAGCATCCGCTAGACATGTACATTTGTCGAAGTCACATCGACGACTGAATTGAAGAGTATAAAAATATGTGTTAGTAGTGGTGTACACAATTGTGCAAAGAAATGGAAATCCCTGATCTATTTCAACTTTTTCGGCGTTGAAACGCCGTCAACGGCGCACAGTGCTTTGTCCCATAGGCAAAATTAAAATAAAATAAAGTGCTTAGAATATTTAAGTAATATACATTTTTGTAAAGCTAACAAAGTACCTTAAATAAATTCGTAAATAGAATTTATCATCTCGTCTTTTTGTTAACAGTAGAGGGCGCTAAATTCAGAAAATGTTTTAGGTAAAACTGTTGAACGGAAAAACGGTTTTTACTGTGTTACAAAAAAAAATTCTAAAAATTTAATTTTTTATTGTACTGCTTTGAAACTTAACAGTTTTGTTTATAACTATAGGTACAAAAAAAACAAAAATAATTTTTTGTAAATATTTTATATAGAAAAGTTGTTTGTGCAATCGAAAACTTTTGCAATTTTTTATTTGGAATTCCCAAAATGCAAAAGTTTGATGGAGTGAAAAAAATTTTTTTTTAAGAGTAGGTAATTTTTTATTTGTGATTTTAGTACATTGTAAAGGGCTTAAATAGAATATGTAAACAAGTTTTAGATTTTTCACCCGGAAATGTAAAACATATGAATTTTTTAAGACATATTTCCTAAGTTTCAGAAAAGGTTGCAAAGACCTAAGTTTATGGTACTGCCAAAATTAAAAATAAATAAATTTATAACATTTTTTTGTTTTATTACTATAAAAAATTAATCAAATTTTGATGTAGTGTATAATTTTTATTAAATAGTGACAAAAATTTACCAAAAATTTAAAGAATTTTTTTTTTATTTTGACGGAAACCCTAAAGTTTTGCAAACTTTGAAAAAATTAAAAAAATATATAAATAAAAAGTAGGCGAATTTTTATTTTTGATTTATATACTTTGTTAACAAATCTAACCACCAGTAAAAAAAAAATTTAAGATTTTTAACCGGAAATTTGAAATTTTGTATTTTATTAAAACATCTATATTTTTTAGTTTAACAAAGACCAAAAATATCTTAATATATGTATATAAAAATCAAAAACACGTTTATTTGTTAGGGGTGAAGTCTTCAATGCCCCAACAGATTTTCGCCTTCCACCCCACAAAATATTTGTAAAAGACCGGCGTGTGTTTTTATATATATTCTACCCCGGTAAATGCTACGCCCCTTTCAGAAATAGTGATTCGTCCGACAGATGGCGCAATTTTTAGTTTTTTTGTGTTTTTGCACCGTAACTCAAGAACTACTGAACCGATTTTGACCAAACTTCATATACATGCTCTATAGGGCGTGAGTAGTGTTTCTGTGTAGTTTGAAGTTCGTCCGGCAGATGGCGCAATATTATTCTAATAATATTATTCTAATTCTATTCTAATATTATTATATTATTCGTGGGCAAAATCCAATTTTCATATTGTACCACCAATGCCATATACAACACTGATGTTTGCTTAGGGCCAGCAACGCGGACCGGGGTCAGCTAGTGATTATATAATTTTTTCCAAGTAAAGTGCTCCAGCGACGTTCAATGTTCAATTCAATTTTTGCAAGCTGTGCAATTTTAATGACTGTAGCTCTGTTTGAGAACTTTTCGAGTAAAAAATATCCAGTAACTTTTACTGGGAGAGTAAGAATGATTTTACTCTCAGTAAAAAAAAATCACAAAAAGTAAACTAACGACATCCAGTAAAAAGTATCAAGTAATCAACATTTGTTTGTAAACAGCTGATTCATGTTTTCCTTTTTGCTTTTCGATTCATTGTTTTCCCTATGTTTCAACTCATTTACTCCGTGAACACACTGCACTTTGTTGTTGTGTGTGCTAATAATAATCAGATGTCAGATTTTTAAACTTGTTTGGAGTCTAAATTTTTGGTTTGGCGACATGGCGATTTTTCTGGCGATAAATAAATTCAATGGCGATATTGTGGCTATTTTTTTAACAAAATTTAAATTAAAAATTTTTGTAATTCAGGAAAATTAGTTTGTTGAACGAGTAGATAAAAAAAATAAATCCTACCAAAACTCGTCTGCAAAAAATGAAACCAACTTGATTTTTATGATTTTTGTTATATTAGTTATTTTAATTAATTCGTTTTGAATTTGGATGAGAAAAATTTACAGTATATAATTTTTGGCGACTTTATTTCTACTTTTGGCGATTTTCTGTTAAATTTCTACACGATTATTTTCTAAAAAATTATATTAAAAAAAGTATTATATAAAATTAAATTTAGTATCAAATATTTATTAAGAAAAACTGCATAAAATTGATTTTGGCGACTTTTGTAGCAAAAATTTAGTTTATGAGAAAAAGGATATATGGGAGATGGTCATGTCCTTGTATCGAATGAAGCGAAATTTTCCAGAGAGCCCAAAAATATAGTTTTATAAGTTGTTATAAGTTTTCAGCGTATTCTGATCACTAATGTAGCAAAAATTTAGTTTAAGAGAAAAAGGATAGAGATGGTCATGTCCTTGTATCGAATGAAGCGAAATTTCTCAGAGAGCCCAAAAATATAGTTTTATAAGTTGTTATAAGTTTTCAGTGCATTCTGATCACTAATGTAGTTACAATTTAGTTTTTGAGAAAAATTATGTATGGGAGGTAGTCATGTCCTTGCACCGATTTTTCCGAAACTTCGAATTTTTCTTAATTAACATATTTTGAACCAGCACACCAAATTTCATTTTTCTACGATAACTTCTCTAATTTTGCCGATTCACTATATGGGGACAAAGCACTGTGCGTCGTCTGCTTTGCACAAGCGATCATACATACGCACAACGTAGGTAACGATCACGATCTACCGTACGAAAAACTTGTTTTGCACATTCCATTTGTTCACGCATAACAATGCTGCGGCATTCCATTTGTTATGTTTTGCTCTTCTTACATCAATCGCGTACAGTTGGCATGCTCATATGTAAGTACATAGTGATGTCTCTATATGATAAATAGTATCAAGTAGACGCTAAGCAGAAATTGTAAGGCACGTATACATACATACCCATGCTCATGTATGTAAGCGGTGCCAGCCTCTATAAGGCACAGCAATGATGAACAGAGTTCTTAGTTCTTGGGCAGCCGGCGTTGAGGTAAGGTGTTTGGTCTTGATACAGTGGAGGCTCGAAAAAGTTAAGTAGTTTGTTTTTGGGGTGATAAACTTTTCCGAAATCTTAACTTTTCCGTAGTATGAAAACTGCATACGGTTATATGTACTATATATTTACTCATTGTTTATTTATTTTAAAATTAGGATTATACATACATACATATATACATATTTTTATGTACATATGAATGTATATACATATCATTTTTTTAATATGAAAAACAGTTAGAAGATATGCATATATTACTACACATTTCGATTATTTGTTATCTGTTGCGGTAAAGTAATCAGTAGCTTTATTTTGATGGAGCTTTTTATTTGAATGCCATTTTCCGATATCGGATCGTAGTTCGAGAAGCTGTGAAATATGTTTGTCGGAGGACTTGGCATTGTACTCATTCCATTTGATCAGAGTATTAACTGCGCATATTGCATCATTATATGGTACGAACTCTGCAGTTTAGGTCACATTGTCATCCTCTTGATCCTTGCCTGTGTTCGTTTCATTCTGATCAAGGCTATCGGCATTCCACGTAATAGTCTCATCACATGAGAGAATACAATCAGGTGCAAGTGTCCTCAATAACAGTTAAAGATTGTATATAAACTTTGCAAAAATTATAACGGTAACTGCTATACGCACTTATTTTATATTTGTTGCGCATATATGTCTCACTGTATTTATAAATATGAATTGAGGATTGAAATATAAGATGTTAAAATGATCTTAGGAACAGAAAAAAAAATTAAAAAAAATTGTCTCTAAAAAGTTGAGAAGCACATAACTTTTTAGCGTCACGTGTGGCAAATAAAAGCTCCTTAACTTTTCCATATACTTAACTTTTCTATGACTTAACTATTTCGAGCCTCCACTGTATTAAGTTTCAATTATTTATTATTTCGGTTAGTTTCAGTGTCCGAAGGCGATTACAGAATTTGTCTACTAAGCGACAGTATAGTTAACCTGTAGGCATATTCATGTAATCCACCAAAGCTAAAGTGTGGTAGGGGTAAATGACAACCTAAGCGACAGTATTGTTAACCTGGTTGGACATTTGCTTTTCCCACAGCGTCTTGTGTGCGTCTTGGTCACATTGACCACATATAGTAATTATTTCGGGTAGTTTTAGTGTCCAAAGTCGACTACAGAATTTGTCTACTAAGCGACAGTACTGTTAACCTGTAGGCATATTCTTGTAATCCACTAAAGCTATAGTGTGGTAGGGGTGAACGACAACCTAAGCGACAGTACTGTTAACCTGGTTGCGCGTTGGCTTTTCCCACAGCGTCTTTCTCTTTCTTTCGTCTTGGTCACTTGGACCACATACGGTTGCTAGTGAAATTGCCTCCTTACCCTATTATTGACCACGTCGCCAAGAACCAGCCTGTGAAGCATCATTTCTACTATTGCTCAATAAACGTGTATACTCGAATTTTGGTGTTTTACTTGGCCATCGAGAGATCTCCCTGTAATCAACAAATCTATGTAACTGACACTCGACGCCGCTGAGCTCTATCCCAGCAACCAGCGGAAACGTGTCGTTACAGGGTAATAAAATTCAGTTGGAGAACTATTATGTTATTGTAAAAACAGGACAGTGGGGCAAATTGCGATTTTCAAATTAAATTTGTTTGATAATAAACAATTTTAAAAATTATTTTACTTTCCACTTTTTAAGCCTAGTACTCTGTTTAAAATTTCATGTGAAATTCTGACAGAACCCATACAAAAAATATTCAATCGAAATATTTGTGGAAAAATGTTGCTAAGCTAGTACTCTGTTTTAATTGTGAAAAACATGTGAAATAATATGAATGTTATTTATTTCCTACGAAAATTTTTGACACTAAAAAGTTTTTCATTGAAAATGGAAAAAATAATTTTAATTAAAAAGGAAAAAAACTGAAACTGAAATAACTGATGTTGCGCAACATTTTCCACAAATTCGAACAGAGTACTAGGCTTTATATTTGAAATTGTTCATTTAAGCTGGATTCACCCATTGTTTCGGAACAAAAAATTTGTTCCAAAACAATTTTTTTTATATGTAGTTTGACGTCTCTCTTTTTGAGAGAGAGAGAGAGAGAGCGAAAGAGAGTTAACTTGGTTCGGAACATGAATTGGTTTAATTTTAATTGTTGTTCTGAAACATTTCAACTGTGATGCCAGCTACTTTAAATTTTTAAGTAAAGTTGAACTTAGATGCCACATCATATTATATGAACATCTATATAATACAATACAATCTTAATAAAATAAAAGTTTTATATTATTAAGATTTTTTAATTTACAATTTGTTTATTACACAATAAAATATATGAGTGTGACGCCAAGAAAACAAGCAAATTGCATTCATCTGCTACTGTGCTGCCTAATTGAAAAACTAACACCCATTGTTTACAAAAATGTCTCATATGGTACCCTTGTTTTCCCAGAACAATTGTTCGAAGTGCGTGAATCGTTTCAGAACAAACTCTCAAAAAACTCAAATTGTTTCGAAACAAAGCTGGGTGAATCCAGCTTTATAGTTATTTTATATAAATATTGAACCCAAGTGCTTTGAGCTTCATCTCTTGGATAACTATAAATTGACACAGCGTTTTGAAAACAAAAAAAATTTTGATAACAATATTACATTTTAACACAATTATTTTTCTCCTTAATTTAGATTTTTTGTTTTGCAGTTTATCAGCTTTAAAAATCAAGTTTTAATAAGTTTTTTACAGTTTAAGTTATTTAATAATTATTTTAATGTATTTATATTAAATTATAACACAATTTATTATAAAATATAACACAAAACTTGCACTTTCATAAATCCGATTTCATTTGCTTGTTGGAAATCTCTCTGAGTAAATAGTGTTAAGAGTTGCCAAATCTAGCATAATATATTAATTTTGTACGAGAAAGTATTAGTTTTGCATATAATAAACATTTGGCAATCTCTTCGAGGGATATAAGCAAATAAATTGCTTGTTTTAATAAAATAAAAACTGATAAATCTAGTACCAAAAACTGTTAGAAAACAAGCCTGGGGCTTAAATCTGGAATAAGTTCTCGGAGGAAATTAATACTTTTTTCATTTCGTCATCAATTTGTTAACAACATCATCCTATTACCTATTCCTGATGATGTTAACAAATTGTTGGCGATATAGTGAATAATAAAAGAAAACTGAAATAATTTTATATAAAAAATGATCTCAAGCTTAATAAATAATACAATAAGTTTATCTTGTTATCTTTTATTATGATACTATGACCTCTGACAATTGTGCACGGCTGCCAAATGACTTTGATGGTTTTATTGTATTTTAATATGTTTATTAATTCATTAACTTCAATATATTATAATTTAATTAGCAATAAAGATTGAATATAAAACAAATTTGATCTTTTTACAGAGAAGTAGAACACGAGAATGATCACTATTTAAATTATCTATACTAGAAAATTGCAATGAAAAGGAATGCAAAATTACAGAGTTGCCAAAAGTTACAATATGTTGAGAGGAGCATGGCTGAGACAGATTTCCATCAGTATATACTCAATTTATGTATTAATATTTTATATTAACGAGCACAAAAACGAACTGAGATAAGTTAAAAATGTTTAACCTGCTGGGTCAGAGTCCATTTAAGACATTTTTGTGAACAATTTTAAAACTCTATACAGAGTCACTCCGGGAACAACAGTGGGGAAGATCTCTCATCTTTGTCGTAAAAACTTGGATCAGATAACGTCTCAGCTTCTTCATAATAATAAAATTGCATTCATTAAATAATGTATGCTTAAGTAATTCAACGCTTTGGATCTTCTTTGATATAGAAAAAAGAATTGGAGGGTATATTCACTTAGTCATTCCGTTTGTAACGCAGCGATATATCTATCTGAGACCCCATAAAGTATATATATTCGTGGTCAGTGATGAGATCTAAGACGATCTGAGCATGTCCGTCAGTCAGTGGAAATCACGGTTCAGTCCAAACGAAAAGAGCTAGACTCTTGAAATTTGGTACAAATATATCTTGAAGGATAGCACAGGTTAAGTTTGGAGATGGGATAAATCGGGCAAGAGGGAAAAAAGTTCCCCTAAGAAGAACTATACGAACCTCTAAAAAACAACATAATTTTTAAAGTTTTATTGTAATTTTGTTAAGCAAATGATATATTTTTATGTCAAAGAAGGTCCAACGCGTTAAACTTGGAGCCATAAAATAAAAATAAATAATTTTTGGACCTCGCCCTCCTTAGTGGGCGTTATTATATGCAAAAATAGTGTAAGAATTTAACCAAATGCTTTAAAAATAACATTTTTAATCTTTAATGACGAAGCTGAGACGTAACCTGATACTACTCTGCTCTACCCCTCCTCCTCCTTTGCATCCTAAATGATCCTATAAAAAAATTCTTTTGGGGAAAATATGATGCTGTCTATTTTTGAACCCCCTTTTCTAGTGGGCGTTGACGTACGATATTAAATAAACGAAGTCTGTCCCACCAAGCTAAACACTTTAAATGTACTTACTAAATATTTGGAGGGTATTTAACATACGACCCGGTCAAATATAACGTTTTTACTTGTTATATACTTTTATTGTTTACCAACGGCAGACTAATTGTAAGAAGGTGGAAAAACAAAATAGATATATATCGAATAAAATTTGTTTGTTGTGTTTACTTGAATTTCAAATCCTATGGTTTTGCTTGTGTAATTCTCAATTAATTTTTGGGAGTTTATGTATAAGCTGAGAGGTTTTGGTATTTTGGAATTAGGTTAAAATCTGCTGATGATTTGGTGTAAGAAGCAATGAAATGCAGGCATATAGACATACTTGACTACATAACAAACAAAAGGCACTAAAATAAAAATTAATTTTACATTTAATTATCCCAATTATTTATTTTTAGAGTTTTATGGCAATATTAAACAAAGGAACTCTGTATTTAAGATTCGACCTGATCGAATATAAGGCTTTTACTTGTTAGAGGTAGGTTTAGTTCATCTTAGGGGAACTTTGTTCTCTGTGGCCTGAATCAGCACATTTATCAACTTGACCTGTGCTATTCTTCAATATATATCTATACAGAATTTCAAGGTCCGGCTCTTTTCGTTTGGACGGAATCGTGACATGGCTAGGTCGTCTTATATTTCACTGATCAAGAAGATATATACTTTATGGGGTCTTAGAGGAATATTTCGCTGCGTTACACAAGGAATGAAAAAGTGAATATACCCTCCAATTATTTAAAATAAACATGCAAAACGGTTGACCTTAATGGCAATCCCTGTAACTTCCCGCTAATTTTAACCGCTAAAAACTTTATTTTAATTTTAAAATAAATTAATAGAAAAGTCTATTCCCACGTGGTAAGCGATGATTGTTGTGGAATCGAGAACACTAGTTGATCAAATATATATTTTCCGAGAGTTTTGAAAAAACACTTCGCTTTTTTCGATTTGTTCGTTAACGATATCTATTTGCAGTTTTTTTGATATATCCGAAAAAATACCGGTTCGAACCGGTTTTAATTCAGAAAACACTAAGTTTGAACGAATCTTTTGCAATGCTACTAGTTTGGTTGGTTCAGGAGTTCAAACGTTATAATGGGATCACATACTTACACAATTACATACAGACAAAACGTGGAGATTTGGTGAAAACGATGTGAAAACAGTAACTTTCAACTTAATAGAAAAATATAAATTTCCTTAATGGAACGTTAAAAATTGGCATTTTCGGTACATTAATGTCGAAATTTGGCATGAAAATCGTCATAAATAAAACTATGCATTGTCTAGGCCTTATTAATTTTTATTAGTAAGAACACAAAAATTACAATACTTAAAAAAATTAATTAAATTAATTTTTTAAAACATATGTAAATACAACTATTCCTAGTATTTTTGTATATGTATTTTAAAAACATAAAATTTTTAAGGGAGATATATAAGAATATCATTTAACTGTATTTTACAAAGTTAAATATGAGTGTATTCATTCGGTTAACCGTTAATGGATTAATTTCTACTCGATTAACTGTCCGGTTTATTTAAAATCGAATATCCGATTAATTTCAGTTGGCTAACCAATGTAACAAAATTTCACGAACCAGACCCTTGAAACTTGATACATATACTATATCTTGAAGGATATCACAGGTCAAGTTTATGGGCTGTATTTTTTTTGTAATTTTGTTGAACAAATTATATATTTTTATTTCAAAGAAGGTCGATCGCGGTAAACTTGGAATCAAACAAATAACAAATTTAATATTTGGACCCCGCCCCCTTTAGTGGGCCTACATTCTTTAAAAATAACACTTTTAAGTTTTTATAACGAAGCTGAGACGTAACCTGATCCTCCTCTGTCCTACCCCTTTGTCCCCACTATGACCCTATAAAAATTTTATTACACTTAATTATTCCAAAAATTAATTTTTAGTGTTTTATGGAAAAGTTGAAATGTCTTCCTCACGGCCACCACCACCCCGACAAAGTACAGTTTTAATACCATCCAAAAAAATTGGACCCCATGAAGTACATATATTCTTAATCAGTGATGTAGTCTAAGACGATCTATACGTCCCATACATCCGTCTGTGGAAAACACGAAATAATCTATTTTTAGACCCCGCCGCCTCTAATGAGCTTTGAAGTTGCATATTATATAAAAAAATAGTGTAAATATTTAACAAATTGTTTTCTTTAAGGCTACATATATTCCTTAAAAATTTTATTTATAAACTTTTACAACCGAGGTAATATGTTCTCGGATCTTCCCCGGCCCTCCTTTGGCCACCTAAATGACTTTATCCAAAAAACTTTTTTTGCACTTAACTACCCCGAAAATTAAGTTTTTATGATTTAGGTGTCTCCTCCATGGATATCTTCTCGGAGTGACCCTGTATAGAGTTTTAAAATTCGGCACAAAAATGTCTTAAAGAAACTGTGACCCAGGTTAAACTTTTTTAATGTCTCTCAGTCCCTTTGTTGCACGTAGATACAAAATATTATTATGTAAGTTTTTGTGCTGACGGAAAGGTGTCTCATTCACTGTCTTCCCAACACATTGGAAACGATCGCATTAAAATAAATTTTTAGCAATCTAAGGATAAGATTTAATGAGAGATAAATTCAAGTTTCAAATACATTTATTTTATACCTCCAATTAGACATATTTTCTTCTAACAATATATTCATTAAATACAGTACAAAAACAGAAACTAGGGAGTTAGGAAAAATACTTTTTTTGTTGAATGTTCGGTGCTGAGCTTTGCCAAGCACCTTTCGATGGTAACACAACAAATCGTTAACAGAATTAACCGACACAATTAGAAATGTTAAAATTAAAAAAAAGAATTAAAGCAGGCCCAAAGTCGTAATTGAAAATTTTAGTTGTTTAGAGAAATTCAGAAAAAGGACTGGGAGATTGGATTTGGCGTGTTATGGGTTGCTTTCGATTTTTCAAACATCAACGATAATGAAGGAATTTTCTCCAATTCAACGGAAGTTGAATGAGGCAATTACGCGACTAGCTTTTACTTCCCATTAATAAATGCAACTAACATTTAGAACTTTTTTATTTTTAATGCAAAAAATTTTATAAATCTAGCACTAAAAGTGTTAAAATGGCAATCTCGAACGGAAGTTAGAGATTTTACCTTGACAAAAGGAATTCGAATTAGTCCTCATTTGATTTCGAATTAAAACTTGGATAAAAAATAACAAGTGATTAGGCTGTTTGTGGATGAAAATATTACCATGATGCATCTTGGTTTATCAATTGTATGCAATTTGCAACATCTTATTATGTACAGTTTATTTAAAGTTGCAGGTCTTCAGCATATGAGTATTTGTGTTCTGGGAAAGTTTCAACTTCAAACGAAGATCATAGACGTAGCATCTCATTTGTTTTCTATACTTGTAAAAAAATGTTTACATTTCACTTAGTATTTATCATCGCATTGCTAAATTTATTCTCCAAATGGCCGGTTTGTCGGAAAAAATATCTCCAACTTGTGCACAGCAATTATTTTATTTGCATATATCATACAAGTTAAACGAACACATATACATATGTATGTACCTATTATGAATGCATCCACTTTACTTGCATTATTCACTTCAGATTCACTCAATCGCAAATACTTCTATATATTCACTCCTCACACTTACACATACGAGTGCTCATCAGTGTAATACATATTAAATTGAATATTACATCAAAACCCATGCATGTGTTAAGTATTCATGTGGGTGTTCAAAAGTGCGTGTTCATGTTCAAGTGTAAATACTTGTAATATTGATAAATCTAGATGAACATTATGTTAAAATTAATAGTTTTTTCCAGCTATATTGCAATATATCATAATGGTATTTTGTGTTGATAGCATTTGCAGCTTATTAAAGCAACGGCTCCATCAATACGAAATAATATTCTAAAATGATTTCATATGCACATGCTGATGCCAGCGTAACGTGATATACACAAATTTTATGAATTCTTGTGCTTGATGTGTGATGTGCAAATGTTATGTCAAAGGTTGCACCAGAATTTTGTAATTACCAATTTTTTTTTGTTTAATGGAATGTTTTTGCTCTTTAATGCATTTATAGTTTTTAAACTTTATAATTATATGCAAATAATCGCAAAACAATAATAGAAAATTTTTTGGACAAGAGGCATGCAAGCATTAAATTTCATTATACAAGAAGAGGTGTATTGTAACGTGCTTGAGTAAGAAATTTCAAAAATATCAATTAGAAAAAGTCGCTTTTTATTTTCGTACTTATCATTGTACATGACTTTCTTCTAACTCTATCCCAATAAATACACATAGAAGTGAAAGTTCTCACACTTTTTCATCAACTCAGCCACAGTTTTCGTAGCTGCAGCAAAGACAACCTCTCCAATTAAGCATTATATTGCTTGGCAACTTTGGGATTCTGTGTTCCGTTCATTTCGATTTCTTTTTCGATTGTATGTATACTTAATTTTTGGCTGAACTGTCATTCAGAAAAACTGAATGGAATATTTAGTAATTTTTGTCATAGAAAACATAAAATGTTTCGTTCAACGAAATGATTTGCTTTACATGTCATATTAGTGTCGATTTTCATCGTGATAAATTGTAGCCATGGAATAATTGCTGGAAGAATTTAGTTTGCAATATCTTTTGCCATAGTAAAAGGTTAAGTCATTTGTGCTTTTTATAATTATTTATGTACATACATACACACATACGTATGTATGTACATATTATTTTATAGTTATAAAATTTTATCTGTTGTTTTTTAGAAGCAGGAATAGAATACCGGCACTTTCAGTTCTTAAATGAACGCGATATTGCTGATGCAATAAAAAAGGTAGGCCCAAGAGCAGAATTTCGCGAAAAACTTTTCCTGTGGAGGAGCAAAATATCTTCAAAATATGAAAAAATATTAATAAATGAATTAAAAATATTCAAATGGTTCTTTTATTTAATTCACTGAACGAGTCTGATAAATAACCAAACTCGCGTTTAGTAATAAAGATATTGAACTCTCATAGTTTATTGTTGAACACACGTGTAGTTTACAAAAAATTTAATGTGTATTGTTATTTGTTTAATACACATTTAGTAATACTATAACTAAACGTCCATAGTATATTTTTGAACCCGCGTTTACATTTGTGTAAGCTGAACATTAGAAAATAAAAAACTGAATGCACGTTTGTCACGAGTCTGAACGATTTATTTAGTTTTATACAACAAGCATTTACGGTGCAGAAAACGTAAGAAATGTTCAGAAAAACTGCACATTAGTTCGATTTTATACTACGTAACTTTTTCTGTGTAGGTAACTACATTTTTGCAAGTTGTTTATTTACTTGAGGAAAGTTTTTTATTTATTTGTAGAATACTTTAAAAAGTAAATTTGCAAAGTATTGTTGTCCAGGTGCCGACGGGGTGATTCTCAGTGTTTTCTCAAACCAACTTTTCAAGGTTTTTCGGTTACCTTACTCGAAAAACCGGTTAATATGTTAACCCACCAAACAAGTAAAAACGTTATATTCGACCGGTCGAATCTTAAATACCCTCCAAATATTTAGTAAGTAAATTTAAACTGTTTAAATTGCTGGGACAGAGTTCTTTTATATAATATCGCACGTCAACGCCCACTAAAGGGGGCGGGGTTCAAAAATAGATAATATCATGTTTTTCACAGACAGGGGCGGGGACCAATTTTTTTTTTTTATTTTATGGCTCCAAGTTTAACGCGTTGGACCTTTTTTAATATAAAAATATATCATTTGCATAAGAAAATTACATAAATACTTTAAAAATTATTTTGTTTTTTAGAGGTTGGTTTAGTTGTTCTTAGGGGAACTTTTTTCCCTCTTGCCCGGTTTAGCCCATCTCCGAACATAACCCGTGCTATTTTTCAGGATATATTTATACCAAATTTCAAGAGTCTAGCCCTTTTCGTTTGGACTGAATCGCGATTTCCACAGACAGGCAGACGGACGGACGGACACGCTCATATCGTCTTAGATTTCATCACTGATCAGGAATATACTTATATACTTTATGGGGTCTCAGGTAGACATTGTGCTGCGTTACAAATAGAATAACTAAGTGAATATACCCTCCATATTCTTTTTTTGGGAGGGTATAAAAATAGCATTTGCTACACAAAATTTGTACTTTGTGGTAAGAAAAACAAAAATAGGAACTAAAAGGAATTTACAAAGACCAAATGTGAATTTTATGAAGTTTTTTTAAGGTAATATTATAAAAACAAAACACAATCCAAATGCTTAGGAGACATTCTGTTTTTCAATTTAGTTTTTATTAAAGATGATACCGAAAAGATTTTCAATATCATCTTTACACTGCCAATTGATGTCGGATTAATAATAAGAAGAGCATGATATATCATATATAATTTTTCCGTTCTCTTGTTGAATTTTTCCAAATATTCAAGGTTATTGAGATTAACGCCTTTGCATTTATTACTTAAGTTTTAAATAGATTTAGTCAAGTCAAGTTTAGTTGTTCTCCAAGCTTTCGGAATTTGATAAAATTTCAAAATCCGCAGAGTCTAATTTACTTTCAATTGTTTAATTTTCTACAATAAAAAATTGTCTCTAGTAGAGCTGCATAGCAAAGTCATTAGTAGTAGACTTTGACGAATATTTTATATATTCGCAAGATTTCGGAAAACAACCATTATGTAAATATAAAAATAGTGTATTTAATGTCATATTTCTTGTTTGGGAAATCATCTCACGTAAGCAATCTAGTAGAGTTTGTGTGAAGCTGTTATTTAATTTTAACCTGTTATTTTATTTAAACACAAACTTTAAAATTGCTTCGAATTGCAATAATGTCACAGTAGCACTTGAAAACTTCAATACATTATCCAGAATTTTGAACTCCGACTCGGAAAATGTATCTAAATTTAGATCAAGTAGTGTATGGTTTTAGTTTTTGTTTTAAAAATGTAGAACTCATTGTTGCTAAGCAGTTCCAGCGATGCTTGACATCCAATTTTAATAGAATCTGGTGTCCTTCATGTCCTATTACATACTTTTGTAGTTTTTGCTGTTTATCTTGACTTTTTTGGTTGTCGACTGGACAAAACGATCCATCAGAATCGTAGTCACTTTCTTCATTGATATCGGACCATTCGCTGTCATCCAATTTATCGTTACTTGATTTGTGATAAAAACTATTTACTACGCATAAATGAATATCATGATTGTATCATAATTGACTTAAAGAAGGTAGAGATCCCATTTTTTCTCATCACAGCAGTACCGTCGTGATTGTATGCTACTACATCATTATTGATATCGATTTCAAACTCCAAAAGCTTATCTTTAACATACTGCTCTATATTTTCTGCAGCTCCGCGAACAGTGATTGAATATATCCAATTGGGAGGTACTAGGGTTAAAGCAACGGACGCTTATATCCCTGACAGACATAGGATTTGTATACCATGATATAAATACTATGGTTTTTGATACTACTTTGGCATGACAGACATGTGGTATATATGTATACTAATATTTTTGTTTTTATTTTCGTGTAATAAAAAAAATGAAAAAAGAAAAACTTTTTAGCATAATTGTTAATAATAACAACAAAATTGCATATTTTATACGAAAAAAGAAATTGTGTTTTCGCTATTCGTTAATTATGTACAATCGCCTTAAAAGAAGAATATGCTTTTTTCATTCTAAAATAATAAAAAAGAAGTACAGGCGTTTTTGGACACGTGTAAGTCTTTATGGTTTATAAATCCATTATAACTATACATATTGATGGACATTTTTCTTAATAAGGTTGAGGCGTCGAACTTCTCGAAAGCTGAAGTGGCGAAATTGGACGATGACTCATTCCCAATGCAATTGAACAAAGCCAAAGGGTGTAAAATGGGTTAATATATTAGTATACTACGTATATTTTCGTAGTATTGAAACCAGATATAAACCACATTATTTTGTGGTTTAATTGTAGTATAGGCTGACACACATGTTGTATAGAATACTAATGTGGTATAAAAACCCTATGTCTGTCAGCGGTATTACGTTTATATATTTCAGACTGGAGATATTAACCCACTCATCGACAGTAATGGAGGACTTTCCTTTAGTCTCCTTTATTGCTTTGAAAAGGTTAATGTATTCGGTTTTTTATTCTCTTTAGATAATACTTTATTACCTTCACTTTTTGTACCGCACATACGGAGAGCCCATCTGCAGCAACCGAACGAGATAGAACCTATAGAAGAGATAAAGTTGTACTTTTTATTGTAAAATAACCTTTTAAGCAGTGGTGAGCACCGTCAATGTATTGGTAAATTGTGTATGTGTTGAGCTTGCGAGCTACCCACCAAACAAAAAGCTAAGCGTTTAAAAGATAATGGTGCATTACATATATGTATATACATAAGTAGCAATATTTTCTAAGTTAAAAAAAACGTTGATTGCGTAAAATTATTGATTAAAAATAAAACTTTCTCTAAGTAAACAGTCAAATGAAAAATATTAAAAAAGATGGGACAATAATTTGGTGTTTTCCATTCAAGAAAAAAAAATAAATAAATAAAAGAGTGGTTGCTTGCTGGAGCATAACACTGAATATTCGCCAAAAAAAATACGTGGTTGGATGTATCAAACTTAATAAGCTTTGATATATGTCGACTAATTAATAAGACTAAGTGTATTACTAAATTAGGAGAATTAGTATAGTCCGTTATTGGACAAAAATTGTGTAAAAGCCATTGTATGTTATCGAAAGCATTGTTGCTGGGCAAATATTTTGGAAAAAAATATAATAGAATTCGTAAGCATCCGCCTGATATTCATTCGTCGCTGTCTCATCGACGACTAAATTAAATAGGGTGAGAATACGTCTGAATGATCTCAGCACAATTGTGCTATGAAACGCCCGTATCTGCTTTTAAGCTAGTCTATAAATATGCTTCATTTGCATTTTTTTTCTTTTTTATCATCATCACCAATGCCAATTTTGTGTATTCTAAGTAAGTGACTCTTAAGCGGCTCATCCATTTTCAGTTTTATTTATTTTATTTATTTAAATTAGTCTATGGACAATTTCCTTACAGACTATTTAAGCAGAATAGTATATAATTCAATTAAATTAATACAAATTAAATATTGCGCTATTTATAGAACATAGTAAAAGTTAATGATTAAAAAAACATATGACGTTACGTTTGATGATACAAAGGTTCTGCGAAAAATCTATAAAATGATACATTTCATTAAAGCAAGTACATAGTTTTCTAAGAGGATCTGACATTTCATAGTTAGTAATACAAGCTGCAACATAGAGTGGGTTAAAAGAAAGAATTGAACGTTGAGGAATATTGAAACATACGTTGTTCAGTAAAAATTTGGAGTTGATGTTATCATTGAAAAAATTTACCATAAAAGAGGTGTTGAGCATTGTTCTCCGGCTCTTTAAAGTAGGAAGATTAATTTCAGCTAATCTCGTAGAGTATGATAGAAGTGCCATCCGATTTCTATAAACGTTTCTTAGGCAGAAAATTAGAAATTGTTTTTGAACGGATTCAAGACGTTCAATTTGAACGTAATACAGTGGATCCCAAAAGCCGAACTAATGCAATATACAATGTTTTAGTGACATATGGATCATTAAACTGTTTTGCCGATCTTTTAATTAATGCAAGGATACGGGATTTATTAACAGTCAGAGTAATGTGCTGGACAAAATTAATTTTACTATCGAGTAAAATTCCCAAATCCATAACTTCGTGAAGCGTTTTTAAATTATAACCATCAAGGTTATAGTTGTGAACAGGGCTGTGTGGTCTTGAAAATTGCATATGATTACATTTGTTCAAGTTTAATTGCATTAAGTATAGTTTACACCAAATATAAAAATTTTTTAAATCATTCTGCAAGAACTGTTGATCAGATGGATGTTTTATGTCGCACCATATTTTTACGTCGTCCGCATACATTAATATATTACAGTATTTTATTGCTTCTGGTAGGTCATTGATGAACAGAAGGAAAATAATTTTTTTTTTTTTTTTTTTTTTTCTTGGACCAGCACTCAGGGGATGACCCCTACATATGCGATGCATTGTGCCAGAACTAGGAAAGTTGGTTATGGGAAGGAGGATAGAGGGAGTAGTGTTTGTGGACGTTCGATTTGAACCTCCCCAAGTTAAAACTGACAGGAAAGACCTCTGCTGGAAGTTTGTTCCACATACGAACCGTTCGGCCAAAGAACGAATTCTCTCTGTAATGCGTAGTGCGATTCACTGACAACTCAACCACAAAAGGATGTGCCCTATGTGAAGAGCGGGTAGCTCGCAGAAATAAACGGTTATTCGGCACAAGCTCCCTTATTTTACCAGAACACATTCCGTTGTAGTATCGGTAGAACAGTGAAATACACCCCACGTTGCGTCGATGCTCCAGTGAGTCAATAGAGTTGGCTACCCTACTGTCACCGATGAGCTTCTTCGCTCTCTCTTGTACGCGGTCGAGCAACTTCAAAACAGACTTTGAAGCACCGGCCCATACATGAGAGTTGTATTCCATCTTTGGTCGGATGTAGGTGGTATATATATTGAGGAGATCAGTTGGGGTGAAGTATGTCTTACACCGTCTTAAAAAGCCGAGACACTTGAAAGCTTCTTTTGAAATATGAAAAATGTGATCTGTCCATCGAACGTCACACTGTATTTTCATACCAAGAACATCAAGAGCTTCTGATTCCCCAATACCTATACCATCCATAAACACGGATGGCGCAGAACCTTCGACCAGCCGCCTATGCGTAAGCACGCAGCACTGCGTCTTTTGAGGGTTAAAGTTAACCCTGTTCGCGAGGCCCCATTCGGAGATTGACACGAGATCACTTGTGAGTGACTCGTTCATCCTTTGTCTCCTGGCGTCAATCTCCTCCAGGCTTGGCCGGCTGGTGAAAGAGAAAGAATGAATAATGCTGCTATCATCCGCGAAAGAGTAGATAGGGTTTGAAGTTTGACATAGAAGGTCATTTATAAAGATGAGGAAGAGAGTAGGAGATAGAACAGAGCCTTGCGGCACCCCTGAATTTACCTTGAACTCGTTTGATGAGACCCCGTCTATAACAACTCGTATAGTGCGGTCTCTGAGGAAGCTCGCTATGAAGCGAGAGAAATCATCACCGACACCAAAAGCAGTCAGTTTTGACAGAAGTGCATCATGCCACACTCTATCAAATGCTTTTGAGATATCTAGAGCCACCACCTTACTCTCGCCGAAATGGTGAATCGAATTGCACCATTTTTCTGTTAACAGAGCGAGCAGGTCTCCTGTAGAGCGAGCTCTGCGAAAACCATACTGCCGGTCGTTAAGTAAGGTGTTGGTCTCCAGATACCTTACCAGGTGGAAGTTGGTCATACTTTCCATGACCTTGGAAATTGCCGAACAGACTGCAATTGGGCGGTAATTTTCGGGGTATTGCGCCTCTCCCTTCTTAGGGATCGGCGTTACATTGGCTAACTTCCAACACATCGGAAATTTACCGGCACGATACGATGCACTAAGTAGCTTAGCCAATGGACGTGCTAGCGTCGAAAAACACTGCTTCAAGACCAGTGCTGGAATGCCATCCGGCCCAGGAGACTTGTTTATGTTGAGATTCGCTAAAACCTTTTTAACTGCACGTGGTCGAAAGAATATTCTTGGCATAGTAACTGATACTCTTTCCACTACGGGCAATTGCTGATTGCTACCTGGCAAGCAAGAATTCCCTGCAAACATCTCAGCCAAAAGGTTAGCTTTATCAACAGGTTCAGTGAATATTTGATCATCCCTTAAAAGAGTTGGAATTGATGAACTAGCTTTATCCTTTACTCTTTTAACGAATGACCAGAAGCTTTTACTACCTCTCGTGGCGGTAAGAACTTTAGCACGAAGGCGCTGCTCGTATAAAGCTTTTTCACGCCTTAGCACTCTGGCACACGAAGACCTCGCTTGTTTGCGCAGCGCATCAGTATTTGCGTTTTTGTTATTCCGCCAAGTACTGAATGCTTCCTCTCTGGATCTGATTGCCTCTTTGCAAGATTGGTTAAACCAAGATTTTTGTCTCGGCTTAACCGAAATTTTTTTGGATGGGATGAAGTATTTCATTCCCAGCAAAATTATATTTCCAACCATTTCCGCCATTAAATCGATATTTTTATCTAAGAAACATAGTTTCCAATTGAAAGTACGATAGAATTCGTTGAGCTCTGCCCAACGAGCTTTTTCGTATACGTATTTTAAACGTTTCGTGGCTGTGGGTGAAACGTTTCGAAGTGCCGAGAACGAAAAAGAAGCGGAGATGATACAATGATCCGAATTACCGAGAGGTGCACTGACGTTCACTTCATACTTTTGAGGGTGTGAAGTTAGGAACAAATCAAGCGTATTTAGTTGGTGCCCTTCAACACACGGTATATGTGTTGGTTCATTCACTAGTTGCGCTAGGTGATTATGCGCGGCGAATAACTCAACATATTGGCCCTCTGAAGTTGTGTGGCTCGAATGGCGAAGCCACGATGAGTTGTGGACATTGAAATCACCAGCAATAACAATTTCACTGTCCGGACAACTTTCGAGGATTTTTGCTATAGAATCGGAAAGGGAATCGAAGCCCGATAAAGTTTGTTCCCTTCCCGCGTTTGGACTTCTATAAAGGAATCCGAAATGCAAACTATGTGCCCTGATCTTGAATTTAGCCCAAAGGCAGCTAAATTCTGGATCATACAAGCCTAGTGATTGCTGGCTTTGGTACACAACATCATTGCGTATATATAATGCAAGACCGCGATGGAAGTTAAAAAGGGACAGAAGTTGATACCCAGGCACATAAAAATCCTGTGGGTCAGCATCCTCAGATACCTGGGTTTCACTTAAGGCTAAAACATCCGGCCGATAGAGACAAACGTGAGCATAAACTGAGAAGAAGTTCACTCTCAAGCCTCGTATGTTGCAGAAGTCAATTCTGAATCTACCTGTCATGAAATAAGTTAAGGGAAATCCAAATAGTCGTCTATTTTGTTAATATTGATTCCAACGATGGTGATTACTGCTTTTCAGTGGCTACCAGGTGGTCAGTGCTATACCTTCACCACCAGGCAGCCAAACAGCAACCTCCAAGCCGGAATCAACAATACAAAATTATTTTTGTTAGATAGGGGAGGGGGAGAGGCACAATCGCAGAAGTGGACATAAAAGCCCTGAGCTGGTCACTTTGTTCCACGGTGCCATCACTGTCACAGATGACCGTCACTGATTAACACAAACAAAAAAAACTGCCGTTTATTTTCTTTCAATTGTGTTTTTGTTGTTTTATTTGTTATTAAATTGTATCGATTCTTTTTTTGTTTTCTTGTTTTAAATTTTAATTCTATTTTTTGTTTTTGATTTGGTATTGATGGTTTGTATGTTGTTTTGCTTTATAAAAATTGTTTTATTTTATTAATGTGCATGAAGTTTTTTGTTGATATTGTTTTATGTTGATATTGTTTTTTTTTTTGTTTCAATTAAACACAAATTATTTGGTAACTATAAATAACAAAACAGTAGACGTGCGGACTACAAAAAGAAAACGCGTGCGGACGGGACGAAGCACAAACACTCACTCAAATTGGACCAAGGTGATTTCCCTGCGGAACACCTCAGATGACTGAAATGTCTCTTGAAACTGCAGCGTTAAATTTTACCGATTGTGTCCTGTTTAATAAATAAGATTTAATCCAGCATAATATATAATTATTAAAACCCATTATGACTAATTTCTTTAAAAGCAGCGCATGATTGATTTTGTCAAATGCCTTGCTGAAATCAGTCTAGATGACATCCGTCTGATAACCTTTCGCGAAAACTGCATTCACTAAAGTTGTTAACTGGAGAATATTAGTCATAGCAGAAAAACCTTTACGAAAACCATGTTGAAGTGGCGATAATAAGGAAGAAATTTGATGGTTAAGACTATCCACCATACATTTTTCAAAAAGTTTTGGAATTACACTCAGTTTCGCTATTCCTCTATAATTATTTATTTCAGATTTATTTCCTGCTTTAAACAGTGGTGTAATATAAGACTTTTTCCAAATATCGGGAAAATGACCACAATTTATACATGCATTAAATATTATGGACAATGGAGTTAGTAAAGCAAAAGCACAGCTAATTATGAAGCAACTTGGAATGCCATCAGGACCACTAATATGTGACGATTTAACACCTTTTAAACAATTTAAAATATGGGAGGTAGTGATATTATATGTATGTATATTATTATGAGCAGCTATTTTGTATACAATATTATTGTACATGTTATTTGCTATATTATTTACATATTGGCCTCTATTGTTCAATAAGTGACGCAATAGTTTATATAAATAAATTATGGCACAACTTTCTTACAATAAAAAGTAAGCATAACCTATAAGCGAAACAGAAACAATATTGTTGGCAACACATTTCACAGTATATTGCGCTCCTTTTGATTTGTACAATAAAAATCAAAAGTCTTTTGATACCTGCCATGGTACAATAAACAGGTATATGCATCAGCACAGGTGATAGTGAACAGATTGTCAAAATTACCGAAATTCGCCGCAATTTTATGTTACCTTTTTATTAACTGTTTTGGTTGTTTGAAATTTTTAAAATAAAAGTTGAAATTTTTAAAATAAAAAAATTATATCAACATATGTACATAGTACTTTCTGTCCATTGTTTTAAAAAAATATTGTAAATTTAAACAATACATTAATAATATAATATAAAAATATCGGTGTCCAGGAATGGGAAATTTTTTTACGTTCCTAAAGAGGAAGACAGAAGAGAATGCTGAGCCTAAAGTTGAAAACAGTAAACAATTTTTCAATTACTAAAAACAACTGCACTTTCTTGATATTTCTTCACCTACCTCATACAACAAGCTTGCAGGCGTAGGCCTTAGTTTTATACATTTATTTATCTTGTGGACATACACCTATTTCCATTTATTTTACTTTTTTTATTTTAAAATTTAATGTGTATCACAACAATGAATAAAGCTAATTTTGTTGAATTCAATATATAAAAATAATTCGCCTTGTATTTGACATTGTGTTTCACAAAAAAGTTACTTTGTTGTAATGAATTCGCTTTGCATATACCTGATAATTGTACCATGATATCTGCCAATATATTGTGCTACCTTTTAATATGACATACACATTGGCGATATGATTGCACAATACAAAAAATTGCACAGTTGTATTGCAAGTGGGTGGACCGCTTTAACCCTGGATGGTTACTCTTCATTTTAGTACATTAAGGTTACTCTTCGTCGAATCGACGAACTATTTAAAAAAAGGTTCTAGCGGAACCTTTTTTTTTAAGAAAAAAAATTAACAAAAATGGTTTTTAGTTAAGCTTTTTATTAAAAAATAAGGAAAAAATTAATTATAAAAATGAAAATTATTTTTCCCTCTAAAAATTCGATAGGAATTTGAACTCTTTTTTTTGGTTTTTTGTAATTAATTAACTTTTTAAAACAACAAAAACTTAAATATAAAAATAAAAATGACTTATTTCATGCACAGCCTTTAAGGATAATCAGTCAAATAATACAAAAAAAAAAATAAAATATTTAGTTATTAGTCTTATTTTATGCATGAGACACAAAGTTCAACTTTGTGTTCACCACAGATGTTTTTGTTACATATATTACATACAGCTTTGGTCATTATGCGTTTGCTATACGAGCAGAGGTGGCAAATTTTAAGCTTTTTTGGTCCTTTATCACCATTTTCGGCCCCTTGTGGATTAGATATTATATTTTGAATTTTTTCTTTAATTGTAGTCTGCAAGGTAGGTTTCTCGAGTCTTCCTCTCAAATAGGGCGCCACGAAAGACTCATGGAGATCTTTCAGGTACTGTCGTCGGTTTTTAGGTTTTTGACCTTTAATGAACATATTGTGAGTATATATGACGTAGCTGTTTACAAAAGTAATATTTAAAATTCCAAAAAATAGACACATTGGCCACATATTGGTTTTTCGAGAACACGAGACAATGCTGCACATCTGATCCAAAGTGTCGACACCGCCTTTTGTCTGATTGTAAAATTCTACCATGTGGGGTTTTCCCGTTTTCGGATTTATGGCTCTTTCTTCATCGCAGCTTGATAAAAGATAATCATTTGGTTTTGGCTTGTAGGATAATAAAGTCAGTTCATTGTCGTAACAAAACATGGATGTCCTAGCTCTCCGACCTTTTACATTGCCCATTTCCTTCGGAATTTCTCTCTTGTTTGACCGTAAAGTGCCAACCATAACCAATTTATAGGGTTCCAGTAGCAATGATTTGGCAAGGGGGACTGATGTGAACCAGTTATCCATTGTAAAATGTATGACCCTATAATCGCAAAAAGTCACACTGAAGTTACTCTTCGTCGTTGCGACGAGTACATACCTGTGAAACTCAACTTTAAAAAAATGTGCACCCAGCAAACGTCCACTCACTGCAAGCTTTCGTCATTAACTAACGTGTGGAAGAGCCTTTATAAGCAAGAACTTGTGGGCACTTGGTACATTATGCTTTTTCTTTTTTGTAGAATTTTCACATTTTAAAACTCATTTTTGTAAAAAAAAGCAATACATTATTTTTAAATGTTATTTTCTTTCATGTTTTTTAATGTAAATTTTCTTTCTTGTTTTCTCCAAATTTCTGTTATTTGACACACAAACCATAGCTCACTGCGAAATAATAAAAACAGCTGATAACAGTGAGGCACACACAACAATAAAATAAGGAATATTGAAGATTTTTATAGGTGCCCAAAATCAGGTTTTCGGTTAATCAGTTAACCGAAATTGAAAACACTACACAGACCATATGTCGACGATTTTATTAACCCATATTTTTATCCATTACTGTTACTGAGTGTACACGACCTATGCCTTCACATAGGAAGTTGCAACCACGGTTGCCACTGAGTAAAAAAATTGTTTACCAAAATTTTACGAAAATGTTACCAAAAAGTTACCAAAATTTTTTTATAAAAACAAAAATCTTTATTTTTATTATAATAAAAACAACAACTTTTATTAATAAAAAACATAACACAATACGTTTTAAATCATTTTAGAACATAAATAAATATTTCAATTCATTATACCTACGAATTCCGTATTTAATTTAAATAATTTATTTCATATTGCAGTCATTTAAAATAATCTTTTGCTGACCAAACATAATGACATTTGCATATTACGCCGTTGAACAGTTTGGCGCACATTCACACAGTTGTTTTTAATGATTTTTTTCTCAGTGTTGAGTAATGCGGAAAAATGATAAAAGAAAAGCAATAATTTGATAGTTTGTCAAGCCTTAAAAACAAAGTTACCAAGTTACCAACCCTAAAAAATATTACCAATTTTGGTAAAATGTTACCAACTGTGGCAACTGTGGTTGCAAAATAGTTAACCACGGAAAATTCCTCAGAATAACTGTAAATCCATATACTATACAGTATACAGTGTATACAATACACATTGTTACATGAGGTGTTGAAACCAAGAATGATAAAATAAAGATTACGCCAACAAGCTGAAATAAAAATACTTTTCTGCGCATGATGGAACTCTGACGTCACTCAGCATATGTTCTGATTGGCTAATAAAATTCAGCTGGAGAACTATTATGTTATTGTAAAAACATGACAGTGGGGCAAATTGCGATTTTTCAAATTAAATTTGTTTGATGATAAACAGTTTTAAAAAATTATTTTATTTTCCACGTTTTTATACCCTCCAAAAAAGAATTTGGAGGGTATATTCACTTTGTCATTCCGTTTATAACGCATCGAAATATCCATCTCAGACCCCATAAAGTATATATATTCTTGATCAGTGATGAAATCTAAGACGAACTGAGCATGTCCGTCCGTCCGTCCGTCCGTCCGTCTGTGGAAATCACGATTCAGTCCAAACGAAACGAGCTAGACTCTTGAAATTTGGCATAAATATATTCTAAAACTTAGAGCAGGTTAAGTTCGAAGATGGGTTAAATCGGGCAAGAGGGAAAAAAGTTCCCCTAAGAAGAACTAAACCAACCCAGAAAAAACAACATAATTTTTAAAGTTTTTTTTGTTATTTTGCTAAGCAAATGATATATTTTTATGTCAAATACGTTCCAACGCCTTAAACTTGGAGCCATTAAATAAAATAAAAATTGTTAATTTTTTTATCGGGCTTAAGTTCGAATCTTGCATGACTGCAAATTATTTTTTGTTATTTTTTATTATTAATAAATGAATTTGTTTAAATTCTATTTATTATTTTATATTAAGATTGGAATATTAAGAATATTTTTAATAATCATCAAACCAGCAGAACGGATCAGTACTGATTTCGAGGCCGCTACGCCATCTCATCAGCGTTCTTTGTTCAATTTTTTCCCACTTTTGCAAGTGGTGCTAGTTAGTAGGAATATCAACTATTTAACCAATATTTTAACGAAAATTGAATATGAGAAGTTATCACATTCATATTATTAAGTTATTACATTTTGGTTAGTACGAAATTCCCCAACCCTGACGATTAATATTCCAAATATTCCAATATCTCTTTTTGCTTTTTCCAGAGCCATCGGCTGCTGATAGGTAAAGCTTCTTTGTTATTTATGTTCAAGTAATTGAATTTAGTTGTCAATTTACTTTGAACAAGTGCGCGTGCCCCCGCAATGTTTTAAATTATGTATGAATTTTTATTAGTCGAACTTTTTCTTATGTAAATTGTTAATTTTTTTATCGGGCTTAAGTTCGAATCTTGCATGACTGCATATTATTTTTTGTTATTTTTTATTATTAATAAATGAATTTGTTTAAATTCTATTTATTATTTTATATTAAGATTGGAATATTAAGAATATTTTTAATAATCATCAAACCAGCAGAACGGATCAGTACTGATTTCGAGGCCGCTACGCCATCTCATCAGCGTTCTTTGTTCAATTTTTTCCCACTTTTGCAAGTGGTGCTAGTTAGTAGGAATATCAACTATTTAACCAATATTTTAACGAAAATTGAATATGAGAAGTTATCACATTCATATTATTAAGTTATTACATTTTGGTTAGTACGAAATTCCCCAACCCTGACGATTAATATTCCAAATATTCCAATATCTCTTTTTGCTTTTTCCAGAGCCATCGGCTGCTGATAGGTAAAGCTTCTTTGTTATTTATGTTCAAGTAATTGAATTTAGTTGTCAATTTACTTTGAACAAGTGCGCGTGCCCCCGCAATGTTTTAAATTATGTATGAATTTTTATTAGTCGAACTTTTTCTTATGTAAATTGTTAATTTTTTTATCGGGCTTAAGTTCGAATCTTGCATGACTGCAAATTATTTTTTGTTATTTTTTATTATTAATAAATGAATTTGTTTAAATTCTATTTATTATTTTATATTAAGATTGGAATATTAAGAATATTTTTAATAATCATCAAACCAGCAGAACGGATCAGTACTGATTTCGAGGCCGCTACGCCATCTCATCAGCGTTCTTTGTTCAATTTTTTCCCACTTTTGCAAGTGGTGCTAGTTAGTAGGAATATCAACTATTTAACCAATATTTTAACGTTCTGCTGGTTTGATGATTATTAAAAATATTCTTAATATTCCAATCTTAATATAAAATAATAAATAGAATTTAAACAAATTCATTTATTAATAATAAAAAATAACAAAAAATAATTTGCAGTCATGCAAGATTCGAACTTAAGCCCGATAAAAAAATTAACAATTTACATAAGAAAAAGTTCGACTAATAAAAATTCATACATAATTTAAAATAAAAATATTTTTTGACCCCGCCCAATTCAGTGGGCGTTATTATAGGCAAAAATAGCATAAAAATTTAACAAATTGTTTTACTTAAGCCTACATTCCTTAATAATAACACTTTTAAGCTTTAATGACGAAGCTGAGACGAAACCTGGTACTACTCTGCCCTAACCCCTCCTTCCCCTTCGCCCCCTAAATGACCCTACGATATTATATAAAGGAACTCTGTCCCACCAAGTTAAACATTTCAAATTCACTTACTAAATATTTGGAGGGTATTTAAGATTCGACCCGGTCGAATATAACGTTTTTACTTGTTTTATTTGAAATTGTTAATTTATAGTTATTTTATAAAAATATTGAACCCAATTGCTAATTATTTTTCTTTTTTCCACATTCAAAACAATTTTTTTTGCTTGCAATATATCAGCCATAACTTCCTTTGAGCTTCATCTCTTGGAAAACTACAAAATGACACAGCGTTTTGAAAACAAAAGAAATTTTCATAACAATATTACATTTTAACACAATTATTTCTCACTTGTTTTTTTGCTGTCACTTTGTTTGCAATTGCCCACTGCACATTTCATGCTTGCTCTCTTTGTTCTCTTTTCTCTTTAATTTAGATTTTTTGTTTACAGTTTATGAGCTTTAAAAATCAAGTTTTTTACACTTTAAGATATTTAGTAATTATTTTAATATATTTATTTTAAAATGTAACACAATTTTTTATAAAATATAACACTAAACTTGCACTTTCATAAATCCGATTTAATTTGCTTGTTGGAAATCTCTCTGAGTAAATTGTGTGAAGAGTTGCCAAATATAGCATAATATATTAATTTTGTACGAGAAAGTATTAGTTTTGCATATGATAAACATTTGGCAATCTCTTCGAGGGAACAAATACGTCATCAAACGGTAAATCATGCGCAAGGCGTAATCTTTATTTTATCATTCTTGGTTGAAACTAACTAGTGACATGAAAGAGAGTAAACGATCAGCGTTGCCTGACTCAGAGATGCTATGCGACTCATTTTGGTTTTTGTAGTTAAAAATGTGTCCAGTTAAATAAAATTTAGTAATTCACTTGGGGAAGAACTTATTCAGCTGACGGCCCTGGTAACATTTATGAGTGGTACGGTGGATTTAAAGTTAAGCTAATTATTTCACACATTTAAAAATAATATCTTTCAATTTATATCTTATCTCGAATGGATTGCAACTGTGTAACAATTTCCGCCTTTCGATTCTCGACTCTGCATCCTGGAGCATGTTGTTCTCCTCTTCAAATAACAACGCCATTGGTATCGACTCCATTTCTTTCTTCTTTTTTGTTGCAATGATGTATAGTCTACATTCCTTAAAAACTAAATTTTTAAGCTTCTTGACCAAGGTAAGATGCTTTCTAATCTTCCTCTGGCCTAGCCCTCGCTTTTGCCGCTTAAATGACACTATAAAAAAAGTTTCTACACTTAATTGCTCTAAAATTTTTTAACATAATATCTCACTATATATTACTATGAAGCAACCAGATATATTTTTTGTAGTAACAGCTTTTAAGAAGATAAAGCAGTAAAAAGTAAACATTTTGATTTCATTCAATTATGTACAATGGTTAAATACAGTACCAAGTCTTTTAGAGAAATGACTTCTAAAATGATACACCAGCAAATTTTAAAAGATATGTGCCATACTCGTACAGTCAACAAGGAAAATATCTTGGGAGTTTGCTTAAACTGTAGTACTACTTAATATTGTTCGTTGACCGTAGTAAAAGTTTTGACTTTTTTTGCCCCAAACTTCGAACATCTAAAAATTAATGGTTTAATCGTTATTATTCAAGATTAACTACATCAAAAAATATGTTGAAATCAGACATTATTTTTGAAGAACGGTTGATATTAAATTACCTGAAATTTCTATATATGTACATATATAATTCCTCAAATGCTATGATAGGCTGACTTCCAAAATGTATCAATACAAAGTTTGCATACGGTTCCACAACGGTAGTTATATCGTCTATATGTACAAATTCGCAAAGCATTGCATTAACTTTGAAATTGATGGTCTGTTCGCTCTTTTGCGATGGTTGTAATACTTGTCAATGCCATTTTGAAATGGTATACTCAGTGAGTGGTATGTATAGCTATATTATGAAACATTATTGGGGGATTCACACCGTAGTCATAAAGTCATAAGTCATAAAATAATAGCACGGAAAATATGACTAGTGTGAACAACCCATTATAATTTAGTATGCTATTTCAAACATCGATCAGCTGATAATAAAACAACACATTATTATTTTATATTATTATTATTGTATGAGGCCATAAGCACCGCGACCCAAAGGATCTTTTGTGCGGCCCAAGTGTTCACTGATGTAGATTGAGGCTGCGAATAAAGCCAATTACTCTACTCGGTGAGATATCATACACCTCCCCTGGAGTCATGAAACTGCCTCCGAGGAACCTCCTCCTGCACGACGCCGCTGCCGGACAGTCGCAGAGAACGTGTTCCGGTGTCTCCTCCTCTGCTTCGCAGAGTCTACATGCTTTGGTCTCAGAATTGCCCATGGTAAACTGGTGTCGTCTGAGACCGCAGTGTCCGGTGAACCAACCCGTTAATAATCTGAGGTCATTCTTGTCCATCAAAATTAATTTTTGGGATTTGTTCCGAGATAACGTAATGAAACGTTTTGCCTGTCTTAGGCCGTGAAGGGCTTTCCAGTGGCGATTAAACTCCACTCTAGCCTAGGCGTCATTCTGTTCTTTGACATATCCTCCTGAGATGCCAAAGAATCATTCACCCTAATGTATGGGTCATTCAGGAGATGTCCTAGTAAGCTCATGTGGCCAACCAGATCTCCAGGTTTCAAATTGGAGATGCCAGGCAGCCGTAGTGCGCTCCTGCGGGCCTCCTCCTTCACCATAATGTGCAGAGGGGGAATGTGCAAGATGGCACCCAGAGCATGTGTTGGACAAGTTCTCATTGCCCCGCTGATCGAAATACACACAAGGCGATAAACCTTGTCCAGAAGTGCCCTGGTAGTGGATTGTTCAGTTTTTGGCCACCAAACCAGTGCGGCGTATGTCAGTATTGGTTTTATCACGGTGATAAAAGACCAATATATCATCTTCGGTTTGAGTCCCCACGTCCTACCAAACAGCCGTTGACAAGCATGAAGTGCTCTAATGGCTTTGTTGGTGGTGTAGGAAACATGTTTATTCCAAGTGAATGACTTATCAAGAATAACTCCAAGGTATTTCACCTCGCCAGAGAACTTGATAGTCGAGCCATTCAATGTGGGTTCCTCAAGTTTCACTTTTCTTCGTCTGGTAAAAGGAACAATGACCGTGTTACTCGGGTTAATAGACAGCCCCCTGTCCCCGCACCATCCGCTAATTAGGTTTAGAGCTTGTTGCATCCTTTCCGATATGATTCCATCCTCCCATCCTGTCACAGATATGACAAGATCATCGGCGTAACCATATGTTCGAAATCCTAGGTTGTTGAGTTGTTCAAGCAGTTCATTGATCACCAATGTCCACAGTAAAGGCGATAGAACGTCACCTTGTGGGCAGCCTCTGGTTGCTCTTATGCTCTTCGATGCACCGCATAAGTCCAACTCAACCACCCTGGATGACAGCATCTCTAACGTCCAGCTCTTTATAATTTTCGGAACACCCTTCCTATCAAGAGCGTTGCCGATTGCATTGTACGATGTATTATCAAAGGCTCCCTGAATGTCTATAAAAGCGCAAAGGGCGATTTCTTTATTATTTATAGCCTTCTGTATATCAGTACACAAGTAGTGTATGGCAGTTACCGTCGATTTGCCTGGCTGGTAGGCAAATTGTAACTTATGGATGGGATACACTGCTAGAAAATTCCTTCTAATGTAACTATCCAGCAGTTTCTCCATCGTCTTCAGGAAAAACGAGCTGAGACTGATTGGCCTAAATGATTTTGGAAGATGTTCAGATCTACCACCAGCCGTTGGTATAAAAACCACCTTAACCATACACCAAGCCTTCGGAATGTGACATGCCAATAGGCTTGATTTGAAAATCCTGGACAGTTGTGGAACAATATCATCTCGACCCTGCTGAAGAAGGCACGGATAGATGCCATCCGGGCCCGGAGATTTATAAGGGCTAAATTTAGACAACGCCCAGCTTACTTGTCTATTTCCAAAGATACTTTCCGCCAACCAACACATTAGTTGTAATAAAGTTGTTTGAAAATGACAAAAAGTCTAAAAACTCTATTTCTATTTAAAATTATTAAATTTGTCTTCTGGTGCACAAGAATATCGAACTGAATTTGTATGTATAAACTTAAACAGCTGCTGCCTTGATATGAGCTGAATACATTTCTTTTGCGGCGGCATACGCAAAAACGTTGAGGCTGCCAGCTACGTAAGTTAAACGAGAAAAAATTTTCACAAGTATATATTTAGTTTTTGCGATTTAGTTCTCTTTTAATATTTTTTATGTTATAAAAATGTTATTTAATGTACAGACATATAGGTATGAATAATTTTTTAGGCGTTCTTTAGTCGTGAATCATACATAAGTAACGGCGGCAAACATATACTATCGCCGTCTCGCCTAAATATTTTCAGCCGTTCGACTCAGGTCTCTAGAGCTATTTTATGACAAAACAAAAACATACCTGAAAGAGTGCTATTATTTTATGATTTTTTGTATGCAGCACAACAACAACTTTTTTAAACTGGTCTAAAATATTATGACTTTATGACAATATGACTAAATAGCACGAAGTATGAATACCCCATATATGTTATTCGAATACAAAGCACTTGACGTTTTGGAAGTCAGCCAAGTTGCACATATTGAAAAAGTACCTCCTTTAAGATGTATACCTTAGATTTCCACGAAGAATCGAGCATTTGCAGTAGATATATAAAGTGAGAAGTATTCCCGAAATCTGTGCCCTCGGAGTATAGCAACTTAATTATAGGATTCTAAACACAAAAATACTTTCAGATTTATCCCATCACATCAAGTTTTATTAAAAAAAGAAAAAAGCGTTTATTTTAAAATTTTAAGGAAAAATCAGTAATTTTATTATAAGTACATATATATAAATGAAATTTATTTGTTGGTGGTTAAGCAATGTCTATATGCATTTCATTGGTGCTTTACCAAATCGTCAGTAGACTTCAACCACAGTTTTGAAAAGTTAAAAACCTCTTATCTTATGCATATACTTCCGAAAACCATCTGAGAATTCACAACTTGTAAATTACAAACTATTTTCAAAAATAACAACAGAACAAGAACATAGGCTTGCAACTCATACAAAACTAAACCAACAAATAAAGTATGTTCGATATGACTCTATTTTATTTTTCTACACCTTTATACAATCAGAAATCCATTGGATAACAAGAAAAGTATTTATAAGGCAAAATGAAAAATAAAATCTCAATTAAACTGTTATGAAATCTTTTTATTTGACACATTGTTGTCACAATACTACTATATATAAATGAAATTTATTTGTTGGTGGTTAAATAAATTTCATTTATATATAGTAGTATTGTGACAACAATGTGTCAAATAAAAAGATTTCATATAAGTACATATATTTAAATATTTATTAACAAAATATCAAGTATAAACATAACTGTAGGACTATTTTGAGTAACATCTTTTACGTTTAGTGACAAAGCTACGTCTGGGTGATATTTTTTTATGAATATCATCGGTAATAAAAATAACAATCATCAATATGATTAGTCTGCTCTCTCCATAACATAGGTCTACCAAAAGGTAGAGATTGTCGTTTGCAGTAGGTCCACTGTCTTAATTGTTCAACACAAATAGTACAAACTAATTGTGGAGTCCACGGTTTTAGTTGTATTTTGAAGCCAAAATAAGCATTATATGAATTTTCCACAAATTCAGAAATTTTCAGTTTTTGCTTCGAAGTCATGAAGTTTCCACAAATGTAACAAAATATATCCGCACTATTATGACATTTTCTTGAAGACATTTTGTTTCTTAGAAGTTTTCCAACCACAAATCACGGATAGAATTTATTAAACACAAAAATAAATACGTAAACAATTTTGTTAAATAAACACACTTATTTCAGTAAAAAATTTGTAAACAAAGTAACTTTAAAGGCTTATTTTCATGTAAACTGTATTGAATGGGTGTGTCGCTGTTACAACTAATATATTTTCTCACGAGATGTCGCCTGATTCGAAAAAAGAGCGCCTAGACTCAATAATTAAATTCATTTTTTGCAAAAAATCTAAAATAGCGAATATATTGAATGTACTAAAAACCTGATGTGATACGATAAAATTAGGTCAAATTTCATGTTCAGCACCACAAAATTAGTAGAAAAAATTAGTTATACTTTGGACAAGGAAATTAATGTCGGCCGGTGTTATTTACAATAATTTTCACCATATGCCAATATATGAAAGTTTTGTTGAGAACCGTTACGAAAACACTGCAAAATTTTAGGTTAAGAGCATTGTTCCTTTAAATTATTAATTTTTTTAATTCGGTTAAGCCAAAATTTTCTTGTTTAAGTACAGCAAAAGTAGTGTCAAATTTTCAAGAATACAAATGAAACAGTTGAAGAACATCTTGCTAAGGACAATAATTACAAGTTTTTAAATTGTTTGGTTAGATTAATTGATTTTTCACTACATCGAGAATATATGCATCTTAAACTCCACAAACATGCATTGTATTATAAGGAATTTATTAAAACTATTAACACTAAATATTACAGTGAACTATAATCAATCCTTTGTGTCCAATATAGAGGTTCTACTTCCATTTAAACCAAGGATAACTAAATAATATTTCTGTAAAATTTATTTTTTGGCGCTAAAGCTTTTTTGCGGTTATGAGGCGATATATCGCTTCTTTCATTTAACATAGTCATACCTCAAAAAATCAGAGTTTTAAGTTATTAACACAAAAGTGTTCTTCTATACCATCTGCATACATATCTAAAAAATTTCAGCATTACATTTCAAGCTGAACTGAAGTTATAGCAAAATATATTTTGTGCAAATCGTAATTAAAAGCGTACATCTAAAATTTTTAATCGCATTTTTCTAAGTTTGATCGTTTTTGAGATATGACTATGCTGCATTAAAGAATTTATATAAATATTAGATATTTATACCCTTCATAAAAAGTGAAAGCGTATATGTACATACATACATAGGTTTCTCATTCCATGTGTAATTTCCTTCATATTAATATGGGACTCTGGATCTTTATAAATAGCGATGGCGAATGAGCGACGTCCATCTGTCTGTACGGTTTTCCCAAGCCCCAGAAGAGCTAGCGACTTCATTCTTAGCCTGATGGATCAGAAATGAACTTAAATTGAGTGGTATTGAAATTCAGCAAAATCCAAAACACCGTTCCAGAGCTGGGAAGCTTATACCTATTCCCGGACTAGCAAAAATCAATTATTATACCTATTTCTGGACTAGCAAAATTCAATTTTTTTTTTGTTTTGATGTTAATTAAACCTATTTTATACTTTGCGAAGAATAAAATTTGTTTAAAAAATTATAATAAAAAACTTTTTTCCAGGGATAGGAAATTGAATTTCTTTGTACTATTTTAGATATTTGGAAAAATAATTGATATTAAAACTTTAAAAAATCCAAATTTCATTTCCAGGTTGGGAAATTGAAATATCTTTCGGCTTTTGAAAGTGTTAAAAAAGGTCACAGATTCACGCTATTTTGTACTTCACTAAGAAATAAATTTCTATTAAAAATCCAAAATAATATTTAAAAACAAATACAAGTGATATATTCGGCTGTGCCGAATTTTAAATACCCTTCACAGATGTATTTGTTCTTTCTTTCTAAATCAGAAAGTAGGTTTAATTGAAATATCAAAATGTTGTTATCAGTTACTTTTATATTTAAGAAAACGATTAAATTATTTGGCTACGATGCTAAATATTTGGCTCTTCTTATTTCTAATACCCTTGAAGGTCTTTCAAATATATTAAATATGTTTAATTTACAAACAAAGAGAAAAAATTCGTTTCATGTACCACAAAAAGTTCTAATTGTCCAACCGTAGAATCGTCTTATAGTTTTTTTTGGTTTTTAATACCAATTTATTTCTTCAAGATATATAAATTAGGCATAATTCATCATAAAAATCAAAAATAGCAAATAATGTATATGATTACCTTTATGTATCAAAAGATGTTGATATTCCAACCCTAAAATAGGATTTTTATTTTTTTGGTTTTTAATACAAATTTAACTCTTCCCTAAGTATAAAAAAATTTCATTCACAAAAAACCATAATTAGGAACTTATATGGCTACTTTTATGTACTAAAAAATTTCGATTTTCCAACCCTGGAATAGAATTTTTGTTTATTTAAATTTTTAATACCAATTTAATTCTCCCTGAAGTACAAAATAGGTTCAATTCAATAAAAAAACTAAATTTGGAATTTCTGTGGGTACTTTTATTTTGGAAGCGAATTTAAATTTTTCTTTTTACCAATGCAATTCTTAGTGAGGTACAACATAGTTTTACTTGAATAACAAATTAAAATTTTTAACCTCTTTGGTCACTTTCAGGTACCATAAGATATTTCATTTGTCCAACCCGGGAATCAAAATTTGGATTTTTTTTGTTTATATTTTTACCAATGCAACTCTTAATGAAACAGTTTTATTTGAGAAAAATTTGAAATTTTTAACCATTTTGGTTACTTTCAAGTACTACAAAATATTTCAGTTATCCAACCCTAGTATCGAAAGTTTTATTTTTATTTATTTTTGTTAATTCAAACGTTTATTTAGAACTCACAAAGTATATTTTTACAATAAATGAAAAAGGTAAACGAAAAATAGAGTGATATTTCATGTGAATTTGAGTATAAAAAGGAATAAGAAAATTGTGTACAGTTGCTAAAATTGTTATCGAAGTAAGTATTATTCCCAACACTTCCCCTCAAACTTGGATATTTTTGTACAATATACATAAATAATGTAAAAATGCTAATTAAATTAGATTTCACGTAGTCCTAGACCTCTTACAAACTTTAAATGTTTTGTTTTATCCAAATTTTTAGTTAAAACGTCGGATATATCTTCATCCGTTGGAGAATAGCGTAGCTCAATCTCATTTACCTTCACTACGTCTCTTACATGTAGGTATTTAACATCTATATGTTTGCTTCTTCCATGTAAAACCGGATTTTCAGCCATACACTGATCTCCCAAGTTATCACCATAAACTAATACTGGTTGGCTGACATCATAACATTGGGTTTCACCAACAACCTTTTTAAATAGACAGCTTCTCTCGCCGCCGTAGACAAGGCCACAAATTCTGCCTCAGTGCTACTATGAGCAAATATTTGGTTGTTGTTTACTCTCCCAAATTATCGCACTTCCAGCCATGATAAACACAATACCTGTATACGTTTTTCGGTCTTCCATACAACTTCCCCAATAGGCATCCACAAATGCCTTTGGTAGTAAGCCTGTTTTTCAATAAACCAATTTGAAATTTAATGTTGCAGAAAGATACCTTAAAATATGTTTGGCCGCCTTTAAGTGCTCAATATGGGGTTCCTTATTGCCAATTTGCCAACAGAATGCATTATGTCTGGCCGTGTCGAAATTGCTAAATACATCAGTGCCCCTATTAATGATTGGTAATATTTCGGTTCAACCTTTTGATAGTCTGACGAGCTGCAATGTATTTGAAATCCAGGATCGAGGGGGTTGCCACAGATCTGCAATTTTCCATACCAAAACGTTGCAAAAGATTATTGATGTATTGTTTAGAACCCACAGCAAAAGAACCGGTTTCATTTTCTCTTTCTGCTTCCATCCCCAAAAAATGTTTCACCTCACCACCATCAACGATCTTAAACTTTTCAGCTATTTTGCGCTGAATTAAAATTACTAATTTAATTCAATGCGAGGGAAGGTTTAAAGTTTCGATAGGAGGGTTGTGCTTACCCTAATTTATAAACAAGTGTCAGATTGTTTCAATTCATTTTCAGCTGACGATTTTAACAAAGTAAACACAAGATTTGTATTTTATTCTTTTTATTGATTCATATATATTTTATAAATAATTTGTAGAAATAGTTTAAGTAGAATAAGATATTTTTAAATAACGAAAGTTCAGTTTATTGTTAACTCCAGATTTGAACGGTTTTGTTTAAATTTATTACTGGCAGAGTCGGTAGGATCTGCGAAAAATATACTTCTTTTTATATAAAAAAAATATAAAAGTACTTACGGATAAAAAAAGGAATATGCAAAAATACCCTTTTGTTAATTATATAAATAATGATTGTCTAATATTCGCAAAATATTAGAACAAAAGTGCATAAACACTTAAAAACAGTTTTATTATTTAGAATAGACCGAACAGTGTCGTAGACAAAAGAAAAATAAAAAAATGGGGGAAACATTAAATACGAGCACTAACCACTATTAATTCATACAGTGCATCTATTTAAACAAATGAAATGTAATTGATTATTTTAAGTCCCTTGTTTTGCGAATATTTATCTATTAATTCATATATTTGCGAAGCAAATTTTTTTCATCAATAATCAAACGGGATCGTCGGGCTACTTTCAGGAATGTAGCAACGGAATGGTCTCAAGCTGTTGGGAAGACCATAGAACGAGAATGGACCAGGCAGCAGTTAAAAAAAATAAGATATGGTTTCTACAAGGTACGAATTATTGTATACATTTTATTACAGCTTATTTACTGGAGCATTATTTAACTACTAGGCCAAGGAAAAGCCTCTGTTAACTGCGGTGCAGAAGAAAAAACGACTGGCCTGGACGAAGGCTAGGAGCTCTTGGACTCAACGACAATGGGATTCAGTTAGCGATGAATCAAAATTTGACGTTTGTGTTGGTGATACCAGGAAACGGATTATTCGTAAGAAAGATGAAGCATATCACAAGGACTGCCTTAAGCGGACAGTAAAGTTTCCATCAAGTGTTATGGTGTGGGGATGTTTTTCGGCAAAGGGTGTAGGGCAGCTGCATTTTATAGAGGGTACTGTAAATGCACCAAAATACTTTAAAATTTTGGAGGAACACCTGCTAACATTGGTACCCATGTTAACCACTTTTGATGAATTCATTTTTCAGCAGGACGGAGTTTCGTGCCATTCTGCAAAACTAACAAAAAAAATGGCTTTGAGATAACGAGATTGATGTTTCGGACTGGCCTTCTTCAAGTCCCGACCTCAATCCAATAGAAAACCTTTGGGCACTTATGAAGAGACGGTTGCGTAATGAACCCCAACGAACTTTACAGGGTTTAAAAGATAAAATACGTGATATTTGGTCCTCAATAACACCAGAAGAGTGCGAAAACTTAATAAATACCATGAACAAGCGTTTAACTGCTGTAATAAAGAACAAAGGAGATGTAACACAGTATTAAAGTGTACAAAAATGAATTTATTTAAACTGTATGAATTAATAGTTGTCTTATTTACCTTCACTGAAGAAATAATATCTACACTAAGTTAAGAATTTCTCTAACTACATTGAATCAATTTTTGTTTTTTTTTACTAAATATCAATAAGGCAACGTAGTACCTTTAAAAAAATGTCAATTAGTATTTAGTTATTGTTAAAGGAAAGATCCAAAAATAAATATATAAATCAAATATACGAAAATGGCTCAGTGTATGAATTAATAGTAATTAGGGCTCGTAGTACTCGCTTGTCATATCATTAATTGTTCTGAGAATTTAAGCATCGGTGATAATTGGAATATGAATAATAACAACGTTGTTAATAACAACAGCAATATGGAGTAACAAAGAAATTTCAGAGCATTGAAAGTGTCATTCCCAATATCACTTTGATGCCGCGTGAAGATCGATTCCTTTTTTTCAACTCCATTTTGCGAACGTTGGACGATTAGGCTTTGAATGTGGTGAGAAAGCAGAGATCAACGGATTGGACAGCATTGAAGGCAATATTAATCGATGAATTTGGTTAGCATCAACCAATTAATTTTAAGTAGTAATAATATTAAATTTAAGAGCGGTTGTAAATCGCTATGTGATGGAATAAATAAAATAGTTTGTAGGCTTAACGATGCAATCGAATTGTGTAGTGAGACAGTAGAAAGAAAATCATTTTTCCGAAATGAGGTTAATTTCTGTAGGCTGGATGTTTTGAGAAAGGAACTGTCGATTCACCTCACAACTTTACTGAATGCGAATTTAGTGACAGATTTTAGATCAGGTGTTAGAATTCTTAGGGAGAACAATGAAATAGTTAAAGACTCTCGTAATTACTTTAAACCTAATAACGATAGGAATTTTTCTCGAAATAATGTGCGACTACAGATCGTCAATAATGAATTTCGAAATTTAGCAACCCCCAACAGAAGATATCCAATTCCTCTTCAGAACGCCCAAAATAACTATCAACCATATTTTCAGAACCCCCAAAATAACTATCAATCATGTTTTCAAAATCCTCAAAATAATTTGCAATTTCGTCCCAGAAATAATTTTAAAAATTCTTGCCAAAACTATCGAAATAACTTTCGAGGTCGTGCCAATTGTTATCAAAACAACTTGCGCAATACTGATAGATGCGAAAGCGACACCGCCAAAATACAGTTTTAATACCCTCCAAAGAGAATTGGACCCCATAAAGTATATATATTGTTAATCAGTGATGAAGTCTAAGACGGTCTAGCAATGCCCATATGTTCGTCTATGGAAATATGATTTTATTTATTTATCTATTTTACATGAATTTACAATTCTTACGGACTATTTACATACATGCATATACATGTATACAGATCATATTTCAAAGAAATATCAATTATTGGCTGTTATTTAATGCAAACAAAATATCTCGTTTAATCAAATTTTCACTGAAAGAGAAATCAACAGCTCGTTAAAGTCCTTACAGCATCTAATGAAGGGATCAGATTTATCGTAATTTGTTCTTAAACATTTAATATCAAGTAGACAGAAGAAACGAGTAGGACGTTGAGGAACACAAAATGATAAATTTTCAATTAAAAATTCAGGGGGCAAATTACGGCATTCGATATCGATCGAAATTGTATAGAAATTTCGATCGATATCGAATGCAGTAATTTGGCCCCAGAGCAGGTTTTACCGTTAATTATATATAAAACAAATAACGTATTTAACATAGATCTTCGACTACTTAGGGATGGTAATTTAATAAGAGCTAGTCTAGCTTTATAAGAAGGAAAACAAAGTGGATTCCATTGCAATCTTCGAAGACAAAATATTTAAAATTGTTTTTGTACAGATTCAATTGCGTTGACGTAAACCTTATATGTTGGATCCCATATGATTGACCCATATTCCAAAATGGGACGCTGAAAAGCTGCTTAGTAAGGTAAGAATCTTAAAATTCTTTAGCCCAGCGTTTGATGAAACCCAGTTGAGTTCTTGCTTTTCTAACAGTTAGAGATATATGTTGAATAAAATTCAGTTTTGGATCCAAAAAAATTCCAAGATCTGTGAAAGTGCAAACATTTTCTAGCTCATAACAGCACAACAAATATTTAACGTTGAAATGGCTCTTTCGAAAGAAACACATATACTTGCATTTTTTTAGATTAAATGTCATTAAATTCATTTCACACCAAGAGTAGAAAGAGTTTAAATCTGCTAGATGAAACTTATGAACATCAAAGATATTGTAGGTAAAGAATATTTTTACGTCATCAGCATATTTAAGAATGAATGAGTTTTTGCTACTGTAGGTAAGTCATTGATAAATAGTGAAAATAATAGGGGTCCCAGATGGCTTCTCTGGGGAACACCAGACGTAACGGGGATCGGTTTAGATATGGTACTTTTAAATAGAACATTTTGTTTCCTATTAGTAAGGTATGAACTACTCCAATTTAAACAGCCACGTGTGAATCCCATATAATGCAGTTTATTCAATAGAAGTTTGTGGTTACCTTTATCAAATGCCTTACTGAAGTCTGTGTAGACTACATCAGTTTGTGTTTTATTGACAAAACCACGATTTACCAAAGTTGTAAATTGTATGAGATTGGTTACAGTTGAGCAGCCTTTACGAAAACCATATTGACTAGAACATAATATTGATGACACCTGGTGGCACAAGTTACTTGTAATTAATTTTTCAAAGAGTTTCGGTATAATACTCTGTTTAGCGATTCCTCTGTAATTTTTAATGCCAGTTGAAAGGTTGTACAATAATGTAAGAGGAAACACTAAGGCTTCAGCACACTTAACTAGAACACAGCTGGGAACATTATCAGGTCCACTCTTGTACCAGAATTTTAGTTTTTTCAATCCATTAAGAACAGGAATTTTATCCAGAAATGGAGTTAAAATAGATTGATTTCCAGGACAAAAATTTGACTGCAACATAGTAGTAATAGTTTGATTAACAGAATAAGTAGATGAAAAGAAATTCGCAAACAATTTACTAATTTCAGCCTCGTTATCTGATTATTTTTCATTTAGTTTCATAGTGGACGAAAAGGAAACTGTGTTTCTTTTTAAATTCACGAAATTGTAGAAAGACCTTGGATTTTTCTTCGAGTTATTTATAATTTTTTGTAAATAACACTTATAACATTTAAGATTTAACTTGTTATAATCGGCACGGGCAACAGAATATTTTGCAAAATCTGAGGATGATCCTGATTTTTTGCATTTTTTTATAATATTTGTTTTTGCTATTTTTAAGTTTGGAAAGATACTTTGAATTCCATGGTTGTCGGATACTTGTGAAGCGACTTGTTTAGGAACACATTGGGTCAAGATCCAATAAATCCTATCGTAGAATTTTATGGTTATGTGATCAATCGGGACATCGGGATTGTTTTCTGAGTTCGAAACTTAGAGTAAATTGTGCCAGTCTGTATTGTGTAGAAGTTCGATTATTTTTTTATAATTTGCCCTTTTAAAACATAAAGTCTTGACTTTTGAGTTCTACGCAGAAGGAGATATGTATATAAAAAGATGGAAAACATGTATTTATTAAGATTGTGGGATGATAAAAGTCCTCCGGTAAGGTTAAAGGATCAGTGCGAAGGACAGACGTGTCAACACAATCATTTACAAAAGCCAAATATAAAAGCTTATGGTTATCATTATATATGCCATTTATCTGATTCATATCCAATAAGCAATTAATAAACTCGTTATATTTCAGACTAAAAGTAGAATTATATGGTGTAAAGCAACCATTATCAGCCGAAAAATTCCAAAAAATCCTTGGCATATTGATATCACCAACTGCGATGATGCTATCATTATGATGAGACATATGCACGACGGTTGAAATAGCATCCGAATGTTTTTTATAAATAATTTCAGGAGAATTTGGGGGAATATACGAACAGGTTATGAAAATTTTTTTTATGATTTATTTTTACCAAAACACCCACAAATTCAATATCCAGTGAAGAAGTAAACGATAACGTTTCGGAAGTTAGCACGCTTGACACTGCAATTAATACACCTCCTCCTTTCATGTTATTGCCACGATCACGTGTAGTTGCACCCATTATTTCTGTGTCCAATACATTATTATTAAACCAAGTTTCTGTGAAAGCAATAGCATGAAAATCAAACGCATAACTTTGATTAAATAAAGATGATAACTTTGTATTAATGCCACGAACATTTTGATATAAAAGAGTAAAATTTTCAGTATAACCATTTAGGTTTATGAAGTAGTTTTTACAGATGACTGTAATCGAACTGCATTCTTTTCTCTTGTTTTAAACATAAACTCACGAACGTATATACCATCAGGCCAAAATCCAGGAGAAATAATATTGTTAAATAACTCATCCGACAGTAGTATCTGACGATAGTCGAGACACGAAAATTGTTTTATTTGGCGGTATAACTCTAAGCGTATTAGGACGATTCACAATAGAGTTAACGTTACTTGACGATGTTAAAGTTTGACCATAACTAGTACACTCATCTGGTAAATTATTTATTACTGCAGCACTAACAGAAGTCTCTAGGGCAACTGCAGTGCTTAAAACGTTATTAGATGAAACATGATTTGCCTGAGAATTCATGTCTCTGCTCGCAGAATTAGAACCAAATGCTACAGGTAAATCGCATTGAGAGGCATGGTTTTTGGATGTTTGCGTGGAATTATTTTTCATTGGCACAGAGATTATATCCTTATTCTTATTAGTATTCCTAGCAGCTTTCCTACGCTTAGGAGATGATTGGATGGGTGATTTTAAGTTTTCAAGTGATTTACAATCATCAAAAAGTTTGCCATATGTAGAAATACGGTCCGAAAGATTGCTTACTTCTTTCTGTATTTCGTTAAAGTAAGTTTTAGTACCTTGAAAAAATCTGTAAAAACTAACATAAATTTTTTACATCAATTGCAGCACCAACGTATAGAATCGTTTTTTGACATAGCTTCAGCTACAATCATTGAAAGTCCGCTACATTAAAAATGACACAAATGGTGGCAAAGCCAACAGCATATCATATTTTAGCAGGTTAAAAGAGTAATTTAAAATGTTCGCTGGGTTTACCACAATCCACTCACCAACAGATGGCGACACAGAAATAAATCAATTTCACAAACCAGTAACGAATGACAATAAATGTATCAAATATTGAGCATAGCCAGCTGATATTGTGACTACCAGAAGAATTTAAGTAGAGATGTAAGTATGTACATATGTCCAAACATGCATGTATGGTTGTCGATATATATGTATATGTGTGTGAGTATATTTAGCACCAATTCTGAAGTAATGTTGAATCAGGCTTACAAATAACAATTTAATTCAGCACCCAATTGCACAATTCCTTCAGCAACAATTCAAGCAGCAAAACACAGCACAGATTCAAATCTTACAATGAAGTAATTAATAACTTTAAGAAAAATGTTCACGGAACGAGAGTAAACACGTCTTGACGTATATCTAGAGCTGGTAATATGATATGGTCCATTTGTGAACCTCGCCCCCTTTAGTGGGCGTTGAAGTACGATATTATATAAAGGAACTCTGTCCCACCAAGTTAAAATTTTTTAATTTACTTACTAAATATTTGGAGGGCATTTAAGATTCGACCCGGTCGAATATAACGTTTTTACTTGTTTAATACTAATTTAATTTTTCCTTAAGTATAAAATAGGTTTAATTCACTAAAAACACAAAATTTGGAATTTCTGTGGGTACTTTTATGTAACAAAATTATTTCCATTTTCCAACTCTGGAAGCGAATTTTTATTTTTTTACCAATGCAATTCACAGTGAGGTATAACATAGTCTTACTTGACAAAAAAATTGAAATTTTTAAACTTTTTGGTCACGTTTATTTCATTGTCGCAACCCTGGAATCGAAATTTTGATTTTTTAAGATATTAATACGAATTTTGTTCTTTCTGAATTACAAAAAAGTTTTAATTAGCTAAGAATTAAATCGGTATTAAAAATTTTAAATATTACAATGCATTAAAAACCCAAAAAAATTTCAGGGTTGGAATATCGACATTTTTTTATTCATAAAAGTAATCACATACATAATTTGCTATTTTTGAGTTTTATGATGAACTATACCTACTTTATATATGTATATGGAAGAAATAAATTGGTATTGAAAACCAAAAAAATTAAGAGACGATTCTACGGTTTGACAATTAGAACTTTTTGGGGTACATGAAACGAATTCTTTTCTTTTTGTTTATAAATTAAACATATTTAATATTATTGAATGCCGTTCAGAGGTATTAGACATAAGAAGAGCCAAACATTTAGCTCTCTAGCCGAAAACTTTAAACGGTTTCTTAAATATAAAAGTAAACAACATTTTGTTTCTTTTTATGTTAAACCTACTTTTTGTATTAGAAAAAAGAAGAACTAACAAACATATCTGTGAAAGGTATTTAAGATTCGACACAGCTGAATACAGCAGTTTCACTTGTTTTTATTTAATTTAGTTTGTTATTTAACTTTCTTTTTTTTCTAAAAGAAAAGCTTTTGTTTCTACGTAATTGCACCATGCCATCAAAACTCATGGATTCCCTTTCTAACTGAAAACTAACGCAATTTTAATAGTTTTATTTTCACTTTGTTTTTTTAAAAACGATCTTGACGGTGGAAGGAGTTTTAAAATGTTTTAGGCGGTAGCTGCGAATATCTATTGCAACAAAGATATTTATTTTGAATTGAAAAAAAAACAACAAATATTGGACAATTTTTGTGTGAAAGAAAGTCGACTTACGACAACAGCCACTATGGACTCATAGGTTTCTAGATACCAGATTTTTTTAAATTGTTTTGTATGGGGAGTACTCCTTCCCGCAGTCCTATTCCGCCAATTTTTCATCTCACTTTGTATGCTGTCATGAAATTAACTCACTCCAAATTGCAAGCCTCTTACTATCATAGGTTTCTAGATAGCAGATTTTTTAAAATTATTTTGTGTGGGGAGTACCCCTTCCCGCAGTCCTATTCCGCCACTTTTTTGAACAGCTTCGAAAATTGCTCTTTTTTTCCTTGGACCAGCACTCAGGGGATGACCCCTACAAATGCGATGCGTTGTGCCAGAACTAGTAAAGTTGGTTATGGGAAGTAGGATAGAGGGAGTAGTGTTTGTGGACGTTCGATTTGAACCTCCCCAAGTTAAAACTGGCAGGAAAGACCTCTGCTGGAAGTTTGTTCCACATACGAACCATTCGGCCAAAGAACGCTTTCTCTCTTTAATGCGTGGTGCGGTTCACTGGCAACTCAACCACAAAAGGATGCGCCCTATGTGAAGAGCGGTAGCTAGCAGAAATAAACGGTTCTCAGGCACAAGCTCCCTTATTTTACCGTAACACATTCCGTTGTAGTATCGGTAGAACAGTGAAACACACTCCATGTTGCGTCGATGCTCCAGTGAGTCAATAGAGTTGGCTACCTTACTGTCTTCACTCTTTCTTGCACGCGGTCGAGCAACTTCAAAATAGACTTTGAAGCACCGGCCCATACATGAGAGATGTATTCCAATTTTGGTCGGATGTAGGTGATATACATATATATTGAAGGGATTAGTTGCGGTGAAGTAAGTATTGGTATTTTCATGCCACGAACATCAAGAGCTTCTGATTCCCCAAAACCTATACCATCCATAAACACGGATGGCGCAAAACCTCAACCTGCCGCCTATACGTAAGCACGCAGCACTGCTTCTTATAAGGGTTAAAGTTAACCCTATTCGCGAGGCCCCATTCGCAGATTGACACTAGATTACTTGTGAGTACTCGTTCATTCCATGTCTTCTGGCATCAATCTCCTCCAGGCTTGGCCGGCTGGTGAACGAGAAAAAAATTCTTAATGCAGCTATCATCCGCGAAAGAGTAGATAGGGTTTGAAGTTTAACATAGAAGGTTTTTATAAAGATGAGGAAGAGAGTAGGAGATAGAACGGAGCCCTGCGGTATGCCTGAATTCACATTGAACTCGTTTGATGAGATCCCATCTATAACAACTCGTATAGTGCGGTTTCTGAGGAAGCTCTCTATAAAGCGAGAGAAATCATCACCGACACCAAAAGCAGTCAGTTTTGACATAAGTGCATCATGACACACTCTATAAAATGCTTTTGAGATATCTAGAGCCACCACCTTGCTCTCCCCGAAATGGTGAGTGGAATTAAACCATTTTTCTGTTAATAGAGCCAGCAGGTCTCCCGTAGAGCGAGCTCTGCGAAAGCCATACTGCCGGTCGTTAAGTAAGGTGTTGGTCTCCAGATACCTTACCAGGTGGAAACTGGTCATACTTTCCATGACTTGGGAAAGTGCAGAGCAGACTACAATTGGGCGGTAATTTCGGATTGGCGTTAAGTTGGCTCACTTCCAGCACATCAGAAATTTATCGGCATGGTACGATGCGCTGAATAGTTTAGCCAATGGACGCGCTAGCGTCGAGAAGCACTGCTTCAAGACCAGTGCTGGAATGCCATCCGACCCAGGAGACTTGCTTATGTTGAGAATCGCTAAAACCTTTTTAACTGCCCGCGGTCGAAAGAATATTTTTGGCATAGTAACTGATACTCTTTCCACCACGGGCAATTGCTGATTGCTATCCGGTAAGTAAGAATTACCTGCAAACATTTCAGCCACAAGGTTAGCTTTATCAACAGGTGCAGTGAATATGTTATCATTCCTTAAAATAGTTGGAATTGATGAACTAGACTTATCCTTTACTCTTTTAACAAATGATGAAAAGCTTTTACTGCCTCTCGGGGCAGTAAGAAATTTAGCACGAAGGCGCTGCTCGTATAAAGCTTTTTCGCGGGTTAGCACTATGGCACACGATGACCTCGCTTGTTTGTGCAGCGCAACAAATGATATTGACCAAAAAAATCTAAAATTATAAACAAGGAAGGTTAGGTTAGGTTAGAAGGGCTGCCCGCCATAAGCGAGAAAAACACTCGGAGGCCATAAAGGCCCATTGTGATGCCCAGAGGACTACACCCTACACAATCCTTTCAAAACGAAGTGGTGGTTCCTGAGAACCACCCAGAACTTCTCACGAACCCCGCCAGGGCAGCCAGCTGTGCATCCCTGAGGCAGTCCAGATCCCGCAGGAAACGTGAGCCCATATAACTAAGCCTACGCTCCTGCAGGGCCGGACATTCGCAAAGAAAATGCTGTACTGACTCCTCTTCCTCCTGATCTAAACAGCTCCTGCAGCGACCATCATGGGGAAAGCCCAAACACCCCGACATGTGCCCAATTGCACAGTGCCCCGTCAAGACCCCCACCAGGAGTGCCAACGACTTTTTCCCAAAAGTCAGAAGCTGTCTAGTCCTACCCCTGTCAAGCGAGGGCCATAGAGTCCTGGAGACCCTACAGGTGGTAATACTTGATCACCTGCCTGTCACCTCCCTCTCTGCCTACTCCTGAATCTTATTTAGCAGCTCAACTGAGGGAATGTCAATATCCCTGCATTCGTCCGCCATCTCATTCCCCTGAATGCCTTCATACCCTGGAACCCAAACTATCCTGACGTCATGTCCTTCAAGTCGAGCCAGAGATTGAATGCATGCCAGCACACATCTCGACCTCACTGTCCCCGAGTCTAGCGCCCTAATTGCTGCCAGACTATCCACACAAATTCTGATTTTAGATATATACTTCTTCGCTTCGAGCTGTGTAAACGTATTATAAGTGACTCCGTGTATTATTAAATTTTAAAAATATAAATAATACTATTCTAAAATATAATTAACATTAAAATATACTAGAAAAAAATTGCTATAAGCTAGTGCATTTAAACAGAAATTTTAGATCCTCTTTTAATAAACTTTTTAATAAATAAAAAATTGTTTTACTAAATAAAGTCATAACAAGTCTGTTTACTTAAAATAAACAAAAACAACACAAACATAAATTGACTGTATAACAAAAAGTCCAGCAAAACAAAAGCTGCAATAAAGGAAAATAAAAACAAAACCTTGCCTAAAAGAAAAAAAAAGAGCCACTTAAAATATGGAAACCAGAAGCGAATCCTCTTCTAAAAGAGTAAGAGAATCTCAACAAACACAAGACGCTTTGCTTGAAAAATACAACAATAAGGTACCCCGACTATCAAGTGTGGATAAAACCTTTTTGAGGGACTTAATAAAAGAGAGTGAATATCTTACAGCAGAAGCAATAAAAATCTCTATAAGGGAAAGCGAAAATAAAACATCAGCTGTTATTAAAAGTTCGATAAGAGATAGCGAAGAAAATCATTTTGAGTATATTAAAACTTTAATTAAAGAGAGTGAAGAGAGAATTTTGTCTGTTTTTGAAAAGGAAATAAATGATATTAAAAACGAATTGTACTCTGTAACAGAAAGAGTTGAACAATTAGAATTGAAGAGTGTTAAAGTTGGTGAAACAGAAAAGCAAATATTGGATTTGAAAAGAAAAATAAATAAACATGAAAATTCGGTAGTTGCTAGCAGTATACGAATTAATGGGATACCGTACTATGAAAATGAAAACTTGCAAAACATTTTCAATAATATATGTAATAGCATAAAAATAACTACACCTAGAATTGAAAACATATACAGACTTAAAAAAATCTATAAAAATAACAAACCATATAATCCGAAGGAAGAAACTGTAGTTATCAAACTCCACTCTCCGTTTGAGAAAAATTTTCTTTTAAAATCCATTTACAAATATCGAAGGGAAAACAAAACAAATCTTAAATTAACTCATGCTGGTTTTGAAAGCAATGAATCTATTTATATAAATGAGGATCTAACGCCGCAAAACCACAAAATATTCAAAGCGGCTTTAAATGTTAAAAAAAGAGATAAAAACATAAAATCTGTATTTACCTTACGTGGCCTCGTATATATTAAAAAGAATGACGCTGATGACCCTATTCTGTTGGAATTCTTGGAGGACCTGGATATGTTTTTTCGTCAATGACATGATTTTACTCATTTTGTTTTTACTATTTTCATTTCTATTTTCATATTTTATTGCTAAGAGCATTATATTAATTATCTATTTTATTTACGAAATTTTAAACTTGTTAAATTCTATATTTCCTTATTTTTATTGCGTTGCGTTAATCTCTGTAGGAAACTATGAGTTTGACTAACACATCATTTAATCAAATTGATTCCAGGGAGAGTAACTTCAATATGATCAGAATCTTAGCTAATCGTCATAAATCGTTTGCAATATTTCATATTAACGCTCAAAGTTTACTGCCAAAAATTGATGAATTTCGATATCTAATTGAAAATTCTGGTATTGATGCCATATGTATCTCTGAAACGTGGTTCAATGAAGAAATTGATGATGGTATATATCGAGTTGAAGGCTATCGCCTCTTTAGATCAGATAGGTCTGGGAATGGAGGCGGTGTCGCCATATACATTAAGAATCATGTTTCTAGTAAACTGGTTACTTGTTATTGTCAGAATAATGATACAGAGTTCATTTTTATAGAAATAAATTATCACGGCACCAGGATGCTACTGGGATGTGTTTATAGACCTAACAGAAATATAAAATTTGATAGTTTAATTGAAAGACTTGAGGACCTGTCGGTAACGTATTCCGATGTCATCATTGCAGGTGATTTCAATAGTAATTTACTTGTAACAGATGAACTAGATACAATTATGTCAAGTTTAGGTCTAACTTCGGTAAATAACACAAGACCAACTCATTTTACTAACACATCGGCAACATTGTTAGATTTGTTCTTTGTGAATAAGAAGAATAACGTGTTACATTATGAGCAGTTATCTGTAACATCTTTCTCTAAACATGACGCCATTTTCATTTCGTACGATTTTATATGTGAGGATTCTGTGCAAAATTCTACTTTCAGAAATTTCAAAATTATTGACTATCAGTCCTTATGTAATGATATTGTAAATACTGATTGGGATCAGATATACCACTTACAAGACGTTGATGATAAAATGAACTGCCTTAACGACTTGATATTAAGGATATACAATAGTAGGGTACCTATCACTACAAAAACATTACGGAAAGGCAGCCGGCCATGGTTTAGCAACGAGGCGAAAATGTTGATAGCTCAACGTGATCGGTTATATAGGTTGTGGAAACGGTATAGGACTCCTGAGTACTTTGCTGAGTTTTGTCTTGCCAGAAGGGCTGTTGTTCGGAGGATAAAACATGACAAAAGTAGATACTACTGTAACATATTTAACTCAGCTACAGATAGTAAAAAAACGTGGAAATATATAAAGGATATTGGAATTGGCAAGACAACATATCGACCAGTAGATGTTGATGTTAATGAAATTAATGAAAACTTTATAAATATCCCACTACCAAATATCCAGTCCGACTTCTATAATCAAAATCGCGGTGTAATGGTTCCAAGCTTTATTGAGCATTTTGATTTTCAAACTGTTGAATTCTTTGATGTAGTTGAGGCTTTTTATAAGATGGAATCTAATTCGATTGGATTGGATGGTATTGATCCGAGATTTGTGAGGATTATTTTACGATGGATCGTTAAGTACGTGACACATATTTTCAATAGTATTAGGATGACTTGCACTTTTCCAAAAATATGGAAACATGCCAAAATAGTCCCAGTACCAAAATCTGGAAATGAGTACCGTCCAATTGCCATACTACCCTACTTTTCTAAGGTGTTTGAACGTCTGCTACATAAAAAGATTTATAAATACTTAAATGGTAATAACCTGTTGACCAGTCGTCAATCTGGCTTCAGACCTCGACGTAGCTGTATAACGACACTTGTTGATGTAGTGGAAGAAATAAGAGCAAACTTGGATGACGGAAAGTTTTCATTTTTAGTACTACTGGACCATTCTAAAGCAGGGCTCCTCAGCCATTACACTCCAGATACGAGTGCCAATCGGATTTTCTACACGTATTCACATACGCAACACGAACAGTAACGAAATTCACATCAATGAGAGAAGAGAAAATAAAAATTTTATTCATAGACAACAACAAAAGCATGACTAAATTTTCAACCCGCGTTGCCATCGTTCGATTTTTTGTATTCTTGGATGGATGAATTTACATATATTATGATTTTTAGTAATTTTGTATGATACAAAAATGGTTTTATAATATTTTACATCTCCATTAGAAGATAGTATTGTCTATAATAGAATATTTTAATAGAAGCCTTTTAAAATACAAATGTTGTTTAATTTTGCAGTAAATTTTTTTTTCATAAAAAACATGCGACTTGCCTCGTCGATCTTTAACAGTCAATTAAATTAAATTTTTGTGTGCGCTTAGGAGGCCAAAAAATTATACTACATACAAGGGCTCACAGCGATAAGGCCGGTACTCTGTTTGAATTTTCGAAAAATGTTTAGCAACATTAATTATTTCATTTGAAAAAATTGACAAATAAATATTATAAATTTCTTGTTTTCCTTAAGGCTAGTACTATGTTTAAATTTTCGAAAAATATTTAGCAAAATTGTGTTCAGAAAAATTTCACGTGTTTTTCATAGTAAAACAGAGTAGATACTAGTTTTCCAAATTTTTCCACGCTTATTTCGACTAAATACTTTTTATATGGGCTTTGACAGCATTTCGGTCGAAATTGTGAATAGAATATAGGCTATAGAAACAAAAATCAATTTCACACATTTATAAAAGTGAAAACTAAGTTTGCCTTCTTATATTATTCTCAATTTGATTTTGTGATCAATGGCAACACCTTTAAATGTTCTTTCTTGTTCACATAGTTGCCAGACAAAATAGATGCAATATTGCCAAATTTTGGAGAAAAAACATCAATATCTTCATATTACTTTTTCAAATCGTTAATGTGAAATTATTACGGTAGTTTTATGAAAAATACCTCAACATTTCTACAGAATTAAAAAATGCTTTCAATTTTTCATATAAAACGGTGTTATTTTGACAAAAATATTTAAAAACAATGAGTAAGTTCAATTTGAAGTATACGTAAAATAAGAAATTGCTTCTGTTTAATAGTTTTGTTCCTATAACGTTTTTTTTTGCAAAAAGTTTTATGGGGAGAAGAGGGTACATAAGGCTCTTTTTTCCGAGGCTCTATATCTCAGAAGTTACATTGCCGATTATTATTATTTAGATTTTTTAATTAGCGTCTTTAATGCAGCCTATTAGAACTACGAGTTTCAACGTCTAGTAGCGTCCTTATATAGAATTTTTTCAAAATTACAAACATTTTAATAGATGAATTGAAAGCTAATTTTTTGATTTGTAAGTCTTTTTTATAAAATATGTTTTTTCTTTTAATTAAAAGTAAGAAGCAAAATGTTTTTATTCCACATACATATTTAGATTTTTTTACTCCTCTATTATAATTTCCTGGACTTGGTCTTTTAAATATTTCGTTCAAATTTAATATTTAAATCACGTTATTTTTAAACAAAAATAACGGAACACAATATTTTTATGTCAGATAAAATGGCAATATATAAGTCAAAATATTCCAACATTATGTACATTAATAAATTCGGAAAAAAATTTAAAATAATTTTAGCTTTACAAATATTGCGTGGAGTGTATAATTTATTCACTATAAGGAAGTTCGCCTATATTAATTAAATGTAAGAAATACATATTAATGAAAACTTTATTGAAATATTTCATGTCATATTATTTTTGTCATAAAAAATCGTAAAAATGACGTCGTCTGGCAACATTATTTGTATGCTCTTCCTTAAAAAAACAGTCACTAACACATGAAAAATTCACAAATACATTATACTTAAATATTTTCTCCCATTGAGGAGCCCTGTTCTAAAGCATTTGATACGGTTGATCACTCTTTACTTTGTATGAAATTGCATAAACATTTCGGTTTTTCTCTACTAGCTACAAAACTAATTCAGTCCTATCTAACGGGTAGAACTCAATCTGTGGTTAATAATAATCACATTTCTCGACCTTTACCTGTTGCTCGAGGTGTACCTCAGGGTTCCATTCTTGGGCCATTACTGTACACTTTATATGCAAATGATCTGCCACAACAACTTCGTTTTACCAGCATACAAATGTATGCTGATGACGTTCAATTGTATCTCAGCAGTACCCATGATCCAATTGTATCAAAAACTCAGGAATTGAACTATGATTTGGAACAAATATTTGTCTGGGTTTCAGCAAACGGCCTAAGAATTAATCCCAAGAAGTCTGTTTTTCTCGTTATATCTAAAAATATAATTAAATTTGAAACTGATATTAACCTCTCTATTGGCGGCTCTAAAATCGAACGTGTGAAAACAGCAAAAAACTTGGGTGTGACGTTTAACGAGACATTAACTTGGTCTGATCACATGAACCAAGCTTGCGGTAGGGTGTGTAGTATGCTGCGGAATTTGTGGGCTACTCAAAATTTTACTCCTGTAAGAATAAGATCACTATTAGCGAAAGCGTATCTTCTACCCACGTTACTATATGGGTCTGAGATTTTTTCTGGATGTTCTTCCCGTGACATGAGAAAGCTTAGGACAACATATAATAATATTGTTCGTTATATCTATGGTTTAAGAAGATATGACAGAATAACAGCTTTCTCTATGCGTTTTATGAACCTGTCTTTTATAGTTTCTTAAATATGAGATGCTTAATTTTCTTGCATAAGATCATTGTTACGGAACAACCGGAATATTTGTTTAATCGCCTCAGATTTGCAAGATCCCAAACGGGCAGGTCTATTATTCAGTTGCGTCATCGTAACCATGCTTCAGAATGTCAGTTTTTCATCATGAGTATTCGTCTCTGGAATCAACTTCCCACCTATCTTCAAAACATAAACAGCGCAACTTATTTCAGGAAATTACTTAATGAATACTTAAGTGCTTAAAAGCATAACAATTTTTATCCTTCTGACAAGATACACTATTTAATAATTGTTTATTTAATCGTATTATAATTATTTATTTAATTGTATTTTGCATTACTATTTATAAAATCAATTTTGTCATATGTTTTATTTTTATATTTTATTTTCCTTTTTTTATGTTATATATATATATATATATATATATATATATATATATATATATATATATATATATATATTTTTTTTTTTTTCTTTTAATAATATTAATATTTTTATTCATTTAGTTTATTTTTTTTTTCATTTCTCAATTTCCCATTTTCTTTTGTATTGACTTGTCTGATTCTAATACTGTAATTTATAAGATCACGTGTCTTGTTGTATTAAAAAATCGTTAATAAATAAATAAATAAATAAATGTCAATAATTCTTGCCTCCAAACTGAGCACATCAATCCTCAATGCCGCCTCAGTAATGGCATAAATCTCCGCCTGGAAAACTGTCGAGGTATCGGGTAGCCTGAGCGATACCGAAAGGTCGAGACCCTCGGAATACACCCCCGAACCAGTGCCAGTGTCCATCTTCGAGCCGTCCGTAAAAACCAAGGCCGCATTGCTGCGAGTCGCGGAGCCCTCTATCCAGTCCTTTCTCTCCGGAAACGCGACTGAGAAAGACTTGTCGAAGTTCATGACCGCAGTCATGTAATCAGTCCGTCTCCCCAGGCCTGAAACTGCCAGACTCGATGAGTCTGAGGGCAGATCTTGCAGATATGTACCTGATGTAAACCCCAAGGGGAGCCAAGTCAAGCATCGTCTCCAGACTGGCCTGAGGGGCCGATCTCATCGCGCCAGTCATAGCAAGACATGTTAGCCTCTGTACTTTGCCCAGTATAGAGAGATATGTACTCTTGTCCTCAGCCCTCCACCAAACAAGTGATCCATAAGTAAGAATGGGTCTTATCACCGCCGTATACATCCAGTGCAGGATGTACGGTTTCAAACCCCATCTCCTCCCAGAAACTCTCTTGCACGCGTAAATCGCGCATAGAGCCTTCCTCGTTCTATCCTCCACATTACGTTTCCACGATAGCTTAGAGTCTAGAACAATGCCGAGGTATTTCGCCTCCCTCGAGAGCTCCAAGCTCGTGCCACCAAGGCATGGTGGCCTGAAAGCCGGTATTTTATATCTCCTGGTAAAAAGTACCAATACAGTCTTCGTAGGGTTCACACCCAGACCGTTGCCCTTGGCCCAGTCGAGTAGTTCGTTCAGTGCTTATTCCATGAGTTCACTTATCGTAGGCAGATATTTACCCCTTATAAGGAGCACAACGTCATCAGCATACGCAACTACCTTGGTGCCACCTGCGTCCAACCTGAAAAGAATGCTGTTTAGGACCAGGTTCCAAAGGAGCGGAGACAGAACTCCCCCCTGGGGAGTGCCCCTTGTTACAGCCTTCCTCTTCGTACTCATGCCCAAACTGGAGATTATGGATCTGCTCCCAAGCATGCTCCCTGCCCAGTCCGTAATCAACTGGTCCGCCCCGATCTCTCTGAGCGCACCAGTTATCGAGGATATGTTCAGATTGTTAAAAGCGCCTTCTATGTCTAGAAAGGATGCCATAACAAACTCCTTTTTGTCAAGGGAATCTTCTTCGACAACATCATGCAGCGCCGTCTCCACCGACCTACCCCTCTGGTAGGCATGCTGTGCACCACAGAAGTTCTCCGGCGAAAGAAGTTCCTTGACATACAAATCAACCAGTCGCTCCAGTGTTTTCAACAGAAAAGACGACAGACTGATTGGTCTGTAATCTTTAGCGGTACAGTGGTTAATCCTCCCCGCCTTCGGAATGAAAACCACAGTCACCTCCCTCCACTCCATGGGAATGTACCCGTAAAGGAGACCTCCCTTAAAAATGGTTAGCAGCCATGGTAAAATCGCCTCCACAGCATGCTGCATCAGCGCGGGGAAAATACCATCTGGCCCCGCTGACTTAAAGGGCTTAAAAGACGCCACTGCCCATCTTACCTTGGCTGGCTGTACCATGGAGTCCACCACGTCACTCGATTGGGTAGCTGTTTGGACGGGGACAACCGCACCAAGTACGCTTGCCCCGTCGTCGCCATCCGGAAAGTGAGTCTCCATCAGTAGCTCCAGGGTATCCTCGCTGCTTTCAGTAAAAGTCCCATCAGGCCTCATCAGGGATCCGGGCGTGCCAGGCTCCTTAGAGAGTAGCTTTCTTAGGCGGGAAGCCTCAGATGTGCCCTCCAAGTCTCCACAGAAACGCCTCCATGATTCTCTCTTTGCCTTCCTGGTTTCGTTCTTTAAGACATTGAAACTCCTACGATAATTATCCCAGTCTATGGGATTCCTATCGCGCTTTGCCTTATTAAAAAGTCTCCGGCAGTCTGTCCTGAGCTGCTTGAGTCCTGGATTCCACCACTTCTGATGGACCCTCGTCGACGGTTGCCGCTCCCGACAAGATGCATGATAGGCATCCCTCAGTGTCCTTGACAGAAGGATTGAGGGGTCCTCCAGCTGCCGAATGCTGACCACCCGCTCCACTTCTGGAGGTGGTAGGGCATCCACAAGCTTTCTGAAGCTTTCCCAATCCGTTTGCCTACGGTTCCTGTAAGGCTTGCCCCCACTCGGAATAAGATCTATCGTAAAGGTAATCCTGTTATGAGCAGAGAATGAGCACTCAAGGCTCACCCTCCACTCAGATATTCTAACGGAGTCTTTATCACTAACCAAAGTTAAATCAATGACCTGTTCCCTGATCCTGTTGAAAAACGTTGGCCTATTGCCCTTATTACAAATCCTAAGATTGGTCGACAAGAGAAATTGTAATAAATTCTCACCTCGTTTATTAATATCCGTACTCCCCCAAAGTGTGTGATGCGCGTTTACATCACAGCCCTCGTGTCCCGCACCAGTCAATGAGTGTGCGCACCGCACTCGGAGGAGGGTCGTCCATTCCATACGGTAGGTACGCCGATGCCAGGATCACCATCGGGAGATCCTTGCGTTCCAGCGCAGCTACCGTTAGATCACCAGAGCTGTAATGAGATAACAAAAACATGTTGATATTAATATATTTCCTAATCAGAATACAGCTTCTAATCTTACCTTCCGTGCTAGGAGAGAGAAGAGTAAACAAGCGTGACCGAAGCCCTCGAACCTTATTAGCAACTAGCCAAGGCTCCTGGATCAAGGCCACGGATATGCACTCTCTCTCCATGAAACGTAACAGCTCGTCCGATGCTGCCTCGGGGTGATGCAAATTAATTTGCACCACTTTTATGCCGCTCGGAGTCGCCATTTTGCGGGTCTTTCTTCGTAGGCAAAATCAGTCTAAGCTGATTTAGCCCATATTTGATCACGCTCTTTTTGGGACGCAGGAGTTGGAGGGATTCCGAATCAATTTTGATCCAGAGATCTTTGCCATCCCCCTTGTCCCTGGCACGTCCACGTTCGATCGTCCAGTTCTCAGTACCAAGGTCCTTATTCTGGCGCTTAATAAGTGTAAGTGTGGACTCATCCTCCAGAATAGGAGGAGGAATCCACACTCGCACCGTCACCTGAAAAGGAACTTGGTCCAAGGGGATGAATTCGATTTTGGCTCCTGGCCAAAGCTCGCCAACTTCTTGCACGCTGTTTTTGAGAAAGCTGAGAGCCTTCTCATTACCGCATCCAATTATCTTGACGCCCTTGACCACTTTGCCCCGTCAAACGCAGTAAATGAGTCATCGTCACTAGTGGCGAGCTCGTCCACTAGTCTGCGCAGGATCCGTTCCTCCAGAAGCAGCCATTGATCATTTGTTATCTTGTCCCCAGGCTGACTGCTATCAATAATGGCTACTTGTAACTCAGGTGCTGATGTCAAGCTTGTTGATGGTTTCAACCGCTTGCCCTCAGGCATCTGCGTTTCACCTGACCTTTGCCGTTTGCCACTAGAACCACCTGCAGAATCCCCTTTGCCAGCCGCGGCCCCTCGTTTAGAGGAGTTCGAGACTTGCCTTGAGGACTCTTTGCTGGCGGTTTTCGCTTTACCGCGTAGGTCATCACCTCTCCTTGACTTAGATGACACCCCTTTAGATGTAGAAGGGCCATCATCCAATTTCTCCGAGCCGGTGATCGTGTTCGGTCCAGGTTTAGTTGAGGGCCCGGCTGATGCCGAGATCGCTGTCCTATCCTGGTCTCTGGCCACGTTTGTCACCGTCGCTGGCCTTGTCCCTACGACGGAAGTATTCAGAAACTCCTCATACTTCCGAACGAGGTAGGCATGTTTGCGCCGCAAAGCCTTCTCTCGGGGAGTCAAGGAAGTTGGATCGCGAGATTCCAACGACCTTAAAAACCGGAGAGAACGCTTGTAGCCCGCCAGCTTTTTGCGTTCGTCCGGTCTTTTTTCCACCCCTTTCATCACCTGTGCCTCTGATACCTTCCTAGTATCAGAGGAGACCATGGCGATGTCATCCTCGTCCGTCTTGTAAATATTAAGTCCGTCCAGCCCTAGAAAGTTTTCCGAGTCATCGTCACTAACTGTCCCGTCTTGTCTTCTCGGGCACCTATCCCCTACAAAGTCTGCCCCCTTGGCCTTTAGCCCTGTCCACCCCACCCTCTATAAGTCCCTGAAAAACCCCCCTTGGGCCTGTTGCCCGTCCTCCCTTGCAAACCCGTCCGATTTTGTTTCCCCGTTCGATTTTGTTTCCTTTAAAAATTCGCTAATTGTTCCCACGAGTGTAGGGGAGAATATGTCCACCACGTAATAGCCCCCAATGACTAGGTAAGGGCTTAAATTACTTGCTGAGGCGCCCAGGTATCAGCAAGGCTCCGTAAGAATACAGTCGGTTACCCCTGACGGCAAACCAACCGACAGGCACGGGTCGCATAACACCTCGGCTTAGGGGGGATAACTATTTGCCATGCAAGCCTTTAAAGCCATTGCCACCAATAACAGGCAAAATCTTGAAAAAGGTCATCCTACTCAAGGTTCTGTCTGAATCAGAGACACTTGCCACAGCCTGCACTGAGCCACCACATCGCGCCAAGATTGTTATCCACGTGATGGATAAACAAGGAAAGTCACCAGGAATTAATTCCTATTTTATCCATCGAAAACCCCACTGTGCGCTGGTCAAATTTAATAAGGATTCCAGCATGACCGGAATTATATTCCCCGGGCTGCTTATAACTTTCTTCTAAATACGACCTCCACTTGTTGAATCGTGAGCAGACAAAGACGACATTCTCAACATCCTGAACTATATTCCCACTGCAATGTAGACAGAATGGAGAATCATCTTGCTTGAAACGAAATAGATATGACATAAAGCAACCATGTCCAGATAAGAACTATGTTAGGTAATAGTTTAAATCCCCATGTTTTATAGTCAGCCATAATCTGATGTCAGGTATTAATGTATAGGTCCATCTTCCGCTTGCTCAACCAGCATTCCTGCCACTTTTGTAAACGTAAGTCCGAGTTATCCCTATTTATGATTTCTAAATCAATTGAGATTACACCTGCAATGATAAAAGCGGCTTCGTCCGATACTGTCCGAAATGCAATACATACTCTCAAAGCATCTAGCCTATACACAGCGGATACCAACCAAACATATGTGGAGTATCTAAGTAAATCTGACCATACTGGGTGTACGTAATAATGCTCCTTACTACTCCAGTGAGCAGTTTCCTCTGAAGATACTTTGGCCCTCTTGTATTTGGCATAATCCGAGATAGCGCCAAGCAGGTTTTCAATGCTTTGGATGCTATATATTAGACGTCTGCGCAAATATATTTGTATACGTGAAGTACACGTGTAGTTCTAAAGCAAGTACACATATTCGAAGTAGCAAACAACGAAGGCGAACATATTTTTGAGTACAACAAACTCTTCGATTACAACTAGTTGATGGTACTCCTCGTGTCGACTACTTTCAAATACTTGTACGATCGGGTCATGTACTTTTTACGAATTGGTTAGAGTACATAAAACGAGCTCAAAACTTCACATGTACAACAAGTATTTCTTGTCTCCATGAAGAACATGTTCATGTAGCAGTTCTTACAAATAGGAAGAATTATTTTCATATTTTGTGCATGTTTAATTACACATGATGATGATATGTATGTATATGTTATATTAATGTTTTAAGTTATGTTATGTTATGTTACAAGGAATTTTAAATAAAAATTAAAAATTTCGCAATAAAATGATATAAAATCGTAAAAAAGAAAATAAAGTGAGCAATGCTTAATAATTCCCTTTTAAATATGTGTATTGGCTAATACTATTATTTATTGGCAAGATGTTCCAAAGACTGATTGTATAGATTTCGAATTGACGCACATTGGGGTGAATGGTAGAGAAAGTGGCGATTAATTCATAGAAGTCGTAATATTAAAATGTTGTTATTTTTTATTGATGAGTATTAATATATACAAAAAAACCATCCTTTAAAAAAATTTTGGAAAAAAAAATTGTTAACCTTCTATCCGCTTTTTTGTATTTTGGCGAAAATGGTCTTATTTGACTATTTTAGCTGTAAGTTTGGAATGAAAAACGATAAATATGTAAATTAGAGTTTAATTTATGTGCCTTTAGCTAAAATAATGAAAAAGGTAATAAGAAAAACTAGTTTTTTTTACATTGATTTTTAGCAACCGGAACTCTCTCACAAAAACCGTCATAACTCAAAAATCGCACAAATGCGCAAATAGGTATTCTGGGATTTATTAGCTAAAATCTTATATATTAAGAGCATAAAATCATTTTTTTCCTGCACTCAGCCGCAAAGTTGTTGAAACTCAATGTATATATCAAAAATACAAAATTTTTTGGAAACATTTAATTTATTTTCTTAAATATTTCTAAAACATTTATCTAAACAAAAAATAATGTTTTAAATGCTCATATATCTGAAGTTGACGGTTCCATTATAAAACTTTTACTTATAGAAGTTTTAACAAAAACTATCATCACTTGAAATATAAAAATTTTCTATTTTAATCAATGTGGGCAAAAATAACAAAAATGATTGAACTTTGAACACACACTGCAAATAAAGTAAACTACCAAGAAGTTTTATTTTTGCAGCTAGTGATGTAGAATTTTATCTACTTTCATATGGTACCAAATACGAATAATATTCCTACCACGGTAAGACCTAGAGAACACAATTCTTGTTTTCATAACTTTGTTTAGTGTTTAGTAATACTAGATTTTTAAGCTAAAGGTTTTTATGCTATATATATATATATATATATATATATATATATATATATATGTGCTATATATTATATATATATATATGCTATATATTATATATATTTATATATATATATATATATATATATATATATATATATATATATAAAGATATTATTTATTTATTTTCAATATTTCGTTTACTTTTAGCTACCTTCTTCAGGAAATTTTTATCTCTTGTTATATTTTCTTCTTTCAATCAAAAAACTTTTTATATACAATAATTTTATAATAATATAAAAAAATCATTGTTTTGCTAAACAATAACAATATACATATTTGTACGTATGTATGTATGAAGTGGGTATAGTTTTATCTTCTGAATGCGGCACTCAAGATATGGCCCGCTACTGTGACCTAAATGAGCCACTTAGGGGATTGAGATCAACTGAGGGTTTTTAGTAGTTGCTTAATATAAGGCCTAATTCATAAAAAAAATATGTTTATAAACTGCTTTTTTGACATATTTTGTATAGAAATTTGTCAAATAAAACAGCTATAAGCGTGAAATATTTCTTTTAACCCCGGTCTTTTGTATTTAACTTTGCTGGCTATTTTTTATATTCCAATAATAATCGCAGAAAAAGTTCGTTTTAATCAGGATTCATATTTCCTCACTCACTACGCACTCATACAATTCATGTAAAAATATCCCTGCAGGAGGATAAGCGTTAGTTGTCTTTAAGCTACTGGTACGATTACTACTATAGCAAGCACTAGTTCAAACGGTGATTGAACATATACAGAAAAGTACTAGTACTTCAAGTAGTTCATTTGTAGATTGATTTGACTTGTAGAATTTCATATTACTTTTTGATCATGTTTTGAAGCGAATTGCTAATTCGCATTTTCATTTATTTTATTTTTGATTGATACAATTTTTAAACAAATTTAAATTTGAAACAAAGAATAGTATTAGAAGACCTTGCCACCTGCATATCAGTTATTTATTCGATAATTTATGTAAGTAAGCCGCAGTTTTCTTGTGTGTTAAAAAATTGACATTTTAAAAAATAAATAAAATTAAAAGCTAATATAAAAATTTTTTAAACGTGTTTTCTGTTAATATTTATGTACATATGTAAAATCAGCGATCTTTTTTAATACAATAAAAACTGATATATGTATTATATGTTCATTAGTGTTTGGTATATGGTGGATTACCAAACGTAACTCAAGTTGTAGAAGGTGCTAGTGGATTGAGTGTGCCCTGAAGGAACTTTCCATCTTATAAACTAAGAATTGATGAACGAAAACTTGCTTGTGAAGACAAAGACTTAACAAATTTCATTGGGTTTAAAAATACCAATAAATTTAGGGATTTTTTTTATACATAAACCAGTTCTTAATGCAGAACTGATTTTTTTTTTTTTTTTATGAGTAGGACCAGCACTCAGGGGATGACCCCTATATATGCAATGCATTGCGCCGGAACTGAAAACGAGGGGATAGTATTGAGGAGACAGATTAGGAAAGATGAGAAGATAGACAGTTTTTTTTTTTTTTTTTTTTTTTTTTTTGTAGCTATTTCAACCTTTTACTTCGCCGGCTAATTTTTGCTACAGGGCCGACGAAGGTGGGTGCTGTTACTCTGCTTTTTTAGTACATGATAGTGTAAGTCGCTGCCAATTATGTTCAGTGATCAGTGACTATGCCTTCATCATTGAAACAGGCTGGCAACAACTAACACAACCACGCACTAATGCTGATCAGAAGAATTCAACACAATATTTCATGACTCAGAGCGGGCTCGAACTCACGACCCTCCGTTTCATAGTCTCGTGTTTCTTTTTTTCTTTCTTTTTTTTTTCTGACGTTTCTTTTTTTTCAAAATAGATTAAAATTTATGATAACTCGGTTCAAATCACAATCGTTCTTAACCAACAAGAAGCTGCTTTAAAGCAGCTGTTCATTGCGGTATTTCATTTCTTAATGTTTCCCTTTGAAGTCCAACCAAATATTGTAATGCCATGCAATAAGGTATGTGTTATTTATGATTTGCATATATTAATTGCAACATCAATATGATGACCCATTAACCGAGAGCAAATTATTTTCAAAAGGTTATTTATCTCATTCCAGGGAGACTGGCTCAATGTATTTTTTCAATAAGGATCAAATCAATGAATTTTGTCCATGGAGATCAACTCAGGTATTTTTTCCATAAGAATCTACTCTTTTTCTATGAATCAGAGTGGTAGAAATGAAGGGATACAATCAATGAATTTTTTTATAAGGATCAACTCCAGGTAATTTGTCCATAAGGATCAACTCTTTTTCAAGAATCAGAATACTAGCAATGTAGGTATAGTGCCTTCACGAAATGATAAGAATGAAGTTTTACAAATTATAAAATATTTTTTAATCATTATTTTTAAAATATTCAAATATTTTATTTGATTGCTTTTAGATCTAGCAACAGTTAATTAACACAGCCCAAGGAATAAAATCAGACTACACGAAAATTGACGATATTCCTTTAATAAAACATACACAATTTTAAATTTTGGGTGGAATATTATACAATATGGATCAAGTTCATAGCATATTTAGAGAAGAATAAGTGGTTTTGTCTGCCAAAAACGATCGATCGTTATATACTTAGTTAAATGAATGACAAAATGTGGACAACTATTTACAAATGGTTCTGCAATATTCGAGCTACACTATAGCCACGTTTTTAATTACCATATCTAGTTTCAGTGAAGTTGTAAATTTGTATATTAAAGTAATATGTATGTAATAAATTGAAAATATAATCCGAATACTGATTTAGTTTTTAGACATGAGTTCGCTTGCAATTCATGATTTCGAATTTGTTATTTATTTGCATTTTAAGAAAAATGTTTAGAAGCTTTAAAATTAATTGACAATGTAAATATACAGCTATAAGTAAGTGCTGTGACTGTTTAAAATTAGGTCTGTGATATGTAAAAATATGATTCCGTTTCTTCGTTAAGAATTTGTATGTATGTTTATAATCTTAGATCTACAATTTCTTAAGGTTGAAAAATTGATATGAGTGCCATTGAATTTTAGAAATATAAATCACAGCAGTACATTAAATTAATTTTTATATTTACTTCAATGTATTTTGGATACACTTACATTCATACTCACATAGATATGTATAAACTTTAATATAAACAAGTAAAAGTGCTATATTCGGCTGTGCCGAATCTTAAATACCCTTCACAGATGTAATTCTTCTTTCTTTCTTGCTAAAACAGGAAGTAGGTTTAATTAAAAGGTGTAAAATAGTTTTACTTGACAAAAAAATTTAAATTTTTAAACTTTTTGGTCACTTTTATGTACCATAAAATATTTTATTTGTTCAACCCTGGAGAAGAAATTTTGATTTTTTAAGATTCTAATACCAATTTTGTTCTTCCTGAATTATAAAATAGTTTTAATTAGCAAAAACAACAACGTCAATTGCCTATTTGGTTACTTTTATATATTTCAATATCCCAAAACTGGAAACGAAATTTAAATTTTTTTACCAATGCAACTCTTAATGAGGCGTGAAATAGTTTTATTTAAGAAAAACTTAATATTTGTAACCATTTTGGTCACTTTCATTTACCACAAAATATTGCAGTTATCCAACTCTGGAATCTAAATTTAAATTTTTTTTTAAATTATGTATGAATTTTTATTAGTCGAACTTTTTCTTATGTAAATTGTTAATTTTTTATCGGGCTCAAGTTCGAATCTTGCATGACTGCAAATTATTTTTTGCTATTTTTTATTATTAATAAATGAATTTGTTTAAATTCTATTTATTATTTTATATTAAGATTGGAATATTAAGAATATTTTTAATAATCATCAAACCAGCAGAACGGATCAGTACTGATTTCGAGGCCGCTACGCCATCTCATCAGCGTTCTTTGTTCAATTTTTCCCACTTTTGCAAGTGGTGCTAGTTAGTAGGAATATCAACTATTTAACCAATATTTTAACGAAAATTGAATATGAGAAGTTATCACATTCATATTATTAAGTTATTACATTTTGGTTAGTACGAAATTCCCCAACCCTGACGATTAATATTCCAAATATTCCAATATCTCTTTTGCTTTTTCCAGAGCCATCGGCTGCTGATAGGTAAAGCTTCTTTGTTATTTATGTTCAAGTAATTGAATTTAGTTGTCAATTTACTTTGAACAAGTGCGCGTGCCCCCGCAATGTTTTAAATTATGTATGAATTTTTATTAGTCGAACTTTTTCTTATGTAAATTGTTAATTTTTTATCGGGCTCAAGTTCGAATCTTGCATGACTGCAAATTATTTTTTGCTATTTTTTATTATTAATAAATGAATTTGTTTAAATTCTATTTATTATTTTATATTAAGATTGGAATATTAAGAATATTTTTAATAATCATCAAACCAGCAGAAAATTGAAAAAAGAACGCTGATGAGATGGCGTAGCGGCCTCGAAATCAGTACTGATCCGTTCTGCTGGTTTGATGATTATTAAAAATATTCTTAATATTCCAATCTTAATATAAAATAATAAATAGAATTTAAACAAATTCATTTATTAATAATAAAAAATAGCAAAAAATAATTTGCAGTCATGCAAGATTCGAACTTGAGCCCGATAAAAAATTAACAATTTACATAAGAAAAAGTTCGACTAATAAAAATTCATACATAATTTAAAACATTGCGGGGGCACGCGCACTTGTTCAAAGTAAATTGACAACTAAATTCAATTACTTGAACATAAATAACAAAGAAGCTTTACCTATCAGCAGCCGATGGCTCTGGAAAAAGCAAAAGAGATATTGGAATATTTGGAATATTAATCGTCAGGGTTGGGGAATTTCGTACTAACCAAAATGTAATAACTTAATAATATGAATGTGATAACTTCTCATATTCAATTTTCGTTAAAATATTGGTTAAATAGTTGATATTCCTACTAACTAGCACCACTTGCAAAAGTGGGAAAAATTGAACAAAGAACGCTGATGAGATGGCGTAGCGGCCTCGAAATCAGTACTGATCCGTTCTGCTGGTTTGATGATTATTAAAAATATTCTTAATATTCCAATCTTAATATAAAATAATAAATAGAATTTAAACAAATTCATTTATTAATAATAAAAAATAGCAAAAAATAATTTGCAATTTTTTTTTAAGTTTTGATACCAATTATGTTTTTCCTGAACTAAAAGATAGTTTTAATTAGTAAAAAACCGACGTTAGTTGCCTCTTTGGTATAAAAAATATTTCAATATCCCATCCCTGGAAGCGAAATTTAAATTTTTTTTACCAACCCTAGTCTTCATTAGGTATAAAGTCATATTATTTAGGAAAATCTTAAACTTTGCAACCATTTTGGTCACTTTCATGTACTACAATATATTGCATGTAGCAAAAAACTTTAAACTTCCCAACCCTGGAAGTAAAATTTTAATTTTTTTTTTGTTTTATTTTTAAGCAATGCAACTCTTCATGAGGAATAAAGTAATATTATTTAAGAAAAATTTACAATTTTCAACCATTTTGGTCACCTTCACGAACCATAAAATAATGCACTTGTCCATCCCTGGATTCAAAGTTTTGTTTTTTTTTTGGAAATCTTTGATACCAATTTTGTTCATCCTAAAATATAAAAAAGTTTTAGATAGAAAAAAAACAACGTCAATTGCATTTTTGGTTACTTTTATGTATAAAAAAAATTTCAATATCCCAACCCTAGAAGCGAAGTTTTAATTTTTTTAATTTCTTTATCAATGCAAATCTTTATGAGGTATAAGGTAGTTTTGTTTAAGAAAAACTGAAATTTTTTAACCAGTTTAGTTATTTCATGTACTACAAAATATTGCATGTACCAAAAAAACTTCAATTTTCCCAAACCTGGAAGCGAAATTTCAATTTTAGTTATTTTTTACAAGTGCAACGCTTCATGAGGTATAAAGTAATTTTTTTTTTAGAAAAATTTCAAATTTTTAACCATTTTGGTCACTTTCATTTACTATTAAATATTGCGCTTGTCCATCCCTGGATTCGAAATTTTATTTTTTATTTTTGATACCAATTTTCTTCTTCCTAAATTATAAGACAGGTTTAGTTAGCAAAAAACAAAAAAAAATATCAGTTGCCTGTTTGATTACCTTCATGTATAAAAAAATGCAATTTCCCACCCCTGGAAGCAAAATATCATTGACGCTTCCCATAGCAAGAAATAGGTTTAATTTACAAACATTAAAAAAACAATTGATTTTTGGTATAAATTTTGCGTTGAGAAATAGGTGTAAGCGTCCCAGCTCTGGAACTATACTTGTGATCTATCTGAATGTCAAAAGCACTCTATTTAAGCTCATTTCCAATCCAACGGTCCAAGAACGAAGTCTATAGCTTTTCTGGGGGCTTGGGAAAACAGATTTCACGTACATACAGACGGACATCGTCATCGCTATTCAGAAGGATTCAGAATATATATACTTTATGGGGTCCCATGTGCATATCGAAGAAATTACACACGGAATGACAAACCTATATATACCCTTTCACTTTTTTGTGAAGGGTATAAAAAGCACTTGATAGTTTTTAATGTTATCTAAGCTGTATGTATGAGGAAATTTCCCAAGAATTTTGTTTACCACAACTTGTAGTGTGTTTACACTTCAAAAAACATTTTAATTAGAGAATTTCTTGTAGTCTTCGTAATACATTGTTCTTATCAAAAACTTAGTTGCAATTATTTTAATTATATATATGTTAATTCATTACTATATCCATCTAAAAAGCACTTTCAAACTTGTTATACCTTTGAAAATTCAACTGCATTCTTTGAGTTTAGTTATCAATTATTATACATGTGCAAATAATAAATAAAAGCAAAGAGCAACCATCACGAGTTTGTATTTTTAAATATATGAATTTTTTGTCAAGTAATAAAAGAATGAAGATATATTACCTAAAAAAATATCAAGAATTTCTTTTTCGCGCTTACTTGAACCATTTCTTCAGTCAGTAAAATAGGCACCAATAAGAATTTATTTTGCTGCAAAATATGTATTAATATCACTGGTGCAAAGCGGTGTATTAATATATATATATATATATATATATATATATATATATATATATATATATATGTATATATATATATATATATATATATATTTTTATATATATATATATATATATATATATATGGCAGCACTGCACTGAATTGAAAGCGAGTGTGAGCTAAAAAACGCTTGCTGGTCAACACGTAAAAAAGCACATGAATAGTTCGTTCTCTTCGCACTCGGCTTTTGACTAAAACACACATCCTTAAAATTTTATAAGATTAAATTTATAAGACGTTATATTGAAATATCTGATATTTGCTATTTATTGAATTGATCACAATAAAAGTATACGTGTTTTTATTGACATCATAAACAAGAAACAAAATCGTTTCGTTGGTGACCCCGACGTGATCAATTCAATATCGAAAAATTCACAAGATGGCCGGCGGTAATGAAAAAACTGAAGACAGCACGTTGGATGAGACACAAGAACAAGGCAGCAGATGTAACGTGGACGCAGCCGCGGCTGTCCGCTTAACACCTCCCAACATGACATCAACTAACATCGAGTCGTATTTTATGTCACTAGAATTTTGGTTTGCCGCCTCGGGAATACAGCGAGACCAATTGAGGTATAATATAACGATGGCGCAAACTCCGCCACAAAAATTAAGCGAACTACGTGCAATAATTGATGCGACCCCGCAGCAAAACAAATACGACTACATAAAAGCCAAGCTGATGGAATATTTTGCGGACAGCCAGCAGCACCGTCGACAACGTGTCTTGTCTGCGATACCCTTAGGCGACATGCGGCCATCGCAGTTACTGAATGAAATGCGGCGAGTTGCCGGAAATGCCTTAAGCGAAAATATTTTAATTGACTTGTGGGCCGCAAGGCTTCCGCCACATGCTGAAGCAGCCGTAATCGCAGCAAAAGTTGGCATCGCCGATAAAACTACTATTGCCGATGCAATTGTTGACTCGCTCGGCCTGCGTAATATGAATTCGGTAGAGGAAGTCAACATAACCTCAAAGAACACTACCACAACACCCGAGCACACTGAGTTGAATTCCATACAACAACAACTAGGGTAACTGATTCAGACGATGAAGAAGTTTGTACCTAGAGAAGTATATCAAAACGCAATTCACTCCCGGTCACGTGCACGAGCTCGCAATAAACGTTACGACGACAACAACAACAACAACAAAAGTGATGCAACATCGTGCTGGTACCATCGAACCTATGGCGCAAACGCCCGAATCTGTCGAAAACCATGTGCTTTTGCATTAGGAAACAGCAGCAAGCAACAATGACTAGCAGCCACCCAAGCAAATCGGCGAGTTTACTGGTGCTACAAAATTGTATCGTCTTCAAATCACTGACAAGGATGGAGATGTTCGGTATCTCATAGACTCAGGGGACGATGTGTCAGTGGTACCAAAGTCGCTACAATCGCAAAAACTACGGCCAACGCAGATGCAACTGTTCGCCGCCAACGGTTCGCCAATTAAGGTTTACGGCGAGGCAATAATTAAAGTCATTCAGGTCTTCGACGTGAATTTTTGTGGACCTTTATAATTGCCGACGTAAGCTCGCATATTATCGGATCCGATTTTTTATGTCATTTTGATTTGCTCATCGACCTGAAACGAAGAAGGTTAATCGATAACGTAACGCAGCTCAATGCAACGTGCATTCTAACAGAAAACAAGAATTCATCAATAAAAGTTTTACAGTCATCATCACCTTTTATGGAGATTCTATAGGATTTCCCAAACATCACACACCTCGTTCAACAAAGAATACCTGTTCAGTAGGGCGTCTCGAAAAAAAAAGTTCGCCGTACACCACAGAATATAAAGTATTGTTGCAAGGCAGTTTTGAAAAAAAAAATTTTAATTTTTTTTGCCGAAAGTAGGGGTCGCCAAACCACATTTTTCGTTATATCTTCGACATTTATAGTCCTATCTCAAAGTGTGATATATCGATGTTTTCGTCTTGAGGAGGCCAATATTTTGATTTAATAGTCATTAACCTCAAATATCTCATTCTAGTATTTACCTACCAGATCTCAGTTTCTACCACCCTAATGTACCACCTTGTTGTCAGAAAATTAAAGCCCGCAAAAAATCATTAAACTTTTGTTAAAGAAGTTTTTCGATATTTCCAACAGAACTGTTAAAATATACAATTTATGTTTTTTGCCGAATGTAGGGGTTACCTTTTTGAGTATTTTTGTCAGATTTTCTGTATTTACTGTCGGATCTCACAGTGCGATATATCGATGTTTTTGTCTCGAGGAGGCCAATGGTCATCTTTAATATTCATTGACCTCAATATAACCGTTCTAATAGTTAAGGCTGTTCTTATGAAATATTTCCATAATTCCGGTAGATCTATAAGAAAAAAATTCATGTTTTTTGTCGAGCCTAGGAAATGTGATTTTAAATTGATTTGAAATTGATTTGAAATTTTTCGTACAAAATTTTATACCCGGAAATCCATCTTTCGGTTAGACGTTAACGGGAGATTAATTAAATTCGAGTTAGTTTAAATCCTCTAATAATGGAAGTAGTACCGTTATTACTCTCATAGTTTATTTATTTTTGTATTATCCATGAAATATCTGTTGGAATTATCAATATTTAATCGTGTCGTGTCAAGAATTAATTTAAATAAACTAAAAAATTTCTTTTACTATCAGTGAATTAAACAACACTAAATTACCAACTAAGGGTGATGTTATTAATTTCTTTTTACATCTTCGGCATAACGCTGGTAGAATTCGAAAGCTGGGTGCTTTTAAACAAGAAGTTTTGAGAGGTATCATCATTTTGTGGCAGCGCGCAGGCATTCCAGTAATGTCGGTAAGTGGTGTTCGTAAAAGTTTGGATAAGCTTCTGAATGATTACTACAAAATGGTAAAATATAAATTCGAATACAATGTAAATGAGTGGAATAGATTGTTCTTAATTTCGCATTGTAAGTGCGGTATTGAAAGAAATATTGCATGCAATTGCACAGCCTCTGATAAAATTCCAGACCACGCAAAAGAGTTTTTCATCGATCAGTGCGGTCCACGATTGTTGACTATAGATTATGTTGCTGATATGATGTCGACGATGTATCACAGACTTTAAAAAAATTTGTAGTGGCTGACATTTCATTGCATAATTTTAGTTCAGCTTTGGATCGCAGCGACACATCAGTTCGATACGGTGCCTTACTTGCGACCATGTTAATTAAAGATTTAAAGTTGTCGATTACAGCAAAAGCAAATGAAGAGTTATCACAAGAAACTGCCGAAAGCATATGCCAGTTTTTTGATGGACTTCTCATCGACAAAAACAAAATATTTAGGGAACGTGTAAAATTCCGTAAGCAAGCAACAGTCGCAGCAAAATGTAACGATTTAATAACGTGCATTTCTTTCGATGGTAAAAAAGAGCCTACTTTGAAAAGAATAACGGAGGCAAATGTGACTCGGAATGTTGTTGTCAATGAAGAGCATATCACTATATTGAAAGAGCCACACTCCAAATTCATTGGCTATGCTACGCCCACTGACAGCACCGCTATGGAAATCCAAAAAAGTATAGTAGATTTCTTAAGGAATGGAAACTTCAGTACGGATAACTTAGTAGCTATTAGCTGCGATGGAACTCCTACCAACACTGGTTACAAAAATGGAATCATTCCAAGAATGGAACGCCAGTTACAGAGGCCGTTGCAATGGTTCGTGTGCCTATTCCACTTCAATGAATTACCATTCAGTGCTTTATTGAGATCATTGCTTGGCAAACAGAAATGACCTGGACTCTGGCCAGGAAGTATTGGAGAAGGAATTCAGAATTGTACTCAGTATTCTGTAAGTTTCGCATACTTTTCTTCAATGAAATTTTAATCATGCCATTAACAATTCGGATCTCTATTGTTTACTCCATTCTGTTAGGTCAATAAAAATTTCGAGCGAATTGAAATGGGAGAAATGCCAGCAAACATAGAAGGATGGAGTATTCGAGGCGATCAGTCGTACTTGTATCGTATGGTTCGAACTGTCCATACCGGAGAATGCGATGACAGATTAGCCAGCGAGAAGCCCGGAGCTATTAGCACAGCGCGCTGGTTGACAACTGCCTCTAGAATTCTCCGGTTTTATGTAACGTGCGCTAAACCCCCAGTTATATTGAAAAAACTGGCTGAGTTTGTTATGAAAGTTTACGCGCCATTTTGGTTTCTTGTGAAAAGCCAACCACTTGCAATTCACGGAAGTCGCCACGTTTTTAAATATATATCTTGGATTCGTCAATTGCCAGAAGATGTTCTTCGTCCGTCGATAGAAAATAACGCGTACTTTTTCCACCCCGAGAATGTATTGTTATCGATGATAACGGACCAAGATCCGCTAGTACGTTCAGACGGCTATAACAAGATTTTGTCTCCGCGAAATGAAGCAGCAGTAGGCATTCGTCAAATGTACGGTGCACAAGTTAAAAATTTCATAGACTTCGAAAGTGACTCATACCATATGATCAATTGGACCAAATTTGAATTGACTGAGCCGCCGTGCTTGCAGTTCTATATGCAAGACCAGCTGGAAGCATTACAGTTTTCAAAAGAAATAATCGAGATACCAGGTAGCACAAGAAAAACAACTTTGTTTGATAGTTTTGTTGACTAACCTTAATTAATTTCACAGAATATCCGTGCCATTCTCAAAACACCGAGCGTTTTGTTCATGTAGTACATGAGTCTGCCATGGCTGTTACCGATGAGCAACGCCTAGGCCACATTTTTTCCAAGCTCGAAAGCCGTGAAAAATATAGCCAACTTGGGTCATTTCAAAATATGATTAAATAAAATTGTTTTAATATACACAGATCTTTGAATTTTTATTGTATTGGTACAGATATTATGGTAAGTTCGAAAAGAGTGTATCACTATTTAAAAAAGAAGATACTAGGCAAAAACATCGATATATAATACTATAAAATCCGACTGTGAATACCGAATATATGATAACTGTTTTAAAAGTTTTGCTTTCGGCAAAAAACATAAATTATATTTTTTTAACACTTCTGTTGGAACTATCGAAAAACTTCTTTAACAAAAGTTTAATGATTTTTTGCGGGCTTTAATTTTCTGCTATTAGGGTGGTACATTAGGGTGGTAGAAAATGAGATCTGGTGGGTAAATACTAGAACGGGATACAAAATACCATTGACTATTAAAGCAAAACATTGGTCTCTTTGAGACAAAAACATCAATATATCACACTTTGAGATCCGACTGTAAATGCCGAAGATATAACGAAAAATGTATTTTGGCGACCCCTACTTTCGGCAAAAAAAATTAAAAAATTTTTTTTTGAAAATGTCTTACAACATTACTTCGTATTCGGTGGTGTACGGCGAACTTTTTTTTTCTTGCCTATATGGCGAGACGCTCTAATGTACATATGTATAAGCATGTATGCACTTAATTTTGGCAGTTGCTTTTTTTCACTTTTTTGTTTGGTTATCAACAATATATACATTTTTTCCCTTTTTTACAAAATTGGATCGTAGGTAGGTATGTATATATGTATGTATGTATTACTAATGTCACGATTGCTTGAACCTCAGTTATATGCACGAAACATCAAAATTATTGTGTTAGAAAATAACTTCCTTTATTCATATTGTCCTTTATTCATATTGTATATGAGTGCAATAGTTGATTCTAAAATAGACGTCGGCTCTGTTTTATGTTAAGTGCAGTTATGATGTACTTAAATATTTCCATTATATATTGCGCTCATACTCCTATTAAACATACACATGCATACATATACTTCAGTTATAAAATTATACATTCCAATGTGGCATTCATGTTGTATAATTTTTACACTCCAATTATTTCTTAAAACTTTTATTTTCCTTTGCGGGTGGTATATTTGGTACAAATGGGTTAAATATTGTAAGAAAATTGCGCATTTAAATTGTATTTATGTCTTTGAGATTGAAACAGAAGGAACTTTGTTATTTATTACCGTTCTTTGCTTTCTTTTGACATGCAATGTGGTTATTGTTTTGTTCAAGTGTGCTGGAGACCATCTTTAGCAAATTTAAGGGCAATATTTTTATATCAAAATTTTCATATCAAAATTATTACAACAATATACCTATTTTAAGTATATTTTTATATTGAATGTATGTATATTATACATACTTATGTATGTAAGTACATATATGATAAAATTGTGTTACATTCTTCAATATTAAGTATTTTTCCATTTTGCTTGAAGAACTCTTGCACCGTAATTGGAAAAAATCATTCACATGACTCGCATTTTCATATTGTATTTATAATATACATACATACATAAATACTTACGGATATTGTACGTACTTCCATACAACACGTTTTGAGAAGGAATCTAGTAAGCTTTTAAACCAGTGTTGAATAATGCATGATTCAAAAATATAATGTGGCGGTAATAGGGCAACAGGTACATATAACATTAAAACAAAGCAGTTTTCATTAGTGTAAAGTAACCGAATATGTAAAATATTATTTTATAAAAACAACGCGGAATGTTGTAAGCATGATGGTTGCTAACTTAATCAAGTCGAACTAATTAGACCTGTGTCGAACTCGTTCATTCGTTCGTCATTGTAATTTAAATGGGTTTGATCATATGTTTTTGTCAAAAACGAGAGGATGAAAGAGTTTGATCCAAGTGCAATTAACAGCAGGAAGCCACAGAAATCACTAAGCCAAGGCTATTCAGACCTGATATGTCAATAAATGATTATTATACCCTTCACAAAAAAGTGAAAAGTGTCGTTCCGTGTAAAATTTCTTCCACATTCACATGGGACCCACTAAAATATGTGTATATGTTCTGGATCCGTCTGTCTGTACGTTTTCCCAAGCCCCCAGAAGAGCTAGAGACTTCATTCTTGGACCGTTGGAAATGAAACTACAAAGAGTGGTATTGAAATTCAGAAAAATCCGAAATACGGTTCCAGGGCTGAGAAGCTTACACCTATTTCTGGACGCAAAAGTAACACCAAAACCCAATTATTTTTTTGTTGTTTGTAAATTAAACCTATTTCATACTTTGGGAAGCCTCAATGGTCTATTAAAAACTAAAAATATATAAATTTTCTTTGCTAGGCATGGGAATGTAAACTTTTTTTTTGCACATTCCGTATTTTGTAGTACATGTAATAACTAAAATGGTTAAACATTTTAAGAATGTCCCTAAGTAAATCCGCTTTATATATTATGAAGAGTTGCACACGTAAAAAAAAATTTTTTTTAATAAAAATTTCGCTTCCAGGGGTGGGAGATTGAAATTTTTTTAGACATACATATAAGTAACCAAACAGGCAACAGATGTTGTTTTTTTTTGCAGGGTTGGGTAAATAAAAGTATTTTTTGGTACATGCAATATTTTGTACTACATGTAATAACCAATATGGTTACAAAATTTGAGTTCTTCTTAAACAAAACTACTCTATACCTCATTAAGATTTGCACTGATAAACAAAATTTTAAAATAAATCAAAATGTTGTTATCAGTTACTTTCATATTTAAGAAAACGTTTAATTTTTCGGCTAGGAACCTATATGTTTAGCTCTTCTAATTTCCAATACCTCTGAACGTCTTTCAAAAAATTAAATAAATCGTATTTTAGATTTTTTTGGTTTTGAATATCAATTTATTTCTTCTTGATATATAAAGTAGGTACCTACAATTCATCATAAAAATCAAAGATAGCAAATTATATGGTTACTTTTATGTACCAACAATTTCGATATTCCAACCCTGAAATTGGAATTTTAATTTATTTTGGTTTTTAATACAATTTACTTCTTCCTGATATATAAAGTACGTATAATTCATCATAAAAATAGCAATTTATGTATATGATTACCTTATGTATCAAACAAAACAAGTACCTGAAGTATAAAAAAATTTCATTCACAAAAAACCAAAATTAGGAACTTAAATGGCTACTGTACTAAACATTTGGATTTCCCAACTTTGGAACCGAGTTTTTAATTTTTTAATACTAATTTTATTCTTATTGAAAGTATAAAATAGGTTTAATTCACAAAAAAAATAAAAATTTTGATTTTATGTGGGTACTTTTATATACCAAAACTATTTCGATTTTCCAACTCTGGAATCGAATTTTTATTTTCTTTCACCAATGCAACTCTTTGTGAGGTTCAACATAGTTTTACTTGACAATAAATTAAAACTTTTAACCTTTTTGGTCACTTTCATGTACCGTAAAATAATTCATTTGTCCTACCGTGGAATCGCGATTCCGATTTTTTAAGATTTCAATACAAATTTTGTTCTTCCTAAACTACAAAATAGTTTTAATTAGCAAAAACTGCAAGGTCAATTGCATTTTTTGTTACTTTTATGTTAAATTTAAATTTCCCAACCCTGCAAGTGAAATTTTATGCTTATTTTGTTTTTTTTATCAATGCAATTCTTAATGAGACATGATATAGTTTTATTTTAGAAAAACTTAAGATTTGTAACCATTTTGGTCACTTTCATGTACTACAAAATATTGCATTGCCCAAACCTGGATTAGAAATTTTGATTTTTTTTAATTATTGATACCAATTTTGTTTTTCTTGAATTATAAAATTGCTTTAATTAGTAAAGAAAACAACGTCAGTTGCCTTTTTAGTAACTTTTTTTGTAACAAATAATTTTCCCAACCCTGGAAGCGAAATTTTAATATTATTTTTGTTTCTTTTCTTCCAATGCAACTCTTCATAAGGTTTTATTTAAGAAAAACTTAAAATTTTTAACCATTTTTGTCACTTTCATGTACTGCAAAATATTGCAAGTACCAAAAAAAACTTTCAATTTCCGATCCTTGAAGAATACATTTTACTTCTTTTTTACTTTTTAAAATAAATTTGATACTTCCCAAAGTATGAAATGGGTTTAATTAACAAACAAACAAATAATTGGTGTTTGCTAGTTAATTTTGCGTTGAGAAGTAGGCGTAAGCTTCCCAGCTCTGGAACCGTATTCGGATGGTTTTGAATTTCAATACCACTCTATTTAAATTCATTTCCAATCCATCAGTCCAAGAACTAAGTCACTAGCTCTTTTGGGTGCTTGGAAAACCCGATTTCACGTACAGCCATACGGACAGAAGGACATCGCTCATTTGTCATCGCTTTTCATAGGGATCCTGCATATGTATACATACATATATGGGGTCCCAAGTGGCTTATTGATTTGTAGTTTCAATTTAATTCTTTCTGAAGTACAAAATAAGCTAAATTAACAGAAAAACAAATATTTAGGTATAACCTTGTTGATTACTTTTATGTGTTAAGAAAGTTTCTTCTGCCCAATCCTAGAATTTTATTTTATATTTTTAGTACAAATTTAATTCTTCCTGAATCATAACTAGTTTTAATTAACAAATAAACTTGAACTTAATTACCTGTTTTGTTACAATTGTTCAACCCTGTAATCTTCTATTTTATTTTTGTTACCGATTTTATTTTATTCGAAGTATACAACAGATTTAAATCAAACAAGTAAGAACGTTATATTCGACCGGGTCGAATCTTAAATACCTCCCAAATATTTATTGAAAAACTCAATTTTTATTTTTATAAAAAATAAATTTTTTATGGTATTTGGTTTGAGTGAACAAGAAAAACCTTTATTATAATAAGGTCGTTTCCAATGTGATGGGAGGAGCATGCCTGAGACACCTTCCATCAGCATAAAAGCAATTTACGTATTAATATTTTATATCAAAGTGCAATAAAGGGTCTGAGATAACTTAAAAATGTTTAGCCTGCTGGGTCAGAGTTTATTTCCTAATACTCTATACAGGGTCACTCCGGGAAGGGCCGTGGGGGAGACATCCCACCTTTGCCATAAAACGCTAAAAAGGAAACTTTAGGGTTATTAAGTGTAAAAAAACTTTTTTTTGATAGGGTCATTTAGGGTAGGGCAGAGGACAATCCGATATTTTCTTTTTAGAAAAATGTTAATTTATTCAAGAAAGATATTCAGATTCACAATATTTCCCTTCCTCAGCGTATTACAACATTGTTGAGGCGAGTGAGTTGTCATATTATCTTGTAATAAATTAATTTAAAAATATATTGAATTTAGATTAAAAACAAGTTCAGCTGTGCCGAATCTTGAATGCCCTTCACAGATGTAAGTCTTCTTTCATTTTAAAACAGAAAGTAGACTTAATTAAAAAGAAAACAAAATGCTGTTACCAGTTACTTCTTTATTTAAGAAAACGTTTAAATTTTTCGGCTAGGAAGCTATATTTTGGATCTTCTTATTTCTAATACCTCTGAACTTCTTTCAAAAATATTAAATATGTTTAATTAATTAACAAACAAATATAAAAAATCAGTTTCATGTACTACAAAAAGTTCTAATTGTGCAACCCTAGAATCGTCTTTTAGATTTTGTTGGTTTTTAATACCAATTTACTTCTTCCTGATATATAAAGTATATAAAAATCAAAAATTGCAAATTATATGGTTACTTTTAGGTTTCAAAAAAATTCGATATTCCAACCCTGAAATTGGATTTTAAATTTTTTTGGTATTTAATACCAATTTAATTGTTCCCGAAATATAAAAAAGATTTCATTAAAAAAAACCAAAATTATTAACTTATATGGCTACTTTTACGTACTAAAAAATGTCGATTTCTCAACCCTGGAACCGAATTTTTAATTTTTAATACCAATTTAATTCTTCTTGAAATATAAAATAGGTTTAATTCACTAAAAAAACTAAATTTGGAATTTATGTGGGTACTTTTATGTACCAAAAATATATCGATTTTCCAACTCTGGAAATGAATTTTTATTTTTTGTACCAATGCAATTCTTAGTGAGGTATAATATAGTTTTACTTGACAAAAAATTGAAATTTTTAACCTTTTTGGTGACTTCCATTACCACAAAATATTCAATTTGTCCAACCCTGGAATTGAAATTTTGATTTTTTAAGATTTTAATACCAATTTTGTTCTTCCTGAATTTTAATACCAATTTTTTTTCTTACTACTACAACGTTAATTGATTTCCCAACCCTTCAAGCGAAATTTTATTTATATTTTGTTTTTTGTTTTTTTACCAATGCAACTCTTAATGAGGCATGAAATAGTTTTATTTAAGAAAAGCTTAAAATTTTGTTACCATTTTTATCACTTAAATGAGCAATAAAATATTGGAGTTGTCCAAACCTGGAATCGAAATTTTGATTTTTTTTTTTAATTTTGTTTATTCTGAATTATAAAATAGTTCTAATTAGTAAAAAAAACACAAATCAAATCCTTTTTCGTTACTTTTACGTAATAAAAAAAATTAAATTTGCCAACTCTGGAAACGAAATTTTAATATTTTTTTTGTTTTTATTACCAGTGCAACTCTTCATGAGGTATAAAGTGGTTTTATTAAAAAAAACATAAAATTTTTAACCAGTTTGGTTACCTACATGTACTACAAAATATTGCATGTACCAAAAAACCTTTCAATTGCCATGCCTGCAATTTTTTTTTTATTTTTTTACTTTTTAATACACATGTACCTTTCACTTTTTTGTGAAGGGTATAACATATAAAAATGATAACTGCAATAGTAAAGTTATGTATAAAATTAAACTACATTACATTAACAGCATTTCTAAATTATTTAATATCTTAATATTAAATAATCTTTTAAGTTTTGTGATAAGTTGTTATATTCCACACAGCCAATATATTCAATTCGTTGCTTAGTTGTTTCAAGTCTGCATCTCGCAAATCTTAAATTTTAACTGTTTCTGGTGCTAAAGGCTGTTTGATTACGAGTAAAATTTATTGTATTATGTCCAATGTTGGGTAACGATTTAAATGCGAAAAGAAGTAATAACCCTTGTTGTGTTTGGCGTTTTACGCCTTCTAATTCGACAAATTGTAATACCTTAAAGCAGGGTTCCAAATATTCATTCATTTATCACTCATATTTGTAAATAAGAATAGATATATTTTTTTGTAATGTGTTCTATTCATGTATGAAAAAACAAAAAATATTTTGCTTTATTCGTTCTTGTATGAGAGTACTTGAATTGTATTTTTATTTATATACATGAATGTAAACATAAGCATTAAATTTTATTTTGCATTAAAACTCAAAAAAGAAGAGTAAATAAATTCTATCAAGCTGGATGTACATGAATAACAGAATATAAGTAGAAAATATTCACGAATAAAACTTTTAACGTACATGAATAACAAACTTTGTCATGAAAATATTCACGAAAAAAAATTTCTACAGCGTTTAATGTACATGAATAACAGAATTTAGTTTAAAAATGTTCGCGAATATGAAACGTGTACATGGAAATGATAGTGTGTTGAATGTAGATTTTAATTAAGCATGCATATGGAAATGAATAAAACAAGAACACGTGTAATCTTACTTTGTGCAATTGTAGAATAATGATATGTTGAATTATTGTTAAAATTTGGTTTTGGTATTTTGGTTACATGTCGAATGCGCAAATTTAGTCGTAGGGTTTAATACATTGAAACGATTCAACGTCCATTGGTAATAGGACAAATTTATAGTATTATATACATATGTGTATTAAAATTAATATTACATTTTAAAATTTCTTTTACTTTAACTTTCTTAGTAAAATCTTATCATGACCATGGACAGTGCAACGTACCTTATATTATAGATTATTGCTATGAATTCGGCAGCTTTGAGCATCTGGCATATAAACATCTTTATATTAAAGTCTAATACAATATATTTTTCGATCTCTTATTAAATAAGTACGAGTATTTTAATAAAAGCAAGTTGCAATTGAACAGATATTGGCAAAGAACACTTCAATTGATGCCTAGAGTTTTTTTCGGAAGTTAAAAAATTGAATGTCTTTTTGAATTAAATTATTAACTCACATGTTATTATTAATTGAAATATATTTTAGATTATAAGTATGCAGTTAGAAAAACTTTTGGAAATTATCATATGAATACACGAAGGGATGTGTATATACTTATGTGTGTACGTATGGATGGATGTGTACTTAAAGGTTATTTATTTAGTTATTTAAATTAGTCTATGGACAATTTCCTTACAGACTATTTAAGCAGAATAGTATAAAAATCAATTAAATTAATACAAATTAAATATTACGCTATTTATAGAACATAGTAAAATTTAATGATTAAAAAAACATACGATGTTACATTTGATGATACAAAGGTTCTGCGAAAAATCTATAAAATGATACATTTCATTAAAGCAACTACATAGTTTTCTAAGAGGATCTGACATTTCATAGTTAGTACGACAAGCTGCAACACACAGTGGGTTAAAAGAACGAAGTGAACGTTGAGGAATATTGAAACATACGTTGTTCAGTAAAAATTTGGAGTTGATGAAAAGATTTACCATAAAACAGGCGTTGAGCATTGTTCTCCGGCTCTTTAAAGTAGGAAGATTAATTTCAGCTAATCTCGTAGAGTATGATGGAAGTGCCATTCGATTTCTATAAACGTTTCTTAGGCAGAAAATTAGAAATTGTTTTTGAACGGATTCAAGACGTTCAATATGAACGTTTTACAGTGGATCCCAAAAGCCGAACTAATGCAATATACAATGTTTCAGTGACATATGGATCATTAAACTGTTTTGCCCATCTTTTAATGAATGCAAGGATACGGGATTTATTAACAGTCATAGTAATGTGCTGGACAAAATTAAGTTTACTATCGAGTAAAATTCCCAAATCCATAAATTCGTGAAGCGTTTTTAAATTATAACCATCTAGGTTATAATTGTGAACAGGGCTGTGTGATCTTGAAAATGCATATGATTACATATGCTCAAGTTTAATTGCATTAAGTTTAGCTTGCACCAAATATAAAAATTGTTTAAATCATTCTGCAAGAACTGTTGATCAGATGGATGTTTTATGTCGCACCATATATTTACGTCGTCCGCATACATCAATATATTACAGTATTTTATTGCTTCTGGTAGGTCATTGATGAACAGAAGGAAAAGAATTGGACCAAGGTGACTCCCCAGCGGAACACCAGAGATTACTGAAATGTCCCTTGAAACTGCAGCGTTAAATTTTACCGATTGTGTCCTGTTTAACAAATAAGATTTAATCCAGCATAATATATTATTATTAAAACCCATTATGTCTAAGTGGTTTATTATGTCTCAGAAATTTGATGATTAAGACTATCCACCATACATTTTTCAAAAAGTTTTGGAATTACACTCAGTTTCGCTATTCCTCTGCAATTACTTATTTCAGATTTATTTCCTGCTTTAAACAGTGGTATAATATAAGACTTTTTCCAAATATCGGAAAAATGACCACAATTTATAGATGCATTAAATATTATGGACAATGGAGTTAGTAAAGCAGAAGCACAGTTAATTATGACCCAACTTGGAATGCCATCAGGACCACTAAAATGTTACGATTTAACACTTTTTAAACAATTTAAAATATGGGAGGTAGTGATATTAAATGTGTGTATATTATTATGAGCAGCTATTTTGTAAGGGTAGATAGTATTAGCATCGAACACAGCATCAGAGTATGTGGAATCAAAAAAGTCAGCAAACATATTACAAATTTCCAAATCATCACTAGTCTCAGAGCATAAAAATTTCATGACCTTAAGAAAGTCAGTTGATTTCCTTTTAGTATTAACAAACTTAAGGAACGTTTTAGGATTTTGAACAAGGTTGCGCTTAACGACAATGATGTAATCATTGTAAAATTGAGTGTTCAGAAGATTGTACTATATTCTGCACGAAGAACTGAATACTTAGAGTAGAAAAAAGATGATCCATATTGTTTAAATGGTTAATTCTTTTTATAAAACTATTTTGGAATATATGGATGAATGCATCCCTAAGTATGTACCACTAAACAATTCTGGTCCACCCTGGAACTCCAAGCAACTTTCCACACTTTTTTGAAGTATTTATTTTTTAAGTTTTTTGGAGTGGAAATTGCATGGAGTTCCAGGGTGGACCAGAATTGTTTCGTGGTACATACTTAGGGATGCATTCATCCATATATTCCATAATAGTTTTATAAAAAGAATTAACCATTAACTATCAATTGAAAATTACGTTCCTTTAGTAGTTGCTAGCAATTGAAGCCAATTTGTATATAACAGATGATTATTAAGATCATTATAATTAGCTCAATGGTAACAGAAAATTCTTTCTTTATGAACAAAGTTTCTAGCTGGAAAAATAGTAGATATGTTGCAGCTTATTTCAATTGTGGTATGGTAACGGTTCTCAGGCATACTAACGGGATAAGCTCGGCTTGCAATGCATTCTTTAGGCTCATTAACAAATACCAAGTCCAACATTTTTACATAAAAATTAAAAGTTCCATTAATTTGATGGAAATATAAATCTGATAAACTGTTAAAAATTTCATCAGCCGTATTACCAGTACGGGTAGATATATAAAAACTATGTTCAAGTGAAAGCTTCCATGTGATGCTAGGTAGATTAAAATCGCCAAACACAAAGGTTAAATCAGTAGACTTTAGCTTTAAAGTCATAGTTTTAATGGCATCAATATGAAGTTTGTAAATACTTAAGTCAGAATGAGGTGGAATGTACGAACATGTTATATAAGCTTCAATATGGTTTATCTTTACGAATGCCGCAATGAATTCAATATTATAAGGTAAATCGATTTTAATTTCCTCCATTGGAAATAGGGTTGAGATAGCAATTAGTACTCCACCACCCGTTGTGGTTGTAATTCTATCACGAATTATGGTAGCATTTAACACATACATACATCTGAATAAATACAAAGTCATAAAATATATTCAATATATATTATGTACATACATATGTATGCAGGTATGAATGTTATTTGGCCTGGCCTTTCGCGGTGTTTTAACAAAATATTTTTATGACACCTAATTATATATCAATTAGGGTAAACCCAGGGTTCATAAGAATTCGTGTATGAACACTAAAATTTATACATTTGTGATAAATTATCATTAATGAAAATGTCAAAAATTTTTGTTTTATATTCGCGTTCGAGAATGAATAGGTAAAATATTTTCCAGCTATTCGCACACATGTATGAATACACTAGTTTATTTTCTCAGCATACATATACATACGCGTATGAATATAGTAAAATAAAAAATGAATTGACTTTCGTATTCATCGCAGGCAGGAGTAATAAATGTACACTCATATATACCCACCCCTTCGTGTATGCATATGATAATTTCCAAAAAAAATTTCTAAATGCATACTTATAATCTAAAATTTATTTTAATTAATAATAACAAGTGAGTTAATAATTTAATTCAACAAGACATTCAATTTTTTAACTTCCGAAAAAAACTCTAGGCATCAATTGAAATGTTCTTTACCAATATCTGTACAATTGTAACTTGCTTTTATTAAAATGCTCGTACTAATTTAATAAGAGAACGAAAAATACATTGTATTAGACTTTAATATAAATATATTTATATGCCAGATGACCAAAGCAGCCGAAGTCATAGCAATAATTTATAATAATATAAGGTACGTTACACTGTCCTTGGTCATGTTAAGGTTTTACTAAGAAAGTTAAAATAAAATAAATTTTAAAATGTAATATAAATTTTAATATGCATATGTATGTATATAATACTATTAAGTTGTCCTATTACCAATGGACGTTGAATCGTTTGAATGTATTAAAAATAAGCGCATTCGACATGTAACCAAAATACCAAAACCAAAATTTTACTATAATTCAACATATTATTATTGTACAATTGCATAAAGTAATATTACACGTGTTCTTATTTTATTCATTTCCATATACATACATGCTGTACGTTAATCAAAATCTACATTCAACACACTATCATTTTCATATTCGTGTATGTACATAATAAATAAAATTTTTGTTATTCTTGTACATTCCAACGCTCTAGAATTTTTTATTCGCTAACATTTTTAAATTAAATTCTGTTATTCATGTACATTAAACGCTGTAGAAATTTTGTTCGTGAATATTTTCAACTTAAATTCTGTTATTCATGTATATTCAACTTGATAAAACCAACTAATGAAATTTTTATACATACACATTACTGAGAGCGATAAATACCAAAGTCAAGTTTGAGTGTTGAATGTTTTTTATTTTACTATATTCGTACGCGTTTATGTATGCTGAGAAATTAACCTAGTGTATTCATTTATGTGTGCGAATAACTAGAAAATATTTTACCGATTCATTCTCGAACGCGAATATAAAACAAAAATTTTTTACATATTAATTCATGATAATTTATCATAAACGTATAAATTTTAGTATTCATACACGAATTCTTATGAACACTGCCTTAAAGACAACAAATGAAAATGTTATATTCGACCGGGTCGAATCTTATTCTCTTTTGAGGGTATTAAACTGTACTTTCGCGGGTCGCTCTGGCAAGGGCTGTGGGGGACTCATTTCACCTTTGTCATAAAACTCTAAAAATATATGCTTGGGATAATTATATACAAAATAATTTTTAATTTATTTTTTTTTGTTAATAGGGTCATTTACTTGGCAAGGGGGGAGGAGGGGATAGGGCAGAAACAGGCAGTCATAAAACTCTAAAAAGAAATGCTTGGGATAATTGTACACAAAATTTTTATTTTTTTTTTTGATAGGGTCATTTAGTTGGCAAAAGGGGAGGATGGGGTAGGGCAGATATATGCAGTCATAAAACTCTAAAAATAAATTATTGGGATGATTGTATACAAAATTAAATTTTTTTTTTTTTGTAAGGTCATTTAGTTGGTGAAGGGGGAGGAGCGGGTAGGGCAGAGTAGTACCAGGTTTCGTCTCAGCTTCGTCATTAAAGCTTAAAAATGTTATTTTTAAGAAATGTAGGCTTAAGTAAAACAATTTGTTTAATTTTTATGCTATTTTAGCATATAATAACGCCCACTAAAGTAGGCGAGGTCCAAAAAAATTTGTTTTTATTTTATGGCTCCAAGATTAACGCGTTGCACCGTATTTGACATAAAAATATATCTGGGTTGGTTTAGTTCTTCTTAGGGGAACTTTTTTACCTCTTGCCCGATTTAGCCCATCTCGGAACTTAACCTGCTCTAAGCTTCAAAATATATTTGTACCAAATTTCAAGAGTCTAGCTCTTTTCGTTTGGACTGAATCGTGATTTCCACAGACGGACGGACGGACATGCTCAGATCGTCTTAGATTTCATCACTGATCAATAATATATATACTTTATGGGGTCTGAGATGGATATTTTGATGCGTTAGAAACGCAATGACAAAGTCAATATACCCTCCAAATTCTTTTTTCCAGGGTATAAAAAGCCAAGCTTTTATTTAATCTATTACAAAATGTCGAATCTGAAGGCAGAAACCCCAAACACGATAAGTGTGATTTTTTTATACATCCCTCAGGTAAAATATTTTTGGCAACTTCTTGGTATAAGTTTAACGTAGGGTACCTAGAAAGTGGTAGGTTATAAACGTTTTTAAGTGCTTTATTCTGTGTTCTTTGACGTGATTGTAGCACCATACAACTTTTACAGGCATATACAGAAATCAAATAATGTAAACGTCTTTGAATTAATGCTTCATAAAGAATAAGATTTATTTTTTCATTAAATTTGTATCTAAATTTGTGCAAAAGTCCAATTACTGGATATAATTTCTATTTAATATCTTTAATATGTAAGTTCCATGATAAATTGCTTTGCAAAGTCACACCCAAATACTTTACTGCATAACTTTCAAAAATTTCTTCGCCATTTACGAAAACACTGAAATTTGGTCCGTTTGTTTGTAAGTAAGGCTTAAATCTACTAACTTTAATCTTAGACGAATTTAGGATCAATTTGTTTCATGTTTTCAAGAATTAACGCTGCATCTCTTTCCATATGCACTTTTAGTGCGGTTTCATTCTTGTAGGGGTAAAATAGTGATATATCATCAGCATAAACATATAGTTTTCAAGAAAACTCAAGGTTGTAGATGCCATTAATGATACCTGACCACATACCAAACAAAAAGTACTAATTTAATTCAGACAATATGTCGAATAAACGGTTTCAAAAACGATTTAAGTAGATATATTTTTTCATTGTGAATTTTTTTATACACTTTTATTGTTTGCCAACGACAGACTAATTGTGTAATGGTGGAAAAACAAAATAGATATTGTTAACACATACAGTAACCCTTTTCATACCCTTCACAAAAAAGTGAAAGGGTATATATAGGTTTGTCATTCCGTGTGTAATTTATTCGATATGCACATGGGACCCCATAAAGTATATATATTCTGGATCCTTATGAATGGCGATGACGATTGAGCGATGTACGTCTGTCCGTCAATCTGTACGTGAAATCGGTTTTCCCAAGCCCCCAGAAGAGCTAGAGACTTCTATCGTATATTAAATAATAATCGCTTTTTGTATTTTCGTTAATTTAATAAAAGTTTATTTACTTATTTAATTTTGTGCTATTACTACTTGCTTACTATCTCCAGTATTACTAAATCTATTAATAATTAAAAACTAAACTTATATACTTTAAATAAAAAAGGCGTCATGAATGCATGTGATTAATATGTGTCACTGTCCTGATCAAATTCTTATAAGTGCATTGGCACATATGACGAGTAATGTACTTATCAAGTGTCAATATAAAAAATCCACGTTTGGTTGCAATGATCTGTATTAAATTTCATTAATGTTTGTATGTCGCTGTTTTAATGTAGCAAAATATAATTTTCCAGTGGCCTAAATATTCGGCATTCGTTAATGACACATGCATTCATTACATTTCCCCTTTTGAATGAATGGTTTTATAATTGTTTGGACAATTTGAAGACCATTCTTAAGAATATTATTTTTATTTTACATATTAGTTTTTGTTTGTCTTATATGAATATATATATATATATATATATATATATATGTATATATATATATATATATATATATATATATATATATATATATATATATATATAACTATAGTTGCAACTTTCGAATGCCTATATTATTAGCCATATTTTCTAGCTTTGGTAAGAATTGATCTAAATCAATCTTTCCATTAATAATAAATTCATCCGTCGAGATTTTAATCAACATATGTTTACCTCTTATTAGCGAACATCTAAAACGAACTAGTTTTCTAACATCATTTTTGTTAGTAATTTCATATGCGCGAGGATTATTGCCTATTTGTTCAGTATTGCAATTTGTATTAGTGTTATTAATAGTTCTGTTTTTATTTTGTAATCGTGTAGTGACTTTTAGTATATTAATGTTTTCACCCATTTCTTTAATGTCACTAAAATTCATGCGTGATAGAGCGTCAGCTCCGCAGTTTTGTTTACCTTGTATATATTCTATTTAAAAATCGCATTCCTCAAGGTCTAGTCTCATTCGCGTCAGTTTAGATAAAGGATTTTTCATTGAAAATAGGTATACTAATGATCTATGGTCGCTTCTAACTAGAAATGTCGTTCCATAGATATATGGGCGGAAAAAGTTGATGGCCAAATGTATAGCGGTCAGTTCTTGTTCGATAACAGATTTATTTGATTCACCTTTAGTAAAGGCCCTTGACGCATAAGCTACAGGTAGATGAATACCATTATATTCTTGGCTAAGAATAGCTCCGCAGGCGTCTTTGCTTGCATCAGTTGTTTTTCGAAATTCGGATATTGTAGTATTTGCGGTGATAACAGAGAATTTTTTAGATATTGGAATGCTTCTTCGCATTCTTTTGACCAAATAAATTGCGTATTTTTTCTCGTTAACCTTGTGAGATGTATTGAATACTTAGCAAAGTTTTTTATGAACCTACGGCAATAGTTACAAAAAGCAATAAATCTTCTTGCATCGTCAGCGTTTTTGGGTACCGGGTATTTTCTTATTATTTCACATTTTCCGTGGTCTGGGTAAAAATGCCTTTGTCAGTACATTTATGACCCAAAAATGTTACCTGATGTTTAAGGAATATGCATTTGTCAGGGTGCAATTTTAAATTAAATTTTCTACAAGTTTCGAAGATATCTTTAAGATTTTTGAGCATATGATTTTCTGAGCATCCTAGGACAACAAGGTCGCCCATATATAAAAATGCTTGAGACGGTTTTAGGCCAGCGAACGCCATAGTCATCATGCGTTAGAATGAATTCGGAGCTATTTTGAGTCCATAAGGGAGTCTTTTAAATCTGTATGATCCAGCATTAGTAGAGAAAGAAGTAATATCCCTAGAGCTATCCTCAAGTTCTATTTGATGACAGCCCGACATAAGGTCGAGACATGAAAAATTTTTGGCTCTTCCCAGTTGATCCAAAATGTCATCAATTCTAGGAAGAGGGAATTTTTCCGCTATGAGTTTTTTATTGACTTGCCTATAGTCAACAACTAGCCTCAATCTTTTTTCTTTGCTATTTGGTAACGATTTATTTTGGCACAAGCAATATTGGGCTATTGAATTCAGATACAGAAGGTTCCACAAGATCGTCACTAATGAGTTTCTCTACCTGATTATTTATTTCGTACTTTTGTGATTCTGGAATCCTATATTTTTTTATGTAGACTGGTGAGGTGTCTTTTAATCTTATGCTTATAAAAATTATTACATGTAATCTTTTCATTTTCTAAACCAAAAATGTCTGTGTATTGTGAACATAGTTTTGTTAGATTATGATATGCAAAGTTTGGTTGAAGTTTTTCTAAAATTTTCTTTGATCTGGATTCACTGTTTTCATGTTAAGTTTTTGGACATTGAATTAAATTGTAATTATCTAAATTTTCGGTGATAACATTTGTATTTGGGATGTAAGCATTTTATTCTGTCGTGTTAATGATACGGAAGTAGGGTAATTTGTTTGACGTGATTGAATTGGCTATGTATATACCGGGAGCGACTTCCTGGGTGGGTACAAATAGAGGACTGTGTTTTGTTCCAACATTTATTCTTCTAATGACTTCGCTACGTGCCGGTATTGATAACACATTTTGTGGTGTAGGTTGACTTCTTAATTTGAAGCTTATTTCATTTGGAAAGTCGTTTGGTCTCAGTATTAAAAGTTGATTATTTTTGCCAAAATCAAGGATGCAATTATATTTCGTAATGAAATCAAGGCCTAGAATACCATCAGTAGGTATTGGAAAATTATCATTGACGATAAGAAATTCATGTTCAATAAAAGTATTTTTGTTAATTAGATCGCCCGTGATTTTCCCTGTTGTATATACTGGGTTACTACCTATGTTTACATTTATGTATATGCTAGATTGAGATTTTCCTGAGTTTTAATGCAAAAGTTTTTTAAATCTGATACACTAGCACCAGTATCTATTATGAAAGTATTGACGTTTTTGCTTAGTGTGTTCTTAATAGAGCAGTAGCTCGATAAATTTAGATTGAAGTGGTAAATAATGTTGTTAAAAGTTGCGCAGTTGACGCTATTATCATTTGTTTTTAGTTTTCCCCCAGATGGGTGATCAGGGGGTCGCCGCCGTTTCCCTGAGCATTGCTATTAATAAGACGAACATTTCTATTAAAGGTGGTGCGTTTATTGTTATTATTATTATTATTATTATTGCGGTTATTATAGTTGTTGCGATTATTATTACGAAAACTTCTGCAGTTATTGTTATTTTAGTAATGATTATTATGGACATTATTATAGTTGTTGTTAGTGCGGCTATTATGGTTTCTATAATTATTGCGATTATAATTTCGACTGTTGCTAGCTCTGTTTCTATATCCTACAAACATGACAGAATTATTTGGGTGTTCTATTTCCAAAAATTTTGATGTTACTTCCTCGATTGAGTTGAACGTGCTGGCTTCCATTATTAATTTAACTCGTTCAGAGTTCGCATTTTGTATGAATGACTTTGTTGCGGATCTTGTAGCAATTTTATTTGCTGCCACTTCGGTCATACCATCTGACATGTAGGTATTTGCCAGTTCATTAGAGAGTTGTTCAATTTCTTTTACATATTGTGTTTTATTTTTGTCATACTGTTTGATCGCATTTACTTTTGTTATCAAGGTGTCAGCAGAGTCCCCTTTAATAAGTTTTTTTAATTTTTCTATAATAGATTCAATCGAAGCCCTTCAATTTTACTGCGTACATTACTTGTAATTTTTGTTTATATAATATTTATGAGGAGAGAGTCAGGATTTGTTCCTTTTATTGAAACTAGTAAATTAATAGCATCAATAAATTTACGCAAATTTGTGAAATTACCGTCAAAATCAGGCAAGATTTTACTAGATGTTTCGAGAAATTTGATGGGATCTGCCATGGTTAACTCTATATTGTTACTAAGAGCTTTGGAAGATATATTTGTTGGATATTAGAAGGTAACGTAAAAGCTACTTCAAGTTCTTCGAGAGTTTTTAAAATTTTGTTTCGCAAGTTATCTAGAATTATTCCGCACTCCTTAAAATGCTCATCAGTTAACTTGCCTTTAATTTGATTATATAAAGTTACTATTTTATTATAATTTAATTCCAAAAGTTCCAAATGCTTATTGATAGTTTCTGTACTTGGTTTGTGTGTTTTATTTATACATTTGAAACTTTTATCAAATTCAGCCTTATAACAATCTAATTCTTGAACTATTTATGACCAGTTTTCCTGAGCCATTAAATCAAAAAGGGAAAAAAAAACAAAAGGAAAAACTACTTTTTTTTTAATTCTTGAATGCTTCTCAGTATTTTGAGTTATTCTATATTTTTGACATCATATTTGAATTTTCTTTTCGAAAAAAAAATTTTCAGACATATTCAACTTAATTAAAAAACAATTATAATAATTTTGTATTAAACTTCTAATAAGTATGTGAAATAATATATGAATACATAAATACAAAATTTTTCGGATATATATAAACAAACAAAATTTTTTTTACCAGCATCTTTATGATGACTTTTTAGTTAACACGGGTTGAGTTGATTGCTTTGATAACGAAATTTTGGTGTCCAAAGATGTCAGATGTTTGAAGACCTTATTTTGCTGCAGTTTAAATGGCTTATTGATGTTGCATCCGTTGAATGTCAATATAGATGATTATCGTAGAAAATGAAGAGCACACTGTCACTGACACAAGTATTTAGATAATTTTTATTTTAAAGTTTTTTTTTTTTTTTTTTGTTTTCTTTTCTAAATGTTTTCTTTGTTTTTATATGCGGGGCTGAGGACGTTGATTTGCCATTACATTTATTAATTTTTTGAACAATAATGAAACTACACCTATGAGTGGCAGCAATCCTAATCCTACTTCGATGATTAAATGAATTTTATTTTGTTCATCTTGATTCACTTTAACTATGATTTTTTTATTGTCACCATTTTCCTGTTCATTGTAGTTTTTCCCGACTTCGTATCCCGCGAATAGCACGGATACGGTTTGGAGGATCTTCGTCCACCAGCCCATTGTTTTTTTCACTTATTTTACAAAGGGTCTTGTCACGGTCGCCATATCGTATATTATATAATAATCGTTTTTTGGATTTTCGTTAATTTAATAAAAGTTTATTTATTTATTTATTTAATGTTGTGCTATTACTACTTGCTTACTATCTCCAGTATTACTAACTCTATTAATAATTAAAAACTAAACTTATATACTTTAAATAAAAAAGGCGTCATGAATGCATGTGATTAATATGTGTCACTGCCCTGATCAAATTCTTATAAGTGCATTGGCACATATGACGAGTAATGTACTTATCAAGTGCCAATATAAAAAATCCACGTTTGGTTGCAATGATCTGTATTAAATTTCATTAATGTTTGTATGTCGCTGTTTTAATGTAGCAAAATATAATTTTCAAGTGGCCTAAATATTCGGCATTCTTTAATGACACATGCATTCATTACACTTCGTTCTTGGACCGATGGATTGAAAATGAACCTAAATAGAGTGCTATTGGAATTCAGAAAGATCCGAGCTGGGAAGCTTACACCTATTTCCCGACGCAAAATTTATACCATAAATCAATTATTTTTTTTTACTGTTTGTAAATTAAACCTATTCCGTGCTTTAGGAAGCCTCAATGGTCTATTAAAAATTATAAAATTAAAAAAAATTTCCAGGGATGGGAAATTATATTTTTTTTTCGGCCTATTCCGTATATTGTTGTACATGTAGTAACTAAAATTGTAAAAAATGTAAGTTTTTCTTTAACAAAACCTCTTTATACGACATGAAGATTTGTATTGGCCAAAAAAAATGTTTAATTCAAATTTTGCTTCCAGGGGTGGGAAATTGCATATTTTTTATACGTGAAAGTAATCAAACAGGCAACAGATGTTGTTGTTGCTTTTTTTGCTAACTAAAACTGTCTTATAATTTAGGAAGAACAAAATTGGTATCAAAAATAAAAAATAAAATTTTGATCCCAGGGATGGACAAGTGCAATATTTAGTAGTACATGAAAGTGACTAAAATGGTTAAAAATTTGAAATTAAAAAAAAAAAATTACTTTATACCTCATGAAGCGTTGCACTGATAAAAAAACAAAAAATTAAAATTTCCCTTCCAGGGTTGGGGAATTGAAAGTTTTTTTTGGTACATGCAATATTTTGTCGTACATGTAAAAACCAAAATGGTTGCAAAATTTTAGTTTTTCTAAAACAAAACTACTTTATACCTCATAAAGTTTTGCATTGATAAAAAAAATTTTAAAAATTAAAATTTCGTTTCCAGTGTTGGAAATTTAAATTTTTTTTATACATAAAAGTAACCAAAAAGGCAATTGACGTTGTTTTTTTCCTAACTAAAACTATTTTATATATTAGGAAGAAAAATTGGTATCAAAATTTCCAAAAAAAAAATCAAAATTTCGAATCCAGGGTTGGACAAGTGCAATATTTTATCGTTCATGACGGTGACCAAAATTGTTCAAAATTGTTAATTTTTCTTAAATAATACATCTTTATACCTCATGAAGAGTTATATTGGTAAAACAAAATATAAAAAAAAATTAAAATTCCACTTCACGGTTGAGAAATTTAAAATTTTTTTTTTGATACATGCAATATATTGTAGTACATGAAAGTGACCAAAATGGTTGAAAATTTTAAGTTTTACTTAAATAAAACGACTTTATACCTAATAAAGACTAGGATTGATAAAAAAAATTAAAATTTCGCTGGGAAATTTATATATATATTTACACATAAAAGTAACCAAAAAGGCAACTAACCTCGTTTTTTTTAGTAATTAAAATGATTTTTTAGTTCAGGAAAAACAAAATTGGTATCAAAAATTAAAAAAAAATCAAAATTTGGATTCCAGAGTTGGAAAGCTGTAATATTTTGTAGTACATGAAAGCGACCAAAATGGTTACATATATTAAGTTTTTCTTAAATAAAACTATTTCTTGACTTATTAAGAGTTTCATTGGTAAAAACAAATAAAATTGCTTTTCCACGGTTGGGAAATTTAAATATTTATTCTGCATAAAAGTAACCAAAGAGCCAACTGACGTTGTTTTTTTTTTACTAGTTAAAACTGTTTTATATTTCAGGAAGAAGAAAATTAGTATTAAAATCTTAAAAAAATCAAAATTTCGTCTCCAGGGTTAGACAAATGAAATATTTTATGGTACATGAAAGTGACCAAAAAGTTTAAACATTTTAACTTTTTTGTCAAGCAAAACTATGTTACACCTCACTAGGAATTGCACTGCTAAAAAATAAAAATTCGCTTCCAGAGTTGGAAAACCGATATATATTGAGTACATAAAAGTACCCACATAAATTCCAAATTTTGTGTTTTTAGTGAATTAAAGCTATTTTAATTTTGAAAAAATTAAATTAGTATCAAAAAATTAAAAATTCGGTTCCAGGGTTGGAAAATCGAAATTTTTTGGTACAAACATTTGGTACCCACATAAATTCCCAATTTTGTTTATATATTAGGGAATTAAACATATTTTATACTTCGGTAAGAATTAAATTGGTATTAAAAATTTTTAAATTAAGAATTCGGTTCCAGGGTGGGAAAATCGAAATTTTTTGGTACATAAAAGTAACCATATAAGTCCCCAATTTTGGTTTTTTTCAGTGAATTAAACATATTTATGTTTTGCTAAGAATTAAAATGGTATTAAACATTTTAAAAACTAAAAATTCGGTTCAAGGATTGGAAAATCGACATTTTCTGATGCATAAAATAATCATATTATTTGCTATTTTAGATTTTTATGATAAATTATACCTACTTTATATATCAGCAAGAAATAAATTGGTATTAGAAAGCTAAAATACGATTCTACGGTTGGACAATTGGAACCTTTTGGGGTACATGAAACAGATTTTTTCTTTTTGTTTGTAAATTAAACATATTTAATATTTTTGAAAGACGTTCAGAGGTATTAGAAATAGCTTCCTAGCAGTAAATTTTAAACGAAAAGAATCACATCTGTGAAGGGTATTTAAGAATCGGCACATCCGAATATAGCACTTTTACTTGTTTGTTTTAGCATTAAAAATTTAATAAACAATTTCTTTAGTTTTCACTTAGTAATAACAACAGTAAAGAAAACTCACTGAACTTAAGGTTGTAATTTAATACACCTTTTCATTGCCAGCCAAATTCGTTCAACTCAAAATAATTATTTAATAATTATCTTTAGTTTTTGTTTAGTAATGACAACAGTAAAAATTTCACTGAACGTAAAACTGTAATTCAATACACCTTTTCATGGCCAGCCAAAATTTCATTCAACTCAGAATAATTGTTTAATAATTAATTGTAGACTTATCTTTGGTTTTTGCTGAGTTGTAAAAAACGGTACATTTTATTACTCCAAGCTATTTTGCATACACGCATTTTTTCTCTAAAAAATATTACTCAACTTTAAGGTGCAATTTCATTGAAGTCAGAATGACTACTGACACATTTTTGCTAATTTAATTTATTTTGTTGTTATATTACCATTTCTAGTTTATATAAGCAATGAAATATTAATTAATAAGTCAGAATAAAGTTTAACAATAAGAATGACGGTTCAAGTGCCGGCGATTCACTAAATTTATTTTTTTATTACTCAACAGGAATCTCGGTTCAGGTGCCGACGATTCACCCACAAATACATTAGGAACTTTAATCCTCAACACGAGTAACGGCTTAAGTGTCGTCGACTCACTCTCTGTTATATACAATCAAGTATTAACATTTGGTGACCCCGACGTGATTCTTCATCAACGCAATGAAAGAATTAGTGCGCAGCCAGCGCCACTTGGGTGCAGATTGAAGCACTCGCAAGAAACTTTTTAAAGGATCCCAAGGAATGAAAAACACCTGAATATTTTGTTAAATGTTTGGCGTCGTTGACAGAGCTCGCAGATGGATTCTACAAAAATCAGGAAGTAATCAGGGCAATGAAGGACGAGCCCCTGGATGTACAAGAATACCACGACAAAATCACTCAAATAATAGTGAAGCATACAAACTTCTTTGAACAAGGAACGAAGCTGTTGACATTAAATGGCGAAGCACATACGTCACGCAACCAGCAGGAACAATGTTTAACCCAACACCCGAAATCCGAAAAATTCTTGGGAATCAACGAGCATTAATAAAGGCGCTCACTCGAAATATCGACGAAATATTTGCGCAACGACAGCATGAACATCATTCGTCATACTACAATATTAAGGCGAATATCATCGACAAATACATGGTGGACCTAGCTACTAACAATACAGCTCTGTGGGCATCAACTGATGATGACAAGATCGAGGACTACACTATACAAACATTTTATGAGCTCGAAGCAAGGGCAGAAGCAGCCATGATAGAGCTTCAGCAACACATGCACTTAGATCCACCAATTCCTTATCGGCGGCCAACAACACCAGGAGACATCGACATAACTCTTCCCAGCATCACACTACCTACTTTTGATGGAAACTACCAACGCTGGAAGGAGTTCAAGGATATCATCACAGAGATAGTTCATCAAGCACCTGCCCGCAGTAGGAATCAGTTATGCTGCGGCCTGCTCACTTATTAGCTGCAGATACGACAACAAAAGGCTTTTAGTATCCACATTACTGAGCAAGCTAATGGCGCAGTCATCCATCTAAAAGGAATCTGCGTCATTATTAAAATCACTTCATGATGTTACCAAGGAGTGTATTCATGGTCGCAAGGCACAAGGCATACCAATGCAACATTGGGACGCCTTTTTGGTCCATCTTTTGCTAAACAAAATGGATGAAGAAACCCAAACTGCGTTCGAGCAATGTTGAAACGACAATAGGCGCCTCATTACCATTGATGAACTACTAACGTATTTGGAGCGATGATTTCAATCCTTGGACACACGAAGAAAGGGTGACAGATCAACAACGCGAACTTGCGCTTCGATGACAGCATCAGAACCGATTGAAATTTGCAAAAACTGTAAGAGGGAGACTCATAATAGTTATGCCTGCAGAAATATCACCAATGCCGAGTTAAACCAAAGATGGAAATGGGTAAACGACTTTCAGCTATGTGTTAACTGCCTAAAACCAGGACATCAAGCTAACGAATGCAAGTCACGACAGTGTAACAAATGTACAAAAAATCATAACACATTCCTACATAACCCCAAAAAAAAGCACCCTACAATAAATCTACTGCACAAGACAAGTCAACACCACATCTATCAGGTCCTTCACGGGTGGAAGTAGCTCATGACCAAGTATCTAACAAGGTCAGCCTCCTGACGAATCATGCAGTCAAGAATCCTCTTTATATCTTACTGGGAACTGCACTCATAGAACTAACATCTGCAAATGGGCAGCATATTGAATGTCGAGCCATCCTGGACTCCGGCTCACAAGTGAACCTAATAACAGACCGTGTATGGAAAAACCTGGGCTGCAGATCCAAACAAGTGTGCTTGAGCGTGGAAGGCATTGGAGTGAATAAAACCAAGATTCGCCATCAGACAAGCATTCAGTTTCAGTCAACAATAAATAATTATGTTGCAGAAGTAGACGCCCATATTGTACCAAATATTGTCTCTGACCAGCCAGTTCATCATTTTAACATTGAGACTTAGGAAATTCCGCAGAATATTCACTTAACTGACCCAGTATTCAATCAACCAAGTCAAATTGACTGTTTGATGGGAGCAGAAATCATGTTCGAATTACATAGAGATGGACAAATTAAATTGACAGATAATCTTCCGATACTGCAAAATTCAGTCCTAGGAAGGATAATAGCTGGTAAGGTCGAATCAAACTTCACCGATAGCGCAGTCTGCGGAATATGTACCACAAAGGAATTAGAAGAAGCCGTTTCTCGACATTGGGAGGCTGACGAACCATCAGACAATAAAACCAAGCTGGCATACTGTGAGGCGCACTTTCTTCAATACACGTTTCGAGTGGAAGATGTCAGATTTGTAGTAAAACTCCCTTTAAAAGATCATTCTTCAGTACTGACGGAATCCAGAGACATAGCACACAAAAGATTTTAATCAATCGAGCGGCGCTTCAAAACCAATCCAACGCTAAAGGATCAGTATATTTCATTTATGAGAGAATATGACGCATTAGGTCATATGCAGGTATGTTAGATCTGACGATTTTACGTCATTTTGACGATTTTTTTGGATGAATTAACCAAAATGACGATTGACGATTTTTAAGGTAGAGTTACGTAAGTTTTGACGACTTAATCTCGTTAATAAATTTACTCTAAACTTTAACCTGGCATCAATTTTATAACACTTTATCTGGCAAGTAAAGTTTTTTCTTTGTTTGTGTATGTAGAGGATGATATATTTATTTAGGTATAAGTACATCAAACACTAAGAACAGAAAGAGACTACTATATACACAAATTGTTTTCGTATTATTGTTTTTGTAAAATTATAACTGTGAAATTCAATTAATGAAAGACAAAAATTTTAAAAATTAAAAACTTTCTGGAAGTAAATTACACATTTTTAATTTATATAAAAAAGAGTAAAATATTACCATCGAAAAATTTTCTTCTAAATAAAGAATTATGGAACGCTATCTGCAAAAAAATGTAAATGATTTTTAACTTACATATATGTATGCAATATGGGAATAATAATATATTACTGTTTTTTCCAAATCCAAATCTAACCGATAGTGAACAAGATGAAGAAGATGTTGTTGGCGTTGATGAGGAGGACTGTTTCGAAAAGGTACAACTAATTTTGCATATAAATTATTAAACGTATTTATACAGAAGTTATTCTACAGATTTTACCAAAAAAGGAAAATAAGAAAAGATTGGATGGAAGAATTCAGTTGGGTTGTGGTGAACAATTCACTAGTAACGTGCAAGATTTGTTTAAGCAACTTGAAGGTTTCATCAGAAAGGTCAGGCCTTCTAACCAATGCAGTTTCCAAGAAACATTTAAGAGCACTATAGACCCAAAACAGCCAACTATTTCATTTGTTTATGTCGATCCAAAAATCAAAGTAAAAGAAGCAGAAATAAAAATTTCTTTATTTTTGGCTGAACACTTATGCCTGTGGACGAATCCACAGACATAAGCAACATAAAGCATTTATGTATAGTAATGAGAATTGCCTTAAGTTTTGATGTAAAAGACTTTTTTTTGGACTTATTCAGGTAACAAATTGTGACGCATTATCGTTATATAATTGTATTACTGAGTACATATCTTAAAGAACATCAAATTGATTTGAAGAGAAACATGATTGGTTTTGCTGCCGATGGAGCAAATAACATGACTGCCAAAAACCTTTCTGTAGCAAAATTGTTTAAGAACAAAATACCTTATTTGGTAGTATTTAAATCAGATAGGGGCCAGGGCGTACTAAACCAGGTGTTATCGTTAGGAATATATGTCATTGATTTACGTCAGTACCTGCCATACGGCTCAAACTGACGGTGCTCTTAACACCGGGTGAAAAAATATGTGTTACCAGCACCCCTCTTAGTACCCAAGAACCACACGAAGGCGACCTCGGGTCGCCCAGGTGGCAATTTCTAAAACATGATTTGTAAAGCCCCATTATCTAAGACATTGCTTAAAGTGCCGATCCTATCTAGATGATCTTTTATTTGTTGATTCACAACAACATATAGGTTCTGCTACTATCAGCCGGACCGAAGTCCAACCACAAGGATTGAACATCAATCCTTATCTGACAAACCTTCCACCAAATTGGTGACCACAGCCACCACGTGTACTCCCGAGGGAGACCTCTCCAATATCCAGCCGCAGTAAACTGCGAGGTCTGTACTGGATCCCGTGGTACCAGTTAACTACTGGTAAAGCCTCGAAAGTCAAACCAGTGTAGGTTCTATAATTTTTCTATCGACTTCGGTCTCTTTTCTACCCAAACCCAGGTGTCGGCTCACCTGTCAATTCTTACTCAAGCTCGTAGGGGAACCTACTTCTTTTAGATTCTTATATGCACATCCGTTCCACTGTTTAGAGATTGGGCTGTAACATATAAGTTTTACGGGGCTACCTGCAAAAGTTATGCCTGAAAAACAGAATAACCCCTCGAAAGCCAACCATTATAGGTTTCAATTTTCTATTGACTTTTGAACTCTTAATTAGATCGAGGCGTCTTTGGACCTCCTTTCTTATTTCAAACTTACGTAGGGTCCAAGGCAATCCCCTACTACTTTACTTCTTCTTACAGTAGCCAGCATGTTTCCTACTGAGACCTGTCCCCAACGTCCCATTCGGTAACGCACAGGTACTTATAAGTTCTATGGGTTACCAACAAAAGTTCTGTTTGAGAAAATTGTGTAACCCCCGAGAGCAAAACCAGTCAAGGTTTTCAAATCTCTACTGACTTCGGTCCTCTTACGGTACCAGGCGTCCTTAACCTCCTTTCTTACACAGACTTACATTGGAACAATCCTTTACCAAATTTCAATGCGTCTCTTCGGATGTGTTTCGGAGTGGTTGCGGCTCCTACTACAGTGATCGTACTAGGACGATGTACTTTTCAGCAAACGATGCACCTACTACTTTTTATATTCTTATATGCCCTCCCGTTGCACTGCAACTTCAGGGATTGGGCAGAGTACATATTAGTTTTATGGGCTATCAGCAAAAGCTGTGTCTGCAAAACTGTATAACCCCCGAGAGCAAAACCATTATAGGTTTCAACTTTCTATTGACTTTTGAACTTTTAATTAGATCGAGGCGTCTTTGGACCTCCTTTCTTATTTCAAACTTACGTAGGTGACCGTAGAGCATGACCCCTACTCCTTTAGATATCTTACAGTAGACCAGCTGGGTTTCCTACTGGGACCTATCCCGGGTCCTATTCGGAAACCAGGCAGGTACTTATAAGTTTTATGGGTTACCAGCAAAAGTTATGTTTGAGAAAACTGTGTAACCCCCGAGAGCAAAACCAGTCAAGGTTTTCAACTCTCTATTGACTTCGGCCCTCTTACGGTACCAGGCGTCCTTAACCTACTTTCTTACAACACACTACATAGGACTAACCTCTGCCAAATTTCTACTCGACCCATTTTCGGATATGCTTCGGAGCGGAGGAAACTCCTACATGCAGGGATCGTACTAGGCGGTGTACTTTCTGGGGAGGTATACCTACTACTTTTTAATTTCTTATATGCCCTAGCGTTGCACTGCAACTTCAGGGATTGGGCAGGTAACATATGAGTTTTATGGGTTATCAGCAAAAGTTCCGTCTGTAAAAACTGCATTACCCTTTTCCCGGATCTGTGCTGGAGCAAGGCCTGACATCATAGCCAAGCTCCCCAACGGCACCGCCGGGGGGGGGGCATCGTTAGGAATGTAAACAATTTTTTGCTCCAATTGAATTTTTGTTTGTTGTGAGTTTAAACTGTCAAAGTACGGCGTAATTATATTTACATATGTTCACAGCAAAGGACAGACTTATTTTGACTCTACGTTTCCTAAGCAGCAGGTGATTCATTTTCATCACTGCAGTATCTCTTTCGCATCCCAAAGCCGACAATTAGCACAATTATTCCACATGTGTTGGATGCAATTTACACAGTGCTTGTAGAAACATATATGAAGGTAAGAGTATTGAAGTATTATTTTGTATATATACGCTAAAGCTTTTTCCCTAATATAGATGCCATCAACTACAGAAGAGTGTAAGGCTGTAGCGAACGCATTTAGTGAGCGGTGGCAATTTCGAAATCGTATTGGTGCTGTTGATGGCAAACATGTGGTAATGGTATTAATTTGCACGTTTGCCGCCGTTGAAAACAAAAATGCGACGTCAGCTAAAATCCGGCTGTGAGCATTTAATTAATTGATTGTAAATTTTCAAACCATTTATTATTTTTTGATTTGAGAGTTTCGCATTGCTTAAATTTCAACTAAATTTCATTTTATTTTGGTATATGTGTGCTTTAATGCACATTTTCGACACGAATTGTATTTACACTAAAAAGAAACTAACGGCGGCTCGGCTAAGCCATTCGACACATATGCATAAAAATTTGGCATATGTTGAAAAGTTTAAATAACATTTTCAACAAACAACATATCTGTCAGCATATACAGGAAATTTGTCAAGCACTAAAAATATGCTGTTCAGACGATATGCTGAAATTACCAACATACGTTTGTTTCTATTGTCAACATAAACCTAACAAACGTTGTCAAACATGCGTATGCTGAAAAAATTTTGCATTTACACGATATGCTGGCAGTTGTAACAAATTTTTCAGCGTAAATATGCTGATTCAACATATCGTCTAAACGTAGCTTTAGATAAAAATATTTATCAGAGCTCGTTGTGGTACGATATACTATGAGGAAGAAAATCTTAAAGCGCGGCAGTACTACATTTGCAGTCCACTATTATAACAAGGAATATTTTATAAACTTTTGTGTTGCACTTATTGTATATTTGTGTATACTTAATACGTGTAATTCTATGAAAAAATAACTATTTTCAACTTTTAAATTGTAATTCCTCTGTGGTGTCTTCATTCCTTATCAGATATTGATGTTATAAGTGTCAACTAAAAGGTGTGAATGCGTTCTATTCATTTTATTATATAATAAAACACCATTATATAGACCTATTTCCGATTTCAGGTCACAAGAAAATATTGTGTTTTGATTAAATCTTTTTTGTACTTTTTCTTCACTTTTGTATGTTGGCATGATGCAAGATATTTTATTTCTTAAATTTTAAATTCTTCTTTTTCTTACGCTTTTGACATTTTATCTTAACTCATTGCTTTGACAATCTCAACTTTATTACACAAACAAAAACACCTATGTTGTTGTATTGTTGTACTTGTAGCCCTTACGCTGCCACCTGGTTTTATTACGCCATGATACGGGCGTTTCATAGCACAATTGTGCTGAGATCATTCACACGTATCTTACCCTCTTTAATTTAGTCGTCGGTGAGGCAGCGACGAATGAATATCAGGCGGATGCTTACGAATTTTTTTCCAGAATATATGTCCAGCAAACAATTTCAGTCATGATGATATGCGAAAAATACTTTGTCATAAACAATAGGTCTGTTCCAAGTAATTTCGGGCAGGTTTGGGCAAATGAGAATAAAAATCTACCCAAATTTGCTGGAACGCAAAAAACCATAATTATATCTTTTGAAAAACTAGTGCTGTTTACTTTTTATATTAATTTTTATTTTAGTGGTTTTACTGAATAAGGCTCAACATCATGAAATGAAATATTAGCATCATTGTAAATGTAACGTGTCGTCTTCATCAGACTTACTTGATGTGTCCATAAGTTGTTCACTAATCTGAAAAAGCATTCTTGTATACTAAACCAAGTGGCAAATATGCGCAAATGTACTAACAACTTCAAGTTTTTTTGAAAAATATTCCATTTTACTTCTAACCAATTTTCAATTAACAACTGCTTTCCTTTATTTGTAAATTTTCTTTTTACTTTTTTATTTTTAAATGTAAACAAAAAACAGCTGATAATAAAATTCTTGCCCAAACTTACCCAAAGAAATAGTTCGGGCGACTTGGTACAGGAAATGAAAAAAAATTACTCTCTCATTTTCTCTCAAAATTGCACGAAAATTGTTATCTGGAACGCATTTGGGTAACTTTGGGCGAGTTCGGGCTGCATCTGGAACGCAGCTAATACTTTCGATAACATACAATGCCTTTTATACAATTTTTCTCTAATAACGGACTATAGTAATTCTCCTAATTTAGTAATACACTTAGTCTTATTAATTAGTCTGTGCAAAATCTTACCAAAAATATTTTGAATATGTTTCCCATACGAAAATGATCTTCCATGCCGACAAATATCGAAGCTTATTAAGTTTGATACATCCAACCGCGTATTTTTTTTTGCGAATATTCAGTGTTATGCTCCAGCAAGCAACTATTCTCTTATATTTTTTCCTTGAATGGAAAAAATAACAAATTATTGTCCTATCTTTTTTAATCTTTTTCATTGTACTGTTTACTTAGAAAAAGTTTTATTTTTAATTAATAATTTTACGTAATCAATCTTTTTTTTTCAACTTAGAAAATATTGGTACTTATGTATAAATATATAATGCATCATTATGTTTCAAACGGTTGGCTTTTTGTTTGGTGGGTAGCTCGCAAGCTCAACAGATATACAATTTACCAATGCATTGACGTTGCCCACCACTGATATAGACTGTTGTATGCTCTTGCCGCAAGATGTTATAATTTGTGCACTTACACCAGAGTTAAACATTTCATAGCACAATTGTACTAAAACAATCACACGTATACTCTTACGCTCTCGTATTCAGTAGAGTTGTGCTTTTTAGCTCAGTGAGCTGAGCGCTCACTTTAGCTCAGCTCAGTTTACTGAGCTAGTTCATTTAATAGCTCAGTAGCTTAGTGGCTCAGTAGCTCAGTTATAATGATACACCAAGGGTGATTAAAGACATTGTAACCATATTTATTAAATATGGTAAAAACGATAATAATAATTTTGTGGAGTTTCAGAGACAAATACAATCAAATATTGGCTTCAATATATTTTAAATCAGTCAATAATGTGACTTTTTGAAGAGGTGGACCATTAACTAAATATATATATATATATATATATATATATATATCTATATATATATATATATATATATATATATATATATATATATATATATATATGTATATATGTATATGTATATATATATACATATAAATATATATATTTTAAGAGAAAATAAAATATATATATATATATATATATATATATATATGTATATATATATATACATGTATATATATATACATATAAATATATATATTTTAAAAGAAAATAAAATATATATATATATATATATATAAATATATATATATAAATATATATATATATATATATATATATATATATATATATATATATATATATATACATATATAAATATGTATATACATATATATATATACATATATATATATATATATATATATATATATATATATACATATATATATATATATATATATATATATATATATATATACATATGCACATATATATATATATATATATATATATATACATATGCACACATATATATATATATATATATATATATATATACATATATATATACATATATATAAATATATTTATATTTATAATAAAACCATTCCCATGTACTGGTATTTTTCAAAACATGGTTTCATCGCACCAGTTTTATTTGTAAAAAAATTTCTATGCATAAAGATTGGTTCTGTAGACATGCCACAATAACATATTCAATGACGTATTTATAATTGTCTGGCAGCATATTAAGAAACTGTGGTATCATTACAATTATGACAGAAATTATCAAAACCGCTCAGCTCTGAAGCAAAAGCGCTCTGAAACAAAATAGCTCTGAAACAAAAGAGCTCTGAAACAAAAGCGCTCTGACACAAAAGCGCTCAGTACTGAGCTAAAATCATCTATTGTAGTGAGCGCTCATTTCGCTCAGCTCACTGAAACGTTCAATTGAACTAGCTCATAGCTCAGTGACACAACTCTAGTATTCAGTCGTCATTTAGATATTGATGACTACACATGTGCGGATGCTTACGCATTTTTTTCAGGTTTTTTGTTGTTGTTTTAGCAATTTTTATTCAGCGAACATTTTGAAGTCAGAATGATATTTGAAAAATATTTCATGATAAATAATGCATTTGGTAACATGCAATGTCTTCTTTGTTACCAAATGGTTAAAGAAAATAGGGAATATGTTATTAAAAGACATTACGATTCTTTTCATAGTGACATGAAAAGTTTCGAAGGTAAGAAAAGAAAGGATCATTTAGATATGGTAAAAACATTTATGTAGACAAAATAAAAGAATGGCTACTTGAAGTTGATGAAAACAAAGCAAGGACAGAAAATAAAAATAAAAAATTGGAGGTATCAAGCTTAATAAGCTTAGATATTGTTAGGCATGGTAGGCCTTTCACTGATGGGATATTTTTTAAAAACTTATTAGAAAAAGTTTTTGAAAAGCTTAACTTTAACACTAAATTTATAAAATCTCTTCCGTTGTCGGCAGAGTAGTACGACGTATTGGTCATATAGGAAATTTGGTGGAATCTGCTATTAGGGAAAAATTAATAAATTGTGAGTATGTTTCTTTTTGTTTAGATGAAAGCACGGACATTAATGATCTTTGCCAATTGGTATTATGTATTCGCTGCGTGGATAGCAACTACGAGGTTTTTGAGACAATGTTTCGTGTTTTCCGGTCATTACATTTGCCCCATCTGTACAGACTCCAACAATTTTCTTTCTATCTATAATATCAAAAAGATTTTCACTGACTACTTCATATAAAAGCTTGCCCGTTACATTTCCATGAAATGTTTCTAGAGAAAACATTGTCTCAAAAACCTCGTAGTTGCTATCCATATGAAAAGAATCGTAATGTCTTTTAATAACATATTCCCTATTTTCTTTAAACATTTGGTAACAAAGAAGACATTGCATGTTGTGCTATGAAATGTTTAACTCTGTGTTATTACGATGTTTGGTGAACAGGATCGGCGACGGTTTTTGTCTCGTGCCGAAAGAAGACTTTCCATAGATTTTTTTATAGACTCTTCCTCAGAAGTCCATATATTTTTACTGGCGGAGCTTAGCTCTTTTTCTGAATTACATCGGATTGGAATACTCATACAATATTTTTTCTTTTTTTATGTTTAAAAATAAATGTTTGAAAAAAAATTCTTAGAATTTCACTTTTTATGTCTTTTTTATTTTCTACCTATTACGGTTTATTCAGGTTTTTTTTATTAAAGTTTTTTTCCACCTGTTACGCTTTATTCAGCCGCACTAAAAATAACACGTCCGTACTAAACTATTATAACGTATTTATGCAATTTATACAATAAAAATATGTATCTGTTTAATTGGAAAAGGGTAAAATAATTCTTAAATAAATTATATTTGAAATGATTCACATTGTGTTTGTTGGGTAATTGTCTCTCACAATACAACCTCATTTTTAGTTTTGTTTACCCCTGACTTACACACAATACACTTTGTAACCATTGTCCTCTTTTGAATTATATGAAGCTGTAAACATGACACCAGCTAAACAATTATTTTGTAAAATAAGTAATGTAACAAAAGGTGTGGCTACTATACCATTATAAAGAAACAGTTTGTATAAATACTGTCGAAGAATGTTCTTGACATACTCGCATAATCTCGGAGCAGTTTGAACAATCATCACATCGCAGAGAGAATCAAAGCCAGCCCGCATGCCGCCATATAAGCCAACCCTACTAAAAGCTAAACGATACATTACATAAACAATTTAAATATTCCGATGTCACGACACACAAGTCACGTATAGAACACAAATTAACAATAAATTGTAATTTAAATCAAAACTAATTTTTAATGTCAACAAATTTTAAAAAATCAAACATCGATGGCATAATATAAAAAAGGCCTAACTCGATTTTGTGTTACTTTACAGTGCAAGGAAAAAACTTAGTAGAATTGCTAAAATTTCTGACACAAGAAAAATTTTGATGCAATTATTAAAAACAAGATGCAATATATTTTATAAAAAATCTATCAAAACTTTTTTGAATATTAAATTTTACGGATTTTGTTAAGTTCTTTCCTTCTCCTGTAATGTAACCAAAAATCGAGTCAGGCCTTTTTATATTAAGCCATCGATATGTACATTCGCCAACGATTATGGATATCTCCATCAACAATGACCAAATTTATGCATATGTTTAGTAATTATCAGCGTAGTCAACTGTTAAAAGCACCAAACCGAGAAAAAAAGCGCGAAATTATTGGAAAAAGCACTGAATTTTTAATATTTGAGTTTAATATAATAAACCTATTTTTAATATAATAAACGCTTTTGTGTTAACGCCGTAAAAATCGGGAAAATGTTGCAGTAAGTATGGTAGCTTTGAATGCAAAAAAAATATTTAAATTTTAAATGCATATGCCATTCTCTTGCTCTATTTTCTTCTTATGCTTGTTTAAAACTATCTTCAAAAGTTGAATCTCTTGCAAGAAACGTTTATAATTATATTAACAATTGTCCAAAACGAAATAATCAATTTTTAGACATACAATTTTTATTAGAAATGAACCCAAAAAAGATGCTTCCTCCATCCCAAACAAGGTGGCTTTCGTTAGAGTCAGTAGTTGCAAGAATTTTGGAATCATATAAGCCACTAAAATTATATATTTTTCTTTTGCTGCCAATATCGATGATATTGATAATGCGAAAGATATGTTACTGAACTTAAATGACATTAACGAACTTTATTTTTGTTTTTTAAAATATGTTTTAAATTTCATTAATAATATAAACAAAGTTTTTCAAAACGAAGAAATTCAAATTCACAATATGCATACAGAAATGACAAAATTTTTAAAAATATCTTATTAAATTTTGTTAAAGAGGATTGTATAACTAATTGCAGTTTAAATCAAATTAATTTTGGAGAATATAAAAATCATCTTAAAAGCTATATATCTTGGTGTATATGTTAAAGTAAAGTTGATAGTAAAATTTATAATGAATTTGTTGATAATTGTGTATCTTTTTATATTGAATTATGTTATCAATAAAAAAGATTTGATTTTGACGACACGGTGTTGCAAAACTTAAAATTAATTTCTCCCTCGATGATTTTAAATAAAAATGTTAATATTATTCCGTTATTGAAAAGCTTTCCCAATTTGGTGTCCAAAGATAAATATCAAATCATAGAAAATGAATTAAGAGAACTAAGGTTTGTTGCTCTTGATGAAAGCTCCCTAAATAAAAACATGTTTTGGAAAAAAGTTAATGTAATAAATTTACCAAATAACATGCCTGCATTTCCCAATTGGTGAGCTAGTGAATAATTTAATGGCCCTACCCAATTCATCAGCTAACGTTGAAAGAATATTTAGCCAAATAAATCTTAATAAAACTAAGATTAGAAATCGGTTAGAAACAAAAACTCTGGAAGGAATTTTGCTATAAAAAGATTTTTTAAAAAATAACTCTTCAGAATGTTACAGTTAACATTTCCAATAATATTGTAAGAAATCATAATTCTAATACATATTTATAGAGTTCGTGAAATAAATATGTATGTATGTACGTAAAGTTTACTTTAAATATTAATATGTATTACTTTTGGATGTATAAGTATTAAAAATTTTATATTTTTTTTTTGGTTTGTATCATTTTATACATATCATTTAATGTTTTAATAAAGCAATTGATCCGTGTTGATAAAAAAAACTAAGTTTTTATATGACGATTTTTTTACGGTTTTTTTCAAAACTTATGACGATTTTTTTTAATTTTGACGATAATTCGAAAAAAAAACATCTAACATCTTTAGTCATATAACAAAAATCAAACCCGAAGAAATCAGCTCCCCTCATTATATTATACCACATCATTGCGTACTACGACCTGAAAGCTCATCAACCAAATTAAGGGTCGTCTTCGACGCATCGGTACAGATATCATTGGGACTGGAAAAGACCTACTGACACTGAAAAAGATAAAATTTCCGAGACATATATTCAGCAATCAAGAAACCAGGACGATTGAAATACATGCATTCGCAGACGCATCAGAAAAAGCCTATGGTGCTGCAGTATATGTAAGAGTCGTGCAAGGGGGTGAAACAGTGAGAGTAAATCTTCTGTGTTCAAAATCACGCGAAGCTCCGACAAAACAACAAACAATACCGCGTTTAGAATTATGTGCAGCACTGTTGGCAGCTGAGCTTACAGCGAGAGTAAAGGCTAATCTGAACTGGGAGAATAAAAAATCCTTTTTCTGGACTGATTCCCAGATCGTGCTTGCTTGGCTACACAATCATCCAGGGAAACTACCAGTATACGTGGCCCACCGCATTGTAAAAAATCTTCGGGTAACGATTCCAGAGCTATGGTACCACGTCCCGTCCAAACAAAATCCTGCTGATGTCTTATCAAGAGGCATAAGGCTCCGTGAGTTATCATCGTGTAACATGTGGTTGTATGGACACTTATTTCTCTATCAAAACAAAGCGCAATGGCCAACACCCATCAAACGGGAATCAACAACTGCTTACAACTGTACAGCAACCGTCCTAACAACTCAACAGTCATTCGAGGAAAACGCATGGATTTATACAATACCTTCAAAAAATACCTTTACACATGTACAAAGGGTCATAGGATATATGCTACGATTTGCGAAGAACACAAGACGACCAAGGGAATCTCGATCAGAACATATACAGCTTTCACCAGTGGAACTCGATGCCGCACTTAAGGTAATTGTACGTCACATACAAGCTGCCGACTTCGATGACCTTAAACGGGCATTGATAAGGGACAATTTTGCACCCAGGACGGATCCCCTTAGCTCTTTAGCTCCATTTCTGGACGAAGAAGGGATCATAAGAGTGGGTGGACGACTAAGTTCCTCGACACAGCAAATCGATGCGATGCATCAAATGATTTTACCAAGCCAAGATACGCTTGTAAAACTTTTGATAGAGAAAATACACAGGGAACACTATCACTGTGGTCCTCAAGCACTACTGGCACAAGTACGACAGCGGTTTTGGCCATTGAAAGGGAAAAGCATCACAAGAACAATTTTCCAACGGTGCGTACGATGTACAAAGGCAAGACCAACTATGTATAACCAAATTATGGGAAACCTTCCAAAACATCGGGTACAACCAGCTCGGCCATTCCTGAATTCGGGAGTGGATTATTGCGGCCCATTTTTTGTACATTTTAAAACAAAAGGAAAGCTATCCCAAAGGGCATATCTCGCAGTCTTTTGCTGTTTCACTAAGGCAGTGCATTTAGAACTCGTCACTGAACTGACAACAGAAGCCTTTATTGGGGCACTGAAAAGATTCATATCGAGACGAGTCCATTGCAAAACATTGTATTGTGACAACGCAACAAATTTTGTTGGCACCCGGAACCAGCTCAAAGAGCTTAATGACGTTCTATATGCAAAAGCAGCTCAAGAATCAATCCTCGAAGTATGCAGCACAAAGGGAATCGACTTTCAGTTTATTCCATCAAGGTCACCACATTTCGGCGGACTATGGGAGGCGGCAGTAAAATCAGCAAAGCACATGTTAATGAAAAATGTCTCAGCTGCATCGCTCACATACGAAGAGCTGGAGACTGTGGTTATAGAAATTGAGGCCATATTAAATTCCCGACCACTCATTCCAATGTCATCAGATGCCAATGATCTAAATGCTATCACTCCGGGTCATTTTTTGATTGGCGAAGAACTGACATCAAGCGTTGACGTGAGGTCAAAGATTCCTCAAGGAAGGTTACTAAATAGATGGCAACTCGTATCACAAGTTAAACACAATTTTTGGCAACGGTGGTCCAAGGAGTACCTTAACGAGTTACAACAGCGGCACAAGTGGAAAGCCCCAATCAATGAGATTCAATCAAACACAATGGTCATAGTTAAAGAAGATAACCTTCCAGTTTCACAGTGGCCCCTGGGACGAATAATAAAGGTTTACAAGGGTGATGATGGTTTGGTAAGGGTATGCGATATAAAAACAGCAAAGGGAACGTTCAAACGACCTATCCACCGATTGGCTCCACTTTTTCCGGAAAATAAGGATGAACAATCGCATCAAAGCACAAGCCCGGCATCGTTACCTCTAAGTAGCACGTCAACCACCTCGGTCATCAACCGATGAAGCAATGCCAACAAAACGGTCACGCCTAAACTCAACCTTGATGGTGACTATTTTAACATTGTTTCTCTTCCCAATAGCGCTTGGAAATCAAATCAACATAACGAAGTTCAACAATAAACCTGGCATTCACTTTGAACAGATAGGGCTTGTAAAGCTCAAGTCTGCCACCTGGAAGATGATCATGTACCTTGACCTTGAACCATATCAACATCAAATAAACATTTTAAGGGATGCGACAACGATACTCCAAACTCTCTGCAACAGTACGTTAAACAACGCAACCTGCAACACGTTGAGGGACTACTTAGATCATGTAAAGGACGACTTGCAGGCAGATTTCAATCTGTTCACCATAAAAAGAAAGAAAAGAGGAGCAATTGATATAGTTGGGAACATAGCCAACTCACTATTTGGCGTATTAGACTCGAACTACGAAAAACAAATGTCAAAGACAATTAAGGAGCTAAAAAAGAACGACGAATTCTTAGACAGGCTTCTAAAGAATCAAACATCGTTAATCGACTTCACCATCAACATTATCAAGAAAAATCAACTAGACGTACAGATTCAATTGGACGAAATTGGCAATCAACTCCTTAATGTTAAGGTCGAGCAACGCATCCCGATGCTGTCAGTGCAGATGCTCATAGTCACTAGCAATATACAACAGATACACTCCTCAATCATGGACGTGCTAGTCGATAGCCATCATGACAAAATTGACCCCCTTTTACTCACTCCTCAACAACTCAGCGAAGAAATCAAGAAGATAAGGGCCCATTTGCCAGCACACATGCAGTTGCCAATTCACCAAAATAACTTACTGGACGTATACAAGCTTATCAACGTCAACGGAATCATAACAGGGGACCACGTAATCTTCAGCATCGAGCTACCCCTCACCGATCCACGAGAGTTCCAGCTATTGCACATTGTTCCAATCATAGCAACAATAAATAAAACATTTACCGCTGTAGAAACATCAACGAAATTTCTCTCCATCAGCTTACATCGCGATGAATTCTTTCCAATGTCACAACATGAGGTCGACGCTTGCTGGAATTTGGGTAACGACGAACTAATCTGTCCGAACATACCAGCAACATATCAAGCGACACGTCATCCTATGATCAATCAATGTGAAATTGATTTAATGAATAATCAACCTATTCCAAGATGCGGTTTCCGTAAGCATGACGATACCACTATATGGCAGCACCTATATCATCCGAACCAATATATGTTTTCCACAGCAGATACCATCAAAATGAATGCAGTGTGCCACAATGACATTATACAAATTATGCTAGAAGATGGCGGTTTAATAACTCTGCATCCCGATTGTGACATAAAAAATGACCTCATAAACATACAAGGTCGTCAACAAATTGTCACGTCTCTACAAACATCGGCTACCAGCCTTAACCCTGCACTCGGTTGGACAAAACAATATGCCAATATGACATTCGGTGCAAACCAATTCAACGCAACAAGAGATGAGCTCCAACTAGTTCAACAGGGGTTAGCCCAAATTTTAAACACCACGCTCTCTACCAACGAAGTCAGCCTCAGTACCCACGGGATCATAGTCGGTTACGCAGCAATTGCATTGGTATTAGCGACTGCCATCATTGTGACCTACAAATGGAAAGGGTTCAAGAACAGTTTTAAACCAGCTCAAATTGCTCGACACCAAACTACGGAATGTTAACAACTATCTAGTAAAATAATTTTTTTTGTTCTTTAAATGTAATAAATTGGCAAAATTAGCCATCATGATGAGTTCGAATCGGCCAATTTGTGGGGGCAGCATGTTAGCACATACAGTAGCCCTTTTTAGGGGTATGGCAGAAATCGGCAGTCATAAAACTCTAAAGATAATTGCTTAGGATGATTATACACAAAATTTAAAAAAAATTTTATTTATTTTTAATAGGGTCATATATCGGGCAGAGGGGGAGGAGGGGGTAGGGCAGCAACAGGCAGTCATAAAACTCTAAAGATAAATGCTTGGGATGATTATATACAATATTTAAAAAAAAAAATTTTTTGGTAGGGTAATTTAGGGGTATAGGAAGAGGGGGGGGGGGTAGGGCAGAACTCGGCAGTCATAAAACTCTAAAGATAATTGCTTGGGATGATTATATACAAGATTAAAAAAAAAAATTTTTTTGGTAGGGTCATTTAGGGGGCGAAGGGGAAGGAGGGGGTAGGGCAGAGTAGTACCAGGTTTCGTGTCAGCTTCGTCATTAAAGCTTAAAAGTGTTATTATTAAGGAATGTAGGCTTAAGTAAAACAATTTCTTAACTTTTTATGCTATTTTTGCCTATAATAACGCCCACTGAAGTGGGCGGGGTCAAAAAATATTTTTATTTTATTTAATGGCTCCAAGTTTAAGGCGTTGGACCGTATTTGACATAAAAATATATCATTTGCCTAACAAAATAACCAAAAAACTTTAAAAATTATGTTGTTTTTTCAGGGTTGGTTTAGTTATTCTTAGGGGAACTTTTTTCCCTCCTGCCCGATTTGGCCCATCTTCGAATTTAACCTGCTCTAAGCTCTAAAATATATTTGTGCCAAATTTCAAGAGTCTAGCTCTTTTCGTTTGGACTGAATCGTGATTTCCACAGACGGATGGACGGACGGACGGACATGCTCAGTTCGTCTTAGATTTCATCACTGATCAAGAATATATATACTTTATGGGGTCTGAGATGGATATTTCGATGCGTTACAAACGGAATGATAAAGTGAATATACCCTCCAAATTCCAAAGTGAATATACCCCGACAAATTGGCTGATTCGAACTCATCATGATGGCTGAAATTGCCAATTCATTACATAAAAAAAAAAAAAATTATTTTACTAGATAATTGTTAACATTCCGTAGTTTGGTGTCGAGAAATTTGAGCTGGTTTAAAGCTGTTCTTCAACCCTTATTTGTAGGTCACAATGATGGCAGTCGCTAATACCAATGCAATTGCTGCGTAACCGACTATGATCCCGTGGGTACTGAGGCTGACTTCGTTGGTAGAGAGCGTGGTGTTTAAAATTTGGGCTAACCCCTGTTGAACTAGTTGGAGCTCATCTCTTGTTGCGTTGAATTGTTTTGCACTGAATGTCATATTGGCATATTATTTTGTCCAACCGAGTGCAGGGTTAAGGCTGGTAGCCGATGTTTGTAGAGACGTGACAATTTGTTGACGACCTTGTATGTTTATGAGGTCATTTTTTATGACACAATCGGGATGCAGAGTTATTAAACCGCCATCTTCTAGCATAATTTGTATAATGTCATTGTGGCACACTGCATTCATTTTGATGGTAACTGCTGTGGAAAACATATATTGGTTCGGATGATATAGGTGCTGCCATATAGTGGTATCGTCATGCTTACGGAAACAGCATCTTGGAATAGGTTGATTATTCATTAAATCAATTTCACATTTATTGATCATAGGATGACGTGTCGCTTGATATGTTGCTGGTATGTTCGGACAGATTAGTTCGTCGTTACCCAAATTCCAGCAAGCGTCGACCTCATGTTGTGACATTGGAAAGAATTCATCGCGATGTAAGCTGATGGAGAGAAATTTCGTTGATGTTTCTACAGCGGTAAATGTTTTATTTATTGTTGCTATGATTGGAACAATGTGCAATAGCTGGAACTCTCGTGGATCGGTGAGGGGTAGCTCGATGCTGAAGATTACGTGGTCCCCTGTTATGATTCCGTTGACGTTGATAAGCTTGTATACGTCCAGTAAGTTATTTTGGTGAATTGACAACTGCATGTGTGCTGGCAAATGGGCCCTTATCTTCTTGATTTCTTCGCTGAGTTGTTGAGGAGTGAGTAAAAGGGGGTTAAATTTGTCATGATGGCTATCGACTAGCACGTCCATGATGGAGGAGTGTATCCGTTGTATATTGCTAGTGACTATGAGCATCTGCACTGACAGCATCAGGATGCGTTGCTCGACCTTAACATTAAGGAGTTGATTGCCAATTTCGTCCAATTGAATCTGTACGCCTAGTTGATTTTTCTTGATAATGTTGATGGTGGAGTCGATTAACGATGTTTGATTCTTTAGAAGCCTGTCTAAGAATTCGTCGTTCTTTTTTAGCTCCTTAATTGTCTTTGACATTTGTTTTTCGTAGTTCGAGTCTAATACGCCAAATAGTGAGTTGGCTATGTTCCCAACTATATCAATTGCTCCTCTTTTCTTTCTTTTTATGGTGAACAGATTGAAATCTGCCTGCAAGTCGTCCTTTACATGATCAAAGTAGTCCCTCAACGTGTTGCAGGTTGCGTTGTTTAACGTACTGTTGCAGAGAGTTTGGAGTATCGTTGTCGCATCCCTTAAAATGTTTATTTGATGTTGATATGGTTCAAGGTCAAGGTACATGATCATCTTCCAGGTGGCAGACTTGAGCTTTACAAGCCCTATCTGTTCAAAATGCCAGGTTTATTGTTGAACTTCGTTATGTTGATTTGATTTCCAAGCGCTATTGGGAAGAGAAACAATGTTAAAATAGTCACCATCAAGGTTGAGTTTAGGCGTGACCGTTTTGTTGGCATTGCTTCATCGGTTGATGACCGAGGTGGTTGACGTGCTACTTAGAGGTAACGATGCCGGGCTTGTGCTTTGATGCGATTGTTCATCCTTATTTTCCGGAAAAAGTGGAGCCAATCGGTGGATAGGTCGTTTGAACGTTCCCTTTGCTGTTTTTATATCGCATACCCTTACCAAACCATCATCACCCTTGTAAACCTTTATTATTCGTCCCAGGGGCCACTGTGAAACTGGAAGGTTATCTTCTTTAACTATGACCATTGTGTTTGATTGAATCTCATTGATTGGGGCTTTCCACTTGTGCCGCTGTTGTAACTCGTTAAGGTACTCCTTGGACCACCGTTGCCAAAAATTGTGTTTAACTTGTGATACGAGTTGCCATCTATTTAGTAACCTTCCTTGAGGAATCTTTGACCTCACGTCAACGCTTGATGTCAGTTCTTCGCCAATCAAAAAATGACCCGGAGTGATAGCATTTAGATCATTGGCATCTGATGACATTGGAATGAGGGGTCGGGAATTTAATATGGCCTCAATTTCTATAACCACAGTCTCCAGCTCTTCGTATGTGAGCGATGCAGCTGAGACATTTTTCATTAACATGTGCTTTGCTGATTTTACTGCCGCCTCCCATAGTCCGCCGAAATGTGGTGACCTTGGTGGAATAAACTGAAAGTCGATTCCCTTTGTGCTGCATACTTCGAGGATTGATTCTTGAGCTGCTTTTGCATATAGAACGTCATTAAGCTCTTTGAGCTGGTTCCGGGCGCCAACAAAATTTGTTGCGTTGTCACAATACAATGTTTTGCAATGGACTCGTCTCGATATGAATCTTTTCAGTGCCCCAATAAAGGCTTCTGTTGTCAGTGCAGTGACGAGTTCTAAATGCACTGCCTTAGTGACAAAACAGCAAAAGACTGCGAGATATGCCCTTTGGGGTCGCTTTCCTTTTGTTTTAAAATGTACAAAAAATGGGCCGCAATAATCCACTCCCGAATTCAGGAATGGCCGAGCTGGTTGTACCCGATGTTTTGGAAGGTTTCCCATAATTTGGTTATACATAGTTGGTCTTGCCTTTGTACATCGTACGCACCGTTGGACAATTGCTCTTGTGATGCTTTTCCCTTTCAATGGCCAAAACCGCTGTCGTACTTGTGCCAGTAGTGCTTGAGGACCACAGTGATGGTGTTCCCTATGTATTTTCTCTATCAAAAGTTTTACAAGCGTATCTTCGCTGTGTCGATTTGCTGTGTCGAGGAACTTAGTCGTCCACCCACTCTTGTGATCCCTTCTTCGGCCAGAAATGGAGTTAAAGAGCTAAGGGGATCCGTCCTGGGTGCAAAATTGTCCCTTATCAATGCCCGTTTAAGGTCATCGAAGTCGGCAGCTTGTATGTGACGTACAATTACCTTAAGTGCGGCATCGAGTTCCACTGGTGAAAGCTGTATATGTTCTGATCGAGATTCCCTTGGTCGTCTTGTGTTCTTCGCAAATCGTAGCATATATCCTATGACCCTTTGTACATGTGTAAAGGTATTTTTTGAAGGTATTGTATAAATACATACGTTTTCCTCGAATGACTGTTGAGTTGTTAGGACGGTTGCTGTACAGTTGTAAGCAGTTGTTGATTCCCGTTTGATGGGTGTTGGCCATTGCGCTTTGTTTTGATAGAGAAATAAGTGTCCATATAACCACATGTTACACGATGATAACTCACGGGGCCTTATGCCTCTTGATAAGACATCAGCAGGATTTTGTTTGGATGGGACGTGGTACCATTGCTCTGGAATCGTTACCTGAAGAATTTTTACAATGCGGTGGGCCACGTATACTGGTAGTTTCCCTGGATGATTGTGTAGCCAAGCAAGTACGATCTGGGAATCAGTCCAGAAAAAGGATTTTTTATTCTCCCAGTTCAGATTGGCCTTTACTCTCGCTGTAAGCTCAGCTGCCAACAGTGCTGCACATAATTCTAAACGCGGTATTGTTTGTAGTTTTTTTGGAGCTACGCGCGATTTTGAACACAGAAGTTTGACCCGCACTGTTTTATCCCCTTGCACGACTCTTACATATACTGCAGCACTATAAGCTCTTTCTGATGCGTCTGCGAATGCATGTATTTCAATTGTTCTGGTTCCTTGATTGCTGAATATATGTCTCGGAAATTTTATCATGTTCAGTGTCAGTAGGTCTTTTCTATAGGAATTCCATTCCTTTTCGATTTCCGTAGGAAGGTTGTCATCCCAGTCAAGTTTTGATTGCCATGTTTTTGAAGTTGGATTTTACCAGTTACTAACACTGGACCAATCAACCCTAACGGATCATATATATGTGCCAAATCGGAGCTCATGGTACGTTTTGTTGTATGTTTGTATTCTTGAACATTGACCTTGATACAAAACACACCCGATTTCGGGAGCCATAGAAGTCCGAAGGTTTTAGTTGATTGAGTTTCCTTTGACTCAAAGTTGAGATCAACGTCCTGATCTTCGGTTGCAATTCCATGCAACAAGGTTTTGTTGTTCGAACACCATTTTTTGAGCTTCATTCCTGCTTCTGCTAAAATGGTTATTAATTGCTTTTGAAGCATTAAGGCTTCATGAATTGAATCAGCTCCTATTAAGACATCGTCCACATAAAAATCTTTTCGCAGAAATGACGCTCCATAAGGAAATTGTTCCTCACAGTCATCTGCTAGTTTAACAAGACAGCGTGTTGCTAGGTATGGTGCAACCCTGGTGCCATATGTTAGTGTGTTCAATTGGTATACATTAACTGGCTGGTTGTCATTTTCTCTCCAGAGGATTAGCTGTAAATTTCGATCTTCGTGGTTAACCCATATCAGTCTGTACATTTTTTCAACATCAATTTTAAGAACGTACTTGTGCATTCTAAATCGTAGTAAAATAGCAAAGAGGTCGCTCTGAACAGTAGGACCATTATGCATTATGTCATTTAGAGACAGTCCCAATGATCTGTGGGCCGATGCGTCGAAGACGACCCTTAATTTGGTTGATGAGCTTTCTGGTCGTAGTACGCGATGATGTGGTATAAAATAATGAGGGGAGCTGATTTCTTCGGGTTTGATTTTTGTCATATGACCTAATGCTTCATATTCTCTCATATATGAGACATATTGATCCTTTAGCGTTGGGTTGGCTTTGAAGCGCCGCTCGATTGATTCAAATCTTTTCTGTGCTATGTCTCTGGATTCCGTCAGTACCGAAGGATGATCCTTTAAAGGGAGTTTTACTACAAATCTGCCATCTTCCACTCCAAATGAGTATTGAAGATAATGCGCCTCACAGTGTAGCTCATCTTCTGCCAGCTTGGTTTCACTGTCTGATGATTCCTCAGCCTCCCAAAATCGAAAAACGGCTTCTTCTAGTTCCCTTGTGGTACATATTCCGCAGACTGCGCTATCGGTGAAGTTTGATTCGACCTTACCAGCTATTACCCATCCTAGGACTGAATTTTGCAGAATCGGAAGATTATTTGCCAATTTACTTCTGCAACATAATTGTTTATTGTTGACTGAAACCGAATGCTTGTCTGATGGCGCATCTTGGTTTTGTTCACTCCAATGCCTTCCACGCTCAAGCACACTTGTCTGGATCTGCCGCCCAGTTTTTTCCATACACGGTATGTTATTAGGTTCACTTGTGAGCCGGAGTCCAGGATGGCTCGACATTCAATATGCTGCCAATTTGCAGATGCTAGGTTTATGCGTGCAGTTCCCAGTAAGATATAATGGGGATTCTTGACTGCATGATTCGTCAGGAGGCTGACCTTGTTAGATACTTGGTCATGATCTACCTCAACTCGTGAAGGACCTGATAGATGTGGTGTTGACTTGTCTTGTGTCGTAGATTTGTTGTAGGGTGCCTTTGCTTTGGGGTTATGCAGCAATGTGTTATGATTTTTTGTACATTTGTTACAATGTCGTAACTTGCATTCGTTAGCCTGATGTCCTGGTTTTAGGCAGTTAACACATAGCTGGATGTCCTTTACCCATTTCCATCTTTGGTTTAAATCGGCGTTGGTGAATTTTCTGCAGGCATAAATATTATGAGTCTCCCTCTTACAGATTTTGCAAATTTCCCTCGTTTCTGATGCTGTAATCGAAGCGCAAGTTCGCCTTGTTGATCTGTCACCTTTTCTTCGTGTCTCCAAGGACTGAAATCTTCGCTCCAAATACGTTAGTAGTTCATTAATAGTAATGAGGCGCCTATTGTCGTTTAAACCTTGCTGGAACGCAGTTTGGGTTTCTTCATCCATTTTGTATAGCAAAAGATGGACCAAAATGGCGTCCCAATGTTGCACTGTTATGTCTTGTGCCTTGAGATGAATACACTCCTTGGTAACATCATAAAGTGATTTCAATGATGACGCAGATTCCTTTTTGGTGGATGCCTGCGACATTAGCTTGATCAGTGATGTGGATACTAAAGGCCTTTTGTTGTCGTATCTGTTGCTAATAAGCGACCAGGCCGCAGCATAATTGATTACTACTGCGGGCAGGTGCTTGACTAGGTTTTTTGGTTCTCCTTGTAAAGAAGTTGTCGTCCTTCATTGCCCTGATTATTTCATGATTTTTGTGGAATTCATCTGCGAGCTCTGTCAAAGCCGCCAAATGTTTAACAAAATACTCAAGTGTTTTTCGATCCTTGGGATCCTTTGAAAAGTTCCTTGCGAGTGCTTCAATCTGCGCTCCCAAGTGGCGCTGGTTGCGCACTAATTCTTCCATTGCGTTGATGAAGAATCGCGTCGGGGTCACCAAATGTTAATACTTGTTGTGTATAACAGAGTGTGAGTCGACGGCATTTGAACCGTGACTCGTGTTGAGAATTGAGAATTAAGTCTTAATGTAGATATGTGAGAATCGTCGGCACTTGAACCGAGATTCCTGTTGGGTAATAAAAAACAATAGAATTTTGTGAATAGCCGGCACTTGAACCGTTATTCTTATTGTTAAACTTTATTCCGCCTTCTTAATTAATTTTTCATTGCTTATATACTATATAATAAAATGGTAATAAAACAACAACATAAATTGAATTAGCAAAATGTGTCAGCCGTCTTTCTGAGTTCAATGAAATATTTTTAGAGAAAAAATGCCTGTATGCAAAATAATTTGGACTAAATAAAATGTACCGTTTTTAAAACTCAGCAAAAACCAAAATAATTCTACAATTATTTATTAAACAATTATTCTGAGTTGAATTTTTTGCTGGCCATGAAAAGGTGTATTGAATTAAAACTTTAATAAACAAAAACTAAAGAAAATTATAAAATACTACTTTTGAGTTGAACGAATTTGGTTGGCCATGAAGAGGTGTATTGAATTACAACTTTACGTTCAGTGACCTTTTTTACTGTTGTAAAAAGAAAATACAATTATATATTAAATTATTGATGCCAAAACAAAAAAGCTTATTGTATGTGTTAGCAGTCACCATAGTGTACTTTTTATGCCCGAGAGACCTGTCTATGTATCCCACGAGCGAGTGAAGGGCAGTCTCAACCGATTTTCCTTTAGCGTAGGCTTGTTGAGACGAAGAAAGGAGAGAGTGGTCAGAACGAATGAGCACTGATTTCGAGGACGCTACGCCATTTCAGTAGCGTTCTTTGTTCAACTTTTCCCATATTCCACAGTGGAACTAGTCATTAGGAATATCAACTATTTATTCAATGTCTTTAACGAAATATCAGAACTTCTTATAATCATTTTTAAGTTAAATCACCATTAGTTAGCACGAAATTGCTCAACCCTGAGAACTAGTACCACCGTAGAAAGTGGAAAAAGTTGAACAAGGAATGCTGATGAGATGGCGTAGAGCCCTCGGAATCAATACTCATCCATTCTGGTAGTTTCATGATTCAAAATATTCTAATATTCTACTCTTAATAGAAATAACTTGAATTTAATAAAAGTTCATAAAAAAATAATTTGCGGATTTAAAATTTGAACTTAGTATTAAGGCATTCTTATCTTAAGAATAATATTAATAGGTTCGACAAATAAAATTTACATTCATATACTTTTAATTTAATTGGTTACATATGGCACGTGATATTTTTTCACAATAAGTCATAAAATAATAGCACCAAAAGTATTGACTCTAGTGAACAACGCGTCATAACTTAGTCTTATATTACAAATTTTCATAAAATGATAAGAAAACAACACATTTATAATTAGTTGTTATCAAAGCAAAAGAAAATTAAGACAATAGTAATAAAGTTGTTTAAAAATTAAAAAAAAAAGTAAGAACGTTAATTTAGGTAATTTAGGTGGCAAAGGTAATGGAGGTGTAGGGCAAGGGAAGATCAGAGAACATCTTACCTTCGCCGTAAAGGCTCATACATTAAATTTTTAAGGAATCTAGGTTTAAGGAATAAAATTTATTAAATATTTACTCCACTTTTCCATATACAGTAAATCTTCGGTATAACGAATTCAAAGGGGATCCGAAAATGCTTCGTTATAGCCATTGCTTCGCTATAAATATAATCAGTAAACCCTTGATATAACGAATATTTAAGAAATAAGAAAAAAAAAATTGTTATAACTACAGTTTTGCACACACATTAAGAATTCATTATTTTGATAACGGGACTTTACCATTTTGTTATAATTTTATTCTTACTTCGTTGTGTAGACGCTTTTGTATGAGTACTTCGCTTTATAGAGGCTTTACAAATGCGCTTGTAAATACATTTATGTTGTTTTCTTTTCTAAAAAATAGTGCTACATTTTTTGCACTTTTCAATTGAAAATGATAACATAATGTCATTTGAAAATAGTGAATTTCTTGGAAATTGATCTACCATGACTTATGAAAATGTGCTTTACTTTAAAATTGCGCCTAATTGTGGTTTTTTAGAATAAAAAGTTACAAAATGTTACATATTTTTCAGAAAAGAAATCGCCATTAGACTTTTATAAGGGGATTTATTCTGATTTCCTTATATTGAGGCATTTGAAGGAATATTTCTCTATATAGAGGTTTTTTTGCTCAGAATATTTGTTCGTTATAGCTACAGTTTGTTCGTTATAGCTACAGTGTATTTATGAAAAACTTTGCAAAAACTTTTACACAATATTTTTGCATATAATAACGCCCTCTAAAGAGGATGGAGTCCAAAAATTTATTTATTTTTATTTTATGGCTCCAAGTTCAACGCATTGGATGTTCTTTGACATTAAAATATATTATTTGCTTAACAAAATTACAAAAAAACTTTAAAAATTATTTTGTATTTTAGAGGTTGGTTCAGTTCTTCTTAGTGGAACCTTTTTACCTCCTGCCCGATTCAGCCCATTTACGAACTTCACCTGTGCTATCCTTCAAGATATATTTACACCCAGTTTCAGGAGTCTAGCTCTTTTCGTTTGGACTGAATCGTGATTTCACGGACGAACATGACTAGATCGTCTTACATATCATCACTGATCAAGAATATATATTCATTATGGGATCTCAGATGGATATTTCGCTGCGTTACTCACGGAATTAATATACCCTCCAAGTGAAACTTAAAATTATTATATATGTCTTCTGGAGCACAAGAATCTCTAACTGAATTTATATGTATGAACTACAACATATGCCTTCGTATGAGCTGAAACAATTTTTTGGCGGCGGCAAACGGAGAAACGTGTATTGGCTGCCAGTTATATAAGTCAAACGAAAAAATTTTTTAACTTATTTCATATTTAAATTTTGCGATTTGGTTCTCTTTTACTTATTTGTTATATAAATGTGCCCTTTTATTCATCAATCATATATAAGTAAGGACGGAAAACATATGCTATTCGAATTTCAGCCTTTCGGCTCAGCTTTGTAGAGCTTATGGCAAGACAAAAAAAGAGTGCTATTATTTTATGCAGCAAGACAACAACATTTTAAACTGGTATAAAATATTATGACTTTATGACAATAACACACAGTGTGAACATCCCAATTGTTTCTGTTACCCTTTTTGAAAAGTTGTGTTTCTTTGCATTACATTGGTATCCCGCTATATCTCCACTTTCACAAAAAGCGTTCCAGTGCTCGTATATTGGGTAAATGAAGCGACTTTGAGATATACCGAGGATGTTTTAAAATTAAATCGCATTAAACGTGGTCTATCTGTAATCAATTTTGTAGAGCTGCTAAATGTTCATACAATTTTCATTTCTTAGCGCTTTCAAATGATTCACACTAAAATGTTATGTTTTAGAGTAAACAGTGTATCCTTTTTCATATGCACAGTCAAAATTTTAAGTTATTTCGAAAAGGAGTTTTACTTAAAAATTTCAGTACGAATGATGTTATCGGTTACTTATATATTTAAGAAAACGTTTAAATTTTTCGGCTAAGAAGCTAAATGTTTGGCTTTTCTTATATCTAATACCTATGAACGTTTAAATATGTTTAATTTACAAACAAACAAAAATCCGTTTCATGTACTCCAAAAAGTTCTAATTGTCCAACCGTAGAATCGTCTTTTAGAATTTGTTGGTTTTTAATACCAGTTTACTTCTTTCTGATATATAAAGTAGGTATCATAAAAATCAAAAATAACAAATAAAATGGCTGCTTTTATGAATTAGAAAAGGTCGATTTTCCAACCCTGGCATCGAATTTTTAATTTTTTAATACTAATTTAATTTTTTCTGATATATAAAATAGGTTTAATTCACTAAAAACACAAAATTTGGAATTTATGTATGTAATTTTATGTACCAAAAATATTTCGATTTTCCAACCCTGGAACCCAATTTTTAGTTTTTAAAATTTTTAATACCAATTTAATTCTTAGCGAAATATAAAATAGGTTTAAGTCACTCAAAAAAAACCAAAATTGGAAACTTATATGGTTACTTTTATGTACCTAAAAATTTCGATTTTCGAACACTGGAACCGAATTTATAATTTTTTTATACTAGTTTAATTTTTTCTGAAATATCTAATAGGTTTAATTCACTAAAAGCACAATATTTGGAATTTATGTATGTACTATTATGTACTAAAAATATTTCGATTTTCCAACTCTGGAAGCGAATTTTTATATTTTACCAATGCAATTCTTAGTGAGGTGTAGCATAGTTTTACTTGACAAACAAATTAAAATTTTTGAACTTTTTGGTCACTTTCATGTACCATAAAATATTTCATTTGTCCAACACTGGAGTCGAAATTTTGATTTTTTAAGATTTAAATACCAATTTTCTTCCTAAATTATAAAACAGCTTTTATTAGCAAAAAGAAACAATGTCAATTGCCTTTTTGGTTACTTTTATGTATAAAAAAATAAATTTCTTCCTAAATTATAAGACAGTTTTAGTTAGCAAAAAAACAAAAAAAAAACAACATTAGTTGGCTGTTTGATTATTTTCATGTATAAAATAAATTCAATTTCCCACCCCCGGAAGCAAAATTTGAATTTAAAAAATTAAAATGTTGGTTTTTTGGCCAATGCTAATCTTCATGACGTATAAAGTGGTTTTGTTAAAGAAAAACTTAAAATTTTAACAATTTTAGTAACGACGTGTACTACAACATACGGAATAGGCCGAAAACAATTTTTTATTTCCCATCCCTGGAAAAAAAATGTTATTTTTTTAGTTTTTAATAGACCATTGAGGCTCCCCTAAAAACGAAATAGGTTTAATTTACAAACATTAAAAAAAATAATTGATTTGTGGTATAAATTTTGCGTCGAGAAATAGGTGTAAGCTTCCTAGCTTTGGAATCATACTTCGGATCTTTCTGAATTTCAATAGCACTCTCTTTAAGTTCATTTCCAATCCAACGGTTCAAGAACGAAGTCTATAGCTCTTCTGGGGGCTTGGGAAAACCCCCCCTCACGTACAGACGGACGGACAGACGGACATCGCTCATTCGTCATCGCTATTCATAAGGATCCAGAACATATATACTTTATGGGGTCCCATGTGCATATCGAAGAAATTACACACGGAATGACAAACCTTTCACTTGTTTGCGAAGGGTATAAAAATCAAACTTGCAGTTGCTTAAAATTAGTATAAAATGCTCAAATCAAGTACAAAAAATTTTAAATAAGTAAGACTGTTTGAACAAGGAGATATTTTCCAACGAGCTTCATCACCTTTTTTTTGTTACGCACAACACTAAAGCTGGATTCACCCATTGTTTCAGAACAAAAAGTTTTTTCCGAAACAATTTTTTTTATATGTAGTTTGACGTCTCTCTTTTTGAGAGAGAGAGAGAGAGAGCGAAAGAGAGTTAACTTGGTTCGGAACATGAATTGATTTAATTTTAATTTTTGTTCTGAAACATTTCAACTGAGATGCTAGCTACTTTAAATTTTTAAGTAAAGTTGAACTGAGATGCCACATCATATTATATGTACATATGTATAATAAAATATGGAGCACTTGTTTTATATTGTTTTATGCATTTTTTTGTTGATAAGATGTTTTTATTTTACAATTTGCTATTACACAATAAAATATATGGATGTAACGCCAAGAAAAGAAGCAAATTGCATTCATCTGCTACTGTGCTGCCTAATTGAAAAACTAACACGCATCGTATACAAAAATATATCATATGGTAGCCTTGTTTTTCCAGATCAATTGTTCGAATTGGGTGAATCGTTTCAGAACAAACTCTCAAAAAACTTAAATTGTTTCGAAAAAAATTTTTTGTCCGAAACAATGGGTGAATCCAACTTTAGAATCAATGGTTTTTATACATACATACATATGTGGTGCTGGCTGAAGTAGTTGGCACGAGTTCGGCTCAGCAGTTAAAAATCAAACTCCAAAAAAAGGAGAAAAAGGGAAAAACCAAAATAAACATAAAAAAGCAGAAAAAAGTTAAATGGTCCGTATTTAAAACAATCTTTCTGTACTCGATTAAATAAAGTCCGTATTACAGTACTTTCGGTACTACTTAGGATTGATTTAAGTACATTTGGAATAATTTTTATTTTCAATGCAACTATGTATGTATGTAAGCAAATGAATGTAAATATAAGAATGTGTGTATAAATATGTATATTGCATAATGCATATACAATTCTTAATTTTCTCTACAAAAAGCTATGAATTTATTCTGCAGAGCCAACACCGAACCGATATAGAGAAGTGTACAGTTTATGTATATTTAATATGACATTCATTCATACTTGACACATTTAATTTTTTTTTATTTCCTTATGAGAAAAACATAAGAGAAAAAGCTTCATATAAAAATAAGACTAAATTGATTCATAGCAGTTGTCTGTAGCTGGTTGTTTTTTTTCTCAACTACAACTATTATAAGTGCATACTATTAAAAGTGCACACTTTGTAAAGTTTCAACAAAACTGTTTTCTAGTTTTTTTTGTTGCAAAAGGCACAACTTTTTATTTCAGTTTTATTTTTGTGTGTTAGAACTTTGCAGAATGAAATTCAAAACAACTTTTTAACCTCTTAATCAGTAAAAAATTAATACATTTATGGTTAATAAAAACTTTTAAACTTTTTGTATTCTTGAAGCACTCGTTATATGAAAGTATGAGTATTATATTACACTAAACAAGTAAGAACGTTATATTCAACTGAGTCGAATCTTAAATACCCCCCAAAAATGTTGTAAATAAATACCTTTCCGTCAACGTACAGGCAATTTATATTATTTTACCAATTAATATTTTATATCAACGAGCACAAAAAGAGACGGAGCTATATTAAAAATTTTTAACCTGCTGGGTGGAAATTCTTTAAGATATTTCTGTGTCCAATTTTAAAACTCTATTTTGACAAGGTCACCCCGGGATGGGCCGTTGGGGAGACATCTCACCATTGTAGGGGAAATAAAATTTTTGGGATAATTAAGTGTAGATAGACTTTTTTATAGTCGTTTAGGGGACAAATAGTGAAGGAGGGTAGCACAGACAAAGATCAGAGAACATCTTGTGTTCGTCACAAAAGCTTAACCATTTATATATTAAGGTAGAATTAAGGAATATTTGGGGGATTCACACTGTAGTCATAAAATAATAGCGCGAAATATATGACTAGTGTGAACAACCCGTCAAAACTTAATATGCTATTTCAAACATCGATCAGCTGATAAGACAAAAACACATTTGTAATTAGATGTTATAAAACCTAAAGATAATTACGATAATTGTAATAAAGTTGTTTTAAAATGCCAAAAAATCTAAAAACTCCATTTCTATTTAAAATTATTAAATTTGTTTTCTGGTGCACAAGAATATCTAAATGAATTTGTATGTATAAGCTAAAACAGCTGCTGCCTTTATATGAGCTGCATAAACATTTTTTTTGCGGCGGCATACGGAAAAATGTTTAGTGGCTGCCAGCTACATGTGGAAGTTAAACGAGAATATGTTTTCACTTGTATATATTTACTTTTGTTCTCTTTTAATATTTTTTATATTATAAAAATGTGATTTAATGTACAGATTCATAGGTATGAATAATTTTTTTGCCGTTTTTTAGTCGTGAATCATTTATAAGTAACGGCGGCAAAAATATACTATCGCCGTCTCGCCTAAAAATTTTCAACCTTGCGACTCAGATCTCTAGAGCTATTTTATGACAAAACAAAAACATACTTGAAAGAGTGCTATTATTTTATGACTTTTTTGTATGCAGGACAACAACAACTTTTTTAAACTGGTCTAAAATATTATGACTTTATGACAATATGACTAAATAGCACGAAGTGTGAATGCCCCAATTATTTTTAAACTATTTACGTTATTTTTCCATGTAGTATTTTACTTCAACGCTCACTAAAGTAGGCGGGATCAAAAAATGGATAGTTCTGACTTTCTTGCTCCAAGCTCAACGCTTTGGACCTTATCATTTGCTTCACAATATTATAAAAAGTTATGCAGTTCTTTAGAGGTTAGTTTAGATCTTCTTAGGGGAACTTTTTCCCCTTTGGCCTGATTCAGCTCATTGAATTTGACCTGTGCTATCCTTCAATATTTATCTAAAGGAAATTTCAAGGGTGTGGCACTTTTCGTTTGGAGTACTTCGTGATTTCCACAGACGGATGGACGGACATAGCTAGATCGGCTAATTTCATTACTGATCAAAAATATATGTTCTTTATTGGTTCTCAGAGGGATATTTCGCTGCTTTACACACCGAAATGGCAAAGTTAATATACCATCCCATTCTTTTTTGGAGAGTCTACAAATATACTTTTAATTTTATATATATATATATATATATATATATATATATATATATATATATATATATATATAGTTTTTTAGAATGATTATAACGATTTTTACAAAAACGACCTCGAGCTCAATCATTCTAAAATACATATATATATATATATATATATATATATATATATATATATATATATATATATATATAAGTAACACAGTTAATGTCCAACGTACGTTCTCAAGTACATACTTTCATATTTATGCCTCAACAAATTCGTACTCACTTTTGCTGATATTTGTTTAATGAATTTTTGCTGGGTTATTGTAATTAAGCAAATAGAAATTTAAAAGCAAAAATGTGTTTCTAGAAAGAATTCAGTAAACTCATGGCCACTTATAAATGAATATAAAATATATTAAAGAGTTAATTAATTAATAAAAACTATATATTTCTAATAGCTCTTGCTGAAGTGATTAATATAAAAATATACAGAACGGGCTATATCGTATTTTGCGTTTTTATACCCTCCAAAAAAGAATTTGGAGGGTATATTCACTTTGTCATTCCGTTTGTAACGCATCGAAATATCCATCTCAGACCCCATAAGGTATATATATTCTTGATCAGTGATGAAATCTAAGACGAACTGAGCATGTCCGTCCGTCCGTCTGTGGAAATCACGATTCAGTCCAAACGAAAAGCGCTAGACTCTTGAAATTTGGCATAAATATATTTTAAAGCTTAGAGCAGTTTAAGTTCGAAGATGGGCTAAATCGGGCAAGAGGGAAAAAAGTTCCCTAAGAAGAACTAAACCAACCCAGAAAAAACAACATAATTTTTAAAGTTTTTTGGTTATTTTGTTAAGCAAATGATATATTTTTATGTCAAATACGGTCCAACGCCTTAAACTTGGAGCCATAAAATAAAATAAAAATATTTTTTGACCCCGCCCACTTTAGTGGGCGTTATTATAGGCAAAAATAGCATAAAAATTTAACAAATTGTTTTACTTAAGCCTACATTCCTTAAAAATAACATTTTAAAGCTTTAATGACGAAGCTGAGACGAAATCTGGTACAACTCTGCCCTACCCTCTCCTTGCCCTTCGCCCCCTAAATGACCCTACCAAAAAAAAAAAATTTTTTTTAAATTTTGTATATAATCATCCCAAGCATTTATCTTTAGAGTTTTATGACTGCCGATTTCTGCCATACCCCCTCCTCTTCCTTTGCCCCCCAAATGACCCTACCAAAAATAAATTTTTTTTTTTAAATTTTGTATATAATCATCCTAAGCATTTATCTTTAGAGTTTTATGACTGCCTGTTGCTGCCCTACCCCCTCTTCCCCCTTTGCCCGCTAAATGATCCTATTTAAAATAAATAAAAATTTTTTTTTAATTTTGTGTATAATCATCCCAAGCATATATTTTTAGAGTTTTATGTCTACCTATTTCTGCCCTACCCCCTCTCCCCCTTTGCCCTCTAAACGACCCTATCAAAAAAAAAGAAATATTAGTTTTGTATATAATTATCGATATCGATCGAAATTTCCATACAATTTAAATACAAATTTCGTTCGATATCGAGTGCCGTAATTTGCCCCCAGTTTTTATACCCTCCAAAGAGAATTGGACCCTATAAAGTAAATATGTATATTCTTGATTAGTGATGAAGTTTAAGACGGTCTAGCAATGCCCATACGTTCGTCTGTGGAAAACATGATATTGTCTATTTTTAAACCCGCCCCCTTCAGTAGGCGTTTTCGTACGATATTATATAAAGGAACTCTGTGCCACCAAGTCAAACATGTTAAATTCACTTACTAAATATTTGGAGGGTATTTAAGATTCGACCCGGTCGAATATAACGTTTTTACTTGTTTTGTTGTCGTCTTGATGCGACGTCGCTGTCGTCATTCATAATAGCGGCAATTGTCTCTTTTATTTGCGATAAACTTTCGATTGTCCAACCCTGGAATCAAGTTTTTGGGTTTTAATACTAATTTAATTCTGAAGAGCAAAGTAGATATAATTCGCCATAAACATCACAATTAAAAACTTATATTGTTAATTTTATGTACCAAAAACCTTAGATTTTCCATCCTTGGAATCGAGTATTTATGCGTCTTTTTTTTTGTTTTTGTTTTTAATCCCAATTTAATTCTTCCTGAAGTATAAAAAGGTATACCATAAAAACAAAACAAGTAAATGTACCATATTCGGCTGTGCCGAATCTGAAATACTCTTCACTGTTGTACATGAAAGAATTTTTTTCTGAAGTATAAAAAAACGTTTGATTTAAAAAAACTAAAATAAATATTAGGAACTCATTTGGTTACTTTTACGAACCAAAAAATTTAGATTCTCCAACCCTGGAATTGAATTTTCAATATTTTTGGTTTTTAACACCAATTTAATCCTTGTGTTAAGAGAAGTAAACAAACATTGAAATTAAATGGCAGCTCTGTGTAAATATATGAAAAACGCAAAGAGAAATAAAGAAAACCATATGTGCAATTTTCACACTTGAATACAATCTGCTGCCGCCAATTAATTTTTATACCCTTCACAAAAAAGTGAAAGGGTATTATAGGTTTGTCATTCCGTGTGTAATTTCTTCGATATGCACATGGGACCCCATGAATTATATATATTCTGGATCCTTATGAATAGCGATGACGATTGAGCGATGTCCGTCTGTCCGTCCGTCTGGACTTCGTTCTTGGACCGTTGGATTGGAAATGAACTTAAATAGAGTGCTATTGAATTTCAGAAAGATCCGAAATATGGTTCCAGAGCTGGGAAGCTTACACCTATTTCTCGATGCAAAATTTGTACCAAAAATCAATTATTTTTTTAATGTTTGTAAATTAAACCTATTTTGTGCTTTGGGGAGCCTCAATGGTCTATTAAAAACTAAAAAAAATAAAAAACATTTTCCAGGGATGGAAAATTAAAAATTTTTTTTCGGCCTATTCCGTATTTTGTAGCACATTTAGTAACTAAAATTGTTAAAAATTTCAAGTTTTTCTTTAGCAAAACCACTTTATACGTTATGCAGATTTGCATTGGAAAAAAAAATTTTTTTTAAATTAAAATTTTGCTTCCAGGAGTGGAAAATTGAATATTTTTTTATACATGAAAGTAATCAAACAGGCAGCTGATGTTGTTTTTTTTTGTTTTTTGCTAACTAAAACTGTCTTATAATTTAGGAAGAACAAAATGGGTATCAAAAATTCAAAAATAGAAAATAAAATTTCGAATCCAGGGATGGACAAGTACAATATTTTATGGTACATGAAAGTTACCAAAATGGTAAAAAATGTGAAATTTTTCTTAAATAAAACTACTTTATACCTCAAGAAGCGTTGCACTGATAAAAAAAAAAAAAAAATTTAAATTTCGTTTCCAGGGTTGAAAAAATTAAATTTTTTTTGGTACATGCAATATTTCGTAGTACATGTAATAACCAAAATGGTTGCAAAATTCGAGTTTTTCTTAAACAAAACTACTTTATACCTCATGAAGATTTGCATTGATAAAGAAAATTTTAAAAAAATTAAATTTCGCTTCCAGGGTTGGGAAATTGAAATTTTTTTTTTATACATAAAAGTAACCAAAAAGGCAATTGACCTTGTTTTTTATTAATTAACACTATTTTTTAGTTCAGGAAAAACAAAATTGGTATCAAAAATTAAAAAAAATCAAAATTTAGATTCCAGAGTTGGATAACTGCAATATTTTGTGGTACATAAATATAACCTAAATTGTTACAAATATTAAGTTTTTCTTAAATAAAACTATTTCATGCCTCATTAAGAGTTGCATTGGTAAAACAAATTTAAATTTCATTTCCAGGGTTGGGAAATTGAAATATTTATTCTGCATAAAAGTAACCAAAAAGGCAATTCACGTTGTTTCTTTTTGCTAATTAAAGCTGATTTATAATTCAGGAAGAACAAAATTGGTATTAAAATCACAAACACTCAAAAATTCGACTCCAGGGTTCTACAAATGAAACATTTTATGGTACATGAAAGTGACCAAAAAGTTAAAAAACTTTATTTTTTTTGTCAAGTAAAACTATGTTACACCTCACTAAGAATTGCATTGGTAAAAAAATAAAAATTCGCTTCCAGAGTTGGAAAATCGAAATATTTTGAGTACATAATAGTACATACATAAATTCCAAATGTTGTGCTTTTAGTGAATTAAACCTATTAGATATTTCAGAAAAAATTAAACTAGTATCAAAAAATTATAAATTCGGTTCCAGGGTTGGAAAATCAACATATCTTGGTACATAAAAGTAACCATATAAGTTCCCAATTTTGGTTTTTTTCAGTGACTTAAACCTATTTTATACTTCGCTAAGAATTAAATTGGCATTAAAAATTTTAAAAACTAAAAATTCGGTTCCAGGGTTGGGAGATCGAAATATTTTTGGTACATAAAAGTACATACATAAATTCCAAATTCTGTGTTTTTAGTGAATTAAACCTATTTTATATATCAGAAAAAATTAAATTAGTATTAAAAAATTAAAAATTCGGTTCCAGGGTTGAAAAATCGACATTTTCTGATTCATAAAAGCAGCCATTTTGTTTTTTATTTTTATGATGACTTATACCTACTTTATATATCAGAAAGAAACTGGTATTAAAAACCAACAAAATCTAAAAGACGATTCTACGGTTGGACAATTAGAACTTTTTGGGGTACATGAAACGGATTTTTTGTTTGTTTGTAAATTAAACATATTTAGACGTTCATAGGTATTAGATATAAGAAAAGCCAAACATTTAGCTTCCTAGCCGAAAAATTTAAACGTTTTCTTAAATATAAAAGTAACCGATAACATAATTTTTTTTTTAATTAAACCAACTTTGTGTTTTAGCAAGAAAGAAAAAAAGAAGAATTACATCTGTGAAGGGTATTTAAGATGCGGCACAGCCGAATATATCACTTTTAGTTGTTTTTATTGTTTCATTTAAATTTTGCTACAGGTAAGTAAATTGAAGTGAAAGAGATATATGGAATATTGGGAATATTAATCGTCAGGGTTGGGAAATTTCGTACTAACCAAAAAAGTAATAACTTGTAAAAATGAATGTGAGAACTTCTCATATTCAATTTTCGTTAAAAACATTGGTTTAATAGTTGATATTCCTACTAACTAGCACCACTTGAAACAGTGGACAAATTGAACAAAAGAACGCTGATGAGATGGCGTAGCTGCCTCGAAATCAGTATTGATCCGTTCTGCTGGTTCAATGACTATGAAAAATATTCTTAATATTCCACTCTCAAAAAATTAATAAATAGAATGTAATCACGTTCATTTATTATAAAAAAAAATATATATAAAAAAATAATTTGCAGTTTCGCAGATTTGAACTTATACTCCGTTGAGAAAATTAACATCCTGTAGTACAATTTACATAAATAAAGGTTCACTATTAAAAATAGAAATTCATACATAATTGAAGTTTATATTATATTTGTTACTACATATATATTGTTCTTTATTACTAGGATATCACTAAACGTTCCCAAAAGAAGCCGGGCCACAGCCGAACAGTTAAGTCATATGGTTGACTTCATGGCAGAAAATCCGGGACTACCTGGTGGGAAGTTCCAAAAAATGCACGAAAAGTTGGCTCAACTAGCGGAGATTTTAAACAGTTTTGGAGGTGCAACAAAAACTGTCGATCAGTGGCAGACTGTAAGTAATCATACTTGTACACATATGTATAGCTATTTCCATATATTAATATTTTAAATATCAAAAGGTTTAGAGAGATTTAAAAAGCCGCACAAGTGTGAAGGTTCGCGACAGAAAGCGGCAGCAGGCTTTGACTGGAAATAGACCCGTCACCCAAGAAATTACGTATCTCGAGAGGAGAGTCGTTTCCATAACAGGAAACGAATATATTGAAGGGCATAATTCGGTAAATAAGAATGTGCCAATGAATGAGGTATGTATAAAATGTTAAGTAAAATATGCATAGGTTTTTGAAACGTAACTAACCTTTCAATAGTTTGGAATTGCAACGGAGATTGGAAGGTGGTGAGGACATTGTGTTAATGATGTCGCCAACAGAAAAAGCAGTCGAGTCAATGTGCGAAAGCCTCGACACTCCTGCCATAAATGCTCCACGGAGATCTTTTAAAAGAAAACGTGGATGGTGTAGCACTGGTATCGAAGATAAATATATGGAAATTGCAAATAAGCAAGCAGATGCTATGAAGGTAATTTTTTAAAAATTACCTTCATTATGTATGTATGTAGATATCCCTCATTTACTAAAACATCACAGCTTAAAAACTTATTTTTTTGAATTAATAGTGCAAAACAATTTTTAAACAAAAAAGCTGTTTTTAGTTGTGTAGTGGTTTTAATAAATGTGCATTAAATATTCTTTATTATTATTCCTAAAGAATATAAATATGCGATTTATATTTATCGTTATTACTATGATAATTATTATTACATCTAATATATTTTTCCACCAACAGATGGTAGCTGAAAGCTCTTACACGACGCAGCAGACAGTGAAATATATAGCTGATGCAATTAAAACAGATACGGGCGTTTCATAGCACAATTGCGCTGAGATCATTCACACGTATTCTTACCCTCTTTAATTTAGTCGTCGATGAGACAGCGACGAATGAATATCAGGCGGATGCTTGCGAATTTTTTTATATTTTTTTCCAGAATATTTGTCCAGCAAACAATTTTAGTCATGATGATATGCCAAAAATATTTTGTCATAAACAATTCTTTCGATAACATACAATGCCTTTTATACAATTTTTCTCCAATAACGGACTACATATACAAATTCTCCTAATTTAAAAATACACTTAGTCTTTTTAAGTAGTCTGTGTAAAATCTTATCAAAAATTTTTTGAATATGTTTCCCACATGAAAATGATCTTCCATGCCGACAAATATCAAAGCTTATTAAGTTGGATACAGCCACCTGCGTATTTTTTTTTGGCGAATATTCAGTATTTTGCTCCAGCAAGCAACCATTCTTTTATTTATTTTTTTCTCGAATGGAAAACATAACAAATTATTGTCCTATCTTTTTTAATTTTTTTCATTTGACTGTTTACCTAGAAAAAATTGTATTTTTAATTAATAATTTTACGTAATCAACGTTTTTTTCAACTTAGAAAATATTGGTACTTATGTATATACATGTATGTAATGCACCATTATCTTTTAAACGCTTAGCTTTTTGTTTGGTGGGTAGCTCGCAAGCTCAACACATACACAATTTACCAATACACTGACGGTGCCCACCACTGAATTAAAACGATGGGGGAGGGTTTAAAGCAGGGAAAGGCAACCTATACTATTACATTTTGCGATTGTATTACTTATTACTCTCTGCGCTCTCACCACGAATCGGTATTGCCAATCAACTTTCGTGAATTCTCCCCAATTAAAACTTTAAAATCTCCAAAAACTAACATAATTTTATTATGGGTATTTGCGATATATGTGGCTCTGTATGCAGTGATGGTGTGTAAATAAGGTGTTGTAGGACATTTGACAAAGAGTAATGCAAATACACATACATACGTGCATATATATTTTTCATTGCATTATTCACCAACAGGCATTATTTGCAAAAAGTTTGAATGTAATGAACACAATGAATTGTGGTTCAAATTGTTAACAAAACACCAGGTGGTCATAAGGGAATGTCATTCATAATTTTCCGCATCTCTTCATACTTTTCGCCAAAGCATTTGCCTTTCCGTGCACTAGAATCAGCAAACATTTTTTTCATAAAGATTTCTCAACTGTGATCGGACTCACATTGCTTTCTGGCAACGCTGATTCTTAAAGAATGCGATAAACACAACCTGCCTGTTTGAATGCTGAAACTAGACTGATTAAAGTTGTTTGCAGCTCTACAATGCGTGTGCACACGTAGGTAACAGAAGAGTAAATGAAAAGGCGCCGCGCCCTGCATTCAGGGCTGCCAGAAATTTTTCGTGAAAAATCAGCAAATTTCCCAAAAAAAATCAGCATTATCGGCACTTTCATTTCTAAAATCCGCAAAAAATCGGCATTAATTAAAAAACTTATTTTGACATATAAACAAATACAATTCAATATAATTTATTAAATATTATACATAAAACAGCATGTATAGATCAATAAATTTGCACCTCACAAGGTTTGAAATTATTTTGGGGTTTCGTTTAATCTCCCAATTGGCAATTTAAAAGAAACGATTTATTATTTTATTCATTTAGAATGACTTTTACTTACAAAAAATACATAAGATCAACATGCTTTTTATAAAACAGTATAAAATAATTAAAAAAGATGTGTGGTGTCGTGGGACACCGGATAGGAACGCAGTTCCTTATTATAAAAATATTAATTTTAAGTTCTATTCGAGGTATAAAGAAAATAATTATTCGGGTATACATTTTTTATTAGGATTTTTCTTTTCGCCGATCAACGAAAATACAGAATCAGTTTTGTTCCCAAACGAAATTGAATTCTGTCACGGCCCGGCTGCGTATGATTAATATTTGTTTGTATGGAATTGTATTACTCATACGTCTTAAACAGTGAGTTAGAAACAAAATATCTTACGTTACGGACGTTTCTTCCCGGTTAGGGTACCCCTCCGCAACGTCTCATAAGGAACTTCCTTCCAATTAAAATATATACGTCTTTTCCAATAGTATTTCAAAATTTTGCTATTATATTTCAGAATTTCCTAAAAATTAACTCTACTCGTAGGTTCTAAAATAGGAGTTACAAAATACAATTAAAAATTTAGAATATTATCTAATATGTAACTGTAAATCCTAAAATTTTTGAACAAAATTCGTAAATATAATACGAAAAATTGAAATAATGTGGTTTTCATAAATCAATCATAAATATTTGATTTTGACATTTTTATTAAATCGTTATTTATTTCGCAATTAGAGTTTTTCATTTTCAAATAATCTTTAGAATAAAGAATTCCTTCTTTTAAAGTTTTATTTTCTAAGGAACATCGGAATTTCGTGCACACCTACAACAAGGCAATTGAATTGTTATTAAAAGAAGAATTATATAATAAAAGATGTTCCACACTATTATTAAAAAATCAGCATTTTTAGGGGTAAAATCGGCAAATCGGCATATTGAAATTTTTGAAGTAAAAAATCGTCAAAATGCCGATAAATCAGCATTTCTGGCAGCCCTGCCTGCATTTGCCTTTCCCTGATTTAGTTACTCACAAAACTTGTGACTCACAATTCAGTCTATCACAAGCTTCCAACCAATACGGTTGTTTGAGCGCTTGTTGAAAAAAATTATGTAAGGGTGGGGAGAATGCTCGTTTGTTTACAAAATTGTGAGAGACACATACAACCTCAAAATGTTGATGTGTTGGTGCCTATATCTGCTTTAAAATATATAATTTCTTAACATGTCCGGATGTTTGTAGGTATGCCCTTTTCTTTCCGAAGCCATCTGATGACATAGGAGTACTTTCTCTGCGGAAGATCGCAACGAAGCCAGAGGTTTAATTATCGGTCTATGGGACCGGCTTTTCAACTAGTATAACTATAAATATCTGATTGAATAGATGTTTTTTTTATAATATATTTTATAACTTTGGGTCCCACTAGGCATGACTAGGCACTGTCGGATTGAGCAGAAAAATCAGGACATGATTTCTTTTACCATACCTCATATTTTAAGCAGCGCGTACATTTAAATTAAAAAAAAAAATAATTGCGACCAGTCTAATACACATCCATATGTACCTGCATGCTTATGTATGTACTTATTTTGCCTTTTACCTATCGGTACACAAACTAGCTTACTTGTTCAGTTAACGCTGTTTCTATAGATTTGTGTCTGTTAGATTTATCTAACTTGGTATAATTAATTCAATTTTTGAAAACTTTTAGCAATAAGAATTTTTCATCATATTCTCGCTTTCATGCAACTTAATGACTCTTCTTCTTTCATAATTTTGACATTAGCTCAACATTTTCTACCCTCCACGCCGGGTGGTCATCTTGTAGCGATGTGGAGGCTTAGGTCTAGTTGACTGGTCTGTACTGGCGGGGGCAGCTGATATCAGTAGCCCCTGGTAGGGTCACCCATGCCAGAGTGGCCAACAACTAAGTACCGTCCAAGAATCACCCTTCCCGGACTCGATAGCGTCTGTTTTTCCCCATGGGGCGGCTATCGAGTCAGTCCGTTTTTCGGTCCAAGGGACCATGTCCAAATCCATCAGCGTCTGTATCCCAATTGGGGCGGCTGATGGTCTGTATCCAGGTGGGTCGGCAGCTTTTTAACCTGGCAGTAGGTATAAAATGCAACCTTAAACCCACCAAAAAAAATGAAAAAGAAAAAGCCAAGCCCCACGTACCCGGTTAGGGGCTTAACAATCTCCGGGGACCCTATTCCCGCGGCGCAAGTAGCAGGCCGCGGTGAATCGAAAGCTACTGCTGCTCAGGCTGGCCGGGTGTCCACATCAGGCCCGACCAGTCTGCGGACTACTGACGTGGTGGGCAATCAGCCTGGATTAACCGGACTGATTGCTGTTGAAAAAGGGGCAAAACACCCGGCAACGGGTGGCTGCCCTAGCACTAGCAGCGAGGTACCTCTGTCTTTCGCTCCAAGTACCTCAAAAGCTGCTCAGGTCCTTACCGGTAAAACGGTAAAAACCCCTTCTTCTGGTGCGAAGGGAATGGAAAGGCCTAAGCCGTCCAAACCCGTCGCCTCCAAAGCGCACATTGCGCAGGAAAAGGCAAAGAGGATTACCTCTAGCCACAGTACTGCGTCACCCACTGCCAATCCCGGCAATAACATCAGTAATCCTTCGCGCAAAAATCCTACACGCAGGGCCAATGATGCGAGGCGCTCCGCCTTAAGAACCATTTCGCACCTCGGTGCGATCCCGGCTGACCAGCTTTCTGAAAAGCAGGCAGCCTCTCTAAAGTGGGCACAGGCTCATATGTCAAGGCTGCAAATAAACTCCTCCCCCGCACCTGCCACGGTTGCGGCGCCTAAACGGCAACGTTCGGAAGAGGAGAACGATGCAGCTAGGGCTTCTAGGGCAAAACGTGCTAAGAACATCCCTTCGAAAGGCACCTTTAGTGAGATCGCCAAAGGCAAGCTCATAAGGGCCATAATCGATAGGGATGCATCAGACGGTGCCATTTCCCATGCCAGATGGGACTTGGTCAACCAAAAACTGGCGGGAGTGTTCTGGAAGATCCGCAAGGAGAATCCGGGACCGCCGCCTCAATGCGTCGATGCTGGCTGGCACCAGCACGGCGTTAAATTGATGGCCTGCACGGATGAACGCTCAGCGTCTCTGTTGAAGAAGGCCATCGAAGCTATTGGCGAGGTGTGGGAAGGCTCTAGGCTGGATGTGGTTTCCGTGGAAGACATACCCAGAAGACCAAGAGCCTTGACCATAATTCCTGCTGAACCTTCTTCCCCGAAGGAGATCCTTAAGGACTGTAACCGGGATCTACCCACCCATGACTGGAGGGTAGCTAAGGTGAATGTACCCGAGAGGTCTAGAAGGGAGGTGGTTCTGATTCTTAACAAAGAATCTCTGGCACCGGTCCGTAAGAGGGGCAACAAAATCTTTTACTGCTTCAGTACGATTCTGTTGCGCCTCTACCGGACCGATGTCAGGAAGAACCGCAACCGAGGGGATGACGCTGCCAACGGCGCTGTTGACTGCGCTGCTGCTGGTGTGTCGGACGCAGCTTCATGCGGGCAAGAGGACACCCACTCAGTCTCAGACATGGTGGGTGGCTTCTTTGAACGGATGGCAGTCGCGGATGAGGACACTGACGCCCTCTTGGAATCCAGCCAAGAGGACGCCAACACCACCATAATTGCGCTACATGATGGTGAAGGTGACGCAGATAAACCTTCACCACTCTAAAGCAGCATCCGCTGCGATGCTCCTCCGGGTGGTAGAGAGGAAGGAGGAGCTGGTTATGGTCCAGGAACCCTGGGTCCACCAAGGACGGGTTCATGGACTGACACTAAAGGGCTACAAGCTATTGTTTGCCAAAGGCACAGGTAATATTAGATCTTGTATCTTGGCTAAAAACTCTTTGCGTATCTTTATCCTATCTGATTTCAGTGATGGGGATACTGTAGCAGCTGCTCTGGAGACCCCGTCCGGTACGGTTTGGGTGGTCTCGAGCTATATGGCGCATGACCATGAGGGCAGTCCACCAAATGGCAAGGTGCGTGGCATTGTGTCAAGGGCGATAAGCACGAGGCCTATAATAATAAGTGCTGACGCCAACTCACATCACATCTCCTGGGGTAGTAGCCAAACCACCATGGTGGAGCCCGGAAATTGCACATTCACGAAAAGAATGTCGTAGGCTATTCAACGAGGCTAAACGATCAGGCGACTGGTCGGCATACAAAACCTCCGTGAATCGCTTCAAGAATCTTGTCAGGAACGCAAAAAGGAGGTCTTGGAGGGCTTTCTGCAGTAATGTGGAGGGTTCATCTGAAACCAACAGGCTGCGTAAGATGCTATCAACCGCACCGGTTGTACCCAGCTACATACAGAAACCCTGTGGTAACTGGACCATGAGTAGTCAAGAGACGCTAAGCGTACTACTCGACACTCATTTTCCTGGCAGCCAGGCGGCACCTTTAACAGGCACTGCCGATGGCAGCTTGGCGACAGGCGCAGTCACAACTCCATTGGATATGGATAGGCTCCGCTGGGCTGTACACAGCTTCGATCCGTTCAAGTCTCCGGGACCAGATGGAATAATTCCAGCGGATCTACAGAGAAATGCGGACATTGTCCTACCTTGGCTCACGGTAATTTACAGTGAATGCCTTAGGAGGGCTTATATACCTATATTTTGGCGTACGTGCAAGGTTGTCTTTATCCCGAAAGGGGGTAAGACGTCACACACTAAGCCTAAAGACTTCAGACCGATAAGTCTTACTTCTTTTTTACTCAAAACTTTAGAAAGAGTAATTGATATTCATCTGAGAATGACCATTCCGAATGAGCTTCTCTCCAAATCACAGCACGCCTACACTAAAGGCAAATCTGTGGAAACGGCACTACATTCTCTAGTGGGCCACATAGAAAAATCTCTTGAGTATAAGGAATTTACTATGGGGGCTTTTCTGGACATAGAGGGTGCTTTCAACTATGTCAACCCCGATTCCATTATCAATGGGATGGCAGCGGTAGGGATTGATGACAATTTATGCCGGTTTGTTAGAAACTTACTAAATTTCAGGGTAGTCAGTGCCTTGATTGGGGATGTCACTGAGTATAGGGCAGTCTATCGGGGCACTCCACAGGGAGGTGTTCTGTCACCTCTGTTGTGGAACCTGACCATTAATTCGCTTTTGCTAAGTCTAGAACGCAGACAGATTATGACTGTCGCGTATGCGGATGACGTAGCGGTGGCGATATCGGGTAAGCACTTGGATACCATATCTCAGTGTATGGAGTCTGCGCTGGCTCTGCTGAGTAGGTGGAGCGTCAGCTGTGGGCTCGGCATCAACCCAGCCAAGACTGAGTTGGTGCTCTTCACTAGGAGGTACAAGACCGATAGCTTTATACACCCAAAGCTTAACGGCACCTCCTTGGAACTATCTAAAACCGCCAAGTACCTGGGTATGATTCTGGATAGTAAGCTATCATTTAATCAGAACATACAGGCGAGAGCGGAAAGGGCCTTAGTGGCTATTTATACATGCAAAAGGGCAGTAGGCCTCAAATGGGGTATCAACCCTAAGGGGATCAATTGGATCCTTGAGGCTGTTATCAAACCAGTACTCTTTTACGGGGTATTGGTTTGGTGGAATGCGATGGACAAGCAGGCTCATCGCAGGACCTTTGAAAAAGTATTTCGGGTCGTAGCGAGACTGATGACAGGCGCACTACGATCTACACCAACGGGAGCAATTTTTGCAATGCTAAACTGGCTCCCGGTTGACATTCTGGCCAGACAACTGGCTCTATTCTCAGCGGTCAGGTTGAATACAGTATGTCCATGGACTAGGACTGACTATGGGCATGCTAGGATTTTAAGAGAGCACTCGGAAATCCATGCCAACATTGACTACTGTGTACCAAGACCCTTCTTTGGTGGACTTTTCCGTTCCATTGTCGTTGACAGGGAACAGGTGGACAGGCTTTCCTTTCCCGAGGATTCAGTTAGAGTTTTCACTGACGGATCCAAAAGGGGAATAAGAACGGGCGGAGGCTTCTATGTGGAGAACTTCAATGTTAGATCTCCATTCCGGCTCCAGGACGGTTGTACTGTCTTACAGGCCGAAATCTCTGCTATTACCCGGGCAGCGAGGTGGCTAAGGTACTACAGGATATCGAATGATATCTTCATTGTTACCGATAGCAAGGCAGCCATCTCTGCTATTAGTGGTGTGTACAGTACATCAAAAACTGTGGTCGAATGCCGACTGTCTATCAACGAGATAGCGAGACATTCGAGGGTGACACTGGTTTGGGTGCCAGGGCATTCTGGATGTCCAGGCAACCATACTGCGGATGAGATTGCCAGACAAGGGACTGAATTGAACAGTTCAATGAACAGTCACTTCACTGGTATTCCATTAGCGCGATGCAAGTCTCTGATTCAAAGCGAATCATACAAACTAGCTCAACTTAGGTGGGATAGTGTGGCTAACTGTCGCGTGGCAAGAGCCACGTGGCCCCATTACGATTTGCGCAAAACGCGCGACCTTCTCAAATTTGACAAGGCGCGCATGCGTCAACTGGTGACTGTTCTGACAGGACACTGTAGCTTTGGGACTCATGCTAGGAGGATGGGTCTAATATACAACGACTATTGCAGAAGCTGCAATGATGAGGAGGAGGAAGAAACTGTCCTCCATCTTCTGTGTCAGTGTCCTGCCCTCGCTAATGCAAGGGCAGCGGCGCTGGGCTCCCGATTCCTGTCAGACTTAGACAGCTTGGCAAACATGGAGCTTTCAGGGATATCATCCTTCCTCAGGGGTACAGGATGGTTTGAAACGGCGGAGGACATCCCTTAAGAGGTCCTCTGCTCAAGGGCATCACAAAGGGACCGAATTGATGGACCCAAGTGGATTGTCCCGCCAGGGACAACGGCCCTCTAACCTAACCTAACCTAACATTTTCTACGTGTGGTTTTTGGTGTTGTTAATTGTTGTACTAGTGAGAGTACCTGGTAAATCTGCCTTGCTCCATATCTAACTTTACTAAATTCGCTAAAACATAAATAAATTAAATAATTACCTTCTTCTATCCATTGCAGTCTTTCAATGGTGGGCCAATATTATTCAAACCTTGCCAAAGTTAATTGTTTTGAAACCGAGCAAGATTTAGTACACCGTTTGAGGAATATTAAAATAGGTGTGTTCAATTACTTTACTAGTAAAAATTAGCAACGAGAGAGTAACAAGGAATTTTCCACAATTACTCTCAAAAATTTGAAAAAGTAAATGAACACTTTACTAGTTAAAATTTGCAAGCTAAAGTAGTGTTGTAATGTATAGGTATATATGAGTACTCAATAGCTACCCCTATATTTTTTGGACAAATTATGTAATTTTCGTTTATAACGAACCTGTTTAATATGAACTTTCGCCTAAAATGAACCAATTTCAAAAGTACGCGTTTTATTTCTAATAAACCATGCAATTTTTTTCGTTTATTGCGAACCCGTTTAAAGCGAACTTTCGGTTACAATGAACTTTATTTGCACGCAAAACTTGCTTATTTTTCGGTTAAAACGAACCAAAAAGTGGTGCTATGAAAAAAAATATATATTTTTTTCCACTGGCACCACTAACACGTAGTGTTTTTTTCCCATGTTATCGATTTCGGGAATTTTTCTAAGTTTTATGTTTTTTTGTGTGAAGACGATGTGCAGACTGCAGTTGAAAATTGCAAAGTTACAAGATGGACATAGTACCAAATGAAAAACAAAGAAAATGTTTTTCTTTAAAAGAGATATATGAAATAATAAAACGCTTACAACAAGCTGTAAAACAAAAGCAAATATGCCACGAATTGGGCCTCAGCAAGTCAATGATACAATTTGGAAAAATAAGGATTTGGTCCTATCTAATTTTGAGCAGAACTCCTCATATATAAAAAAGGTTAAAACCCCTTGTTTCATAGAACTCGATCATTGACTATGCAATGTGTAGCGTAAGTTATTTTTATTTTTTTTTATTTAATAACGTTTATTAGTATTCAAAATACTTATCAATATTCAGTTTCAGTTTTACAATTTCCATTATATGAAGTTATTTTTTACAAGTTTACACATTCTCTCTTAAATGTATAATAATTTCGTTCTGTTTTTATGTATTCTGGCATTCTATTACATAGTTTTAATCCCTTGTAAAATAGTGATCGTTGCATCGCTGTTGATATTGTTCTCTGCAGCCTGAAGTTTTCGGAGTTTCGTAGACCAAATGGTTGTACTTCCCCCAGATACTTAATATTGTCGCATAGGTATTCCGGCACGTTTCCTATTTTAATTTTTTGTACAAAGCATAAAGTATTTGTCTGCAATCGTTGTTTTATATATGACCATCTAAGTGAGTCCAGCATAAAATTAATAGGTGTATACCGACTACATTTTAAATTAAAATACATCGCATCGCTTTTGCAATTTCTGCATCCTTTCTATTTGTGACTCTAAACAGCATGTATATAAAATCGTTGACCCGTATTCAAAATGTGGCTTAATTATGGTGTTATATATATTTAATGCAGTTGTTATCGAAAGTTTCTTTCTTATTCTCTTGAAAAATCTAATCTTTTTACCAATTTTTCTATGTAAGAACTTTTCTTCAGTCACGTGATACTCCACAACAAATTCTTGCCATCTTGGCTCAAGTGGAATTATATATGTATAAATGAAACTAATATTGGTAATAAACAAACTTAATAACAGATTTTTTTTAAACTAATTTTTTGTATTAAAATATCCTAAAAATATTTTAATAAATAGACAAACGAGTTTCACATGCATGTGCACTTATGTATATAAAAGGTTTTTTCAATGCTTCATTTAAAGCGAACTTCGTTTAAAACGAACCATTTTGCCTTGTCCCTTCAAGTTCGCTATAAGCGAAAACTACTGTATATGTTTATTATTATAAAAATAAAGTGATTATGGTCATTTATATTAAGCATTGTCGTGACTGGCATTTTTGGAGTACGGCTTATAACACTATGGAAAATTTTTGGGATTATTGCCTTGGGGGTGAGAAATTCCAAGTCAGGGTGATGGTACTAGGTCAGTATAGTAAAACCCTCAAAGGGTTTGGCGTTCGTATGTGTCAGTTTTTTTTATGACCTTTTAAATTTTTTCCTTGTCTTGATGTTTTTTCGCTTAGTTGTAACATTTTGGCAAAAACGTAGTTTAACATAACTCGAGAACCACTTGTCCGATTTTGATGAAACAAATTTAGAAAAATTAAGAATTACAATTTCTCTAATCTGTTTCTATACAGTTTTCCTATATGTGCAACACTTTCGAAGTTAAAATGAATGTATGAAGGGAAAGAAGTATTTTTTCCTAAAAATTTAAATATATTTTTTTTAAATTCATAAAAAATCCAAAATGGAAAAAAAGTGCCAAAACTAATTACTTTCGCGTAAAGTCACATAACTCATGAGCAAAAAAAGGGATAGATCATGAAAATCGATGCACGCGTTTCTCATTTATTCACAATTAGGTAAATGTATGAATTTCAAAAATTTGCTCCAAATATGCACAAATATGATTTGGAGAAAACATTGACACTCACAAGCCGAACTCTCTCATATTTTTCTACTGTACTAAAAGAGAAATATTGATGTGGCAACACTGGTTCTGTAATGTTCACATAAAACATGCATTGTCATTATACATTTTGTCTTTCTCACACTGGTTCTGTGCTTTTTGTCATTCAACAAGTGCCGACGAACGCGAACAGTAAAAGTGATTTTTCTCCAGTTTTTTAAAAGAGAATAGAATATGGAACTGTGCAAGCCAGATATAAATAGCTTTTGCTACTTCTGTGGTCAATATGTCTCAACACATAAAAAAAGTGGAAATTTCAGTACTGATTTTGTTCAAACATACGAGATGTACTTCAACCAAAATGTTATAGTGAACGAAAATTGGGTACCAAATATAGTGTGTAAAAGCTGCTACAACCGTCTAATGGATTGGAAATAGAAGAAAAGAAGACGTAAAAGTATGTCATTCGGTATCCCAATGACTTGGACTAATCCTGGCGAAGGTCACAATCCATTGAATTGCTATGCATGTGCGAATAAAGGAGCCGCAAAAAGGATAAGAAAATCGTATATTTACGTTGGTACTGCAAGTGCCACAACACCATTGCCTCATTCGGACCACATTCCTGTGCCAAAAGCTTCTAGCCCAGATATTTTCTCTTGTACGACTGCTCCGACATATCATGCACGTGATGATCCCCTATATGAGCCATCAGTATCCAATGTGCCAATTTTAATAAATCAAAATAAGCTTGATTCAATTGTTGCCAAGTTGGAATTAACACAGCATAAATCGGAAGAGCTGGCTTCCATTTTGAAATCAAACAATATAAAATATATGTGCTTTTTGTGCGATTGGGACACACGATTTTCCGGTGACCAATATGCATGCCACGGATGGAAACTCAGAGAGCACAGCAGGTTACAAACGGCCAATATTATTCGTGAGCCTCTAGTGCCGAAGGAGAAGATATTGCTGCCTCCACTGCATATTAAACTTGGAATTGTTAAGAATTCTATCAAAACTGTCGCCTAAAGAGAAGTAGTTTTCTTGTGTTTGAAACTAATTTACCCGAGACTCAGCGAAAGTAAAATTAAAGAAGGTAAGTTATAATATCACATTCATTTCCCATGATTTTCCATCTTAACAAATTAATTTTTTCCAATCAGGCGTACTAAATGGTCCAGATATACGAAAGCTGATTAAAAGTGACGCATTCAACAATATTTTGATTGACGCTGAATTGAATGCATGGCAGGCAATCAAAGAAGTAATAGAAGGCTTGTTGGGAAAGCATCGTTCTAACAACTACGATGTTTCTGTCGCAAGGATGTTAAGAGCATTCTTGGAAATTGGTGTCCACATGTCCTTGAAAATCCATTATTTACATCATCATCTGGACTACTTCAGCAAACAATTGGCTACCGAATCTGATGAACAAGGTGAACGCTATCAAGTTGCTATGCCATTTGAAATGAGGTAATACTGATTTTTTATTTTTTCAAACTCATTTTAATAAAACAAAAACTTACAGATATGGAGGCAAAAAGTCGCCGAGTGCAATAATTGCGGAAATTTGCTGGTGGAGTAAGCTTGTGTGGCAAGACAAGGATGATCTTGATGATAAAGAATTTTCAGGAGATGCAGAAGGACCAACAGTGGAGTCACACATTGACATTATGTGTGGTTCAGAAACTGATGATAGCGATGAATGCGATGCCACTAGTCCCGAACAACCACCATCGAAAAAGTCTAGGCAATATTTATTAAAATAAATAAAAAATTATAAAAATTTTACTTAATTTTTTAGTAGTTTATGGCCAGAAGTCTGGAGTTATTGGGGAAAATTTATAAAAAAAGGCGATAAATGATACTTTTTTGAATAAAAACAAATATCAATATTCTTGTCAAAATGGGATACCTTCACTTAATTGTAAATAAAAGCAGAACGCGCTAATCGATTTCTATGATCTATATCGCATTTTGTTTATGAGTTATGTGACTTTACACGAAATTAATAACACTTGATCCTTTTTTCCGTTTCGGATTTTTTATGAATTAAAAAAAAAATTAAATTTTTAGGCAAAAAAGTATTTTTTTGCCTCCACAAATTTATTTTTACCGGCAAAACTGTTGATTATAAAGAAAAACGTTATATGAACAAATTAGAGAAATTGTAATTCTTAATTTTTCTAAATTTGTTTCATCAAAATCGGACAAGTGGTTCTCGAGTTATGTTAAACTACGTTTTTGCCAAAATGTTACAACTAAGCGAAAAAACATCAAGATAAGGAAAAAATTTAAAAGGTCATAAAAAAAACTGACACATACGAACGCCAAACCCTTTGAGGGTTTTACTATACTGACCTAGTACCATCACCCTGACTTGGAATTTCTCACCCCCCAGATTGGCTGTTGTACTATGTAATAGAATAATTAAAGGTTTTGTAATTTTATTTAATTTAGTACTAGGCGTGGTAGAAATACGCTAAACACGATAAGAGTGATTAGATACTTTTAAATAAAATGGATGAATAAAATATCTATTTTTAATTAGTTTATACGTCATAACAGCCTGACTACACATAGCATTTTTATTTCAAACATCGGAAATAACGGCAGAATAAGGTTGCAAAAATGTTTATTTCCATGTGTTTTCTTTTTCGATTTTTATAAAAGGTTGTATTACGAGTAATGCGTCTTACAATAAGCATGCGTGCTAGAATAACCATGCGTTAATAGAAATTATTATTTTGGACTTTTTTTGATAGTAAAATAATCTGACAACTGGCAAAATAAAAATTTCGAAGCCTCTTCTTAATAAATTTAATAAATAAAATAAACTGCCGGCGAAAAACGGATTAAATATATTTTTTAAAGAAATAAATTTAAGCAACATTTATTTTCATTGTAATAAAAACCTTTATCCAAAATAAAATATCATGTCGCTGCCAGCACCTAATTGAATTAATTTAATTATTTGCCTGCTTAGGGTAAAGCACCGATTATCTGGGTAGTCTTAATATTTACAATACTAAAAATAACAGCTGGTCAGTGAAAATTAAACAACATCCTTTGCCACTGATATACCAGATACTGTGTTGCTTACTTCAATTCCATTAGACATCTTATTTTGCTTCTGTAGTTCCTAAGTTACACAAAAATAAATTTGTTATCTTTTTAATACTTTTTATTGTTTTAAAATTTTACATTTACTTACAATTTCTTAAATGTTCCAAAATATTTTTATTTTCAACTTAATTTAGAAATATTAGCCCAATTCACAATCCTGTGCAAATGGTCTTGCATTATAGCATTTGCAAATTGAGAGAGTATTTGAGAGGATTTTCAATGTATTTTGTTGGTGTAGAGTACAATTATTTTGCAAATGCAATGATGCACTACCATTTGCACAAGATTGTGAATAGGGCTATTGTTTTATAAACACAAACGCAAAACAGCCGTTTGAATAATTATTGCAAGTAAAAATTTTACTTGTAAAAACTTGCAATAATTTTTCTGTATCTCAATTTTTACGCTCTTTTGCCGCTCTCTCGTTGCAAATATTTTGGGTTAATGAACGCTTTCTAGTAACAATTGTTACAAATTTGTAAAAATTTTTAGTAAATGAACTCAGCTAATAACATTGATCTTTTTTTTAAACAATTGATTTAAAGTGTAAGTACATTCTAATTTTACTTTATGGTGCGAAAATAATATGTATTTAAATGTAGTAAGAATTTTAACGAACATTTATATTGCTATATTAAATTGAATTAAGATTCATAGGCTAATTGTTCGAAATTTGTTTTTAAATCTCAGAAAGACATGATAAATATTCCAAGGCACAAAGGAAAGTCAACATCAGTTTTTATTCAACTTACACAGCAGAGCAGAACAGCTGTTTTCGAAAGACGCAACCCTTTCATCATCAGTGCTCATGTGTATTGTGTTTGTCACCACTTATTAGGTGGCTTAGTTGGAAAAACGTTCACATGTACTTAAGTATAAAATTCAAACCAAATAAGTTTGACTTAGGTATGATGGAACAAAAAATTCAGAAAAATGGGACATGAAGAAAACTAATCAAACGGTAACACGGGTATTATAACAATAACATGTTAACATTAGGTTGATACAGTTCTCGTATTCTTTTTCACAATAAAATTTGTGTAAATAGGAACTGTTAACAAATTCAACTAAGCCACCTAATAAGTGGTGACAAACACAATACACATGAGCACTGGTGATGAAAGGGTTGCGTCTTTTGAAAACAGCTGTTCTGCTCTGCTGTGTAAGTTGAATAAAAACTGATGTTGACTTTCCTTTGTGCCTTGGAATATTTATCATGTCTTTCTGAGATTTAAAAACAAATTTCGAACAATTAGCCTATGAATCTTAATTCAATTTAATATGTATTTAAATTTCAGGGGAAACACACACAAATAGTGAACAGGAAGAATTTATGATAACCTTTATGGAAAAGCATCCACAGTTAGCAAATAACTTTTATAAAGGTGACAGGTGGAAATGGAAAAACTTTGGCAAGGTTGGTATCATATGAAGCTACTGAGAGTTATTACCAATGTTATGTTTTGTTTACCTAACTTTGCCTGTTTGTTGTTATGTATGTGCATGCATGTGCTTTCTTGTGCTACTTGTTTTGTGCATGCAGTATTACTAACACTGCCTTTACACATGCAAGTAGCAAATACATATTATTATCGAAAATATTAAAAAAATATTCGAAAGTGCTGCAAGTTGGCTGAATGTTTACACAAGCAAGTGCAAGTTCATTTTCAAAATGTTCACGAGGCGTAAACATCTATTGAAAGTAGCTTTAATTTTAGAATTAAAAAAGCTAGAAATGCAAAATAAAAAAAATAAAAAACGAAAACGACAGTGAGGAGGAAGTATTGGGTCAAGCCTCTTTTAATGAAAAGGTTCGATTTCGATATGGAAGCGCATTTGCTTAAAGATTTGTTTTGGGAAGATGATGACTCGCACTTTAACAATTTTTGTCGGCTGCACATAGAACAATTTGAGGAAATTCTAAATCAGGTAAGTACATAAATAAATTTTGTGTCAAAATCCGTCAACACAATTAAAATGTGCATTTGACTAAACCCACCCACCTAAATATATTTAGATTTAGTGAATCTGAATTTTTAGGTAAGTGGGAGGTCTTGAAAGTACTATTAACTTTTTTGTGGTTGTGTTATTAATTATTCATCATTGTAGGTTGAAAAAAAAAATTACAAAAAATGACACTCATATGCGGTTAGCGATTTCTGGTAGAACAAAATTGGCCATAGCTTTGAGATACTTGGCTACAGGAGATTCTTTCAGCTCCCTGGAGTTTTTTACGAGAGTTTCCAGAAGCACAATTTCTGTTTTTATGCCAGACGTCATTCGTGCTATTTATGGTACCCTTAAAGGTGATTATTTAAAGGAAAGTATATTCCAAGCATAAATTTACCTGCAATTAGTGTGTTAAATATATACATATATGTCATTGTTTTCGTAAGGTTTAAAATATATAAATTAAAAAATGGGTTAATTTTTTACAGATTCCAAATACTGAAGAAATGTGGAAGGACATTGCCAAAGACTTCCATGATAAATGGCAGTTTCCACACACTCTTGGAGCTCTGGACGGAAATAATATACGCATTAAAGCTCCAGCTAACACCGGATCACAGTTTTATAATTTTAAGGGATTTTTTAGAGTTGTACTCTTTGCGGCAGTGGATGCTAATTACCGTTTCATTTTTGTGGATGTTGGGGCAAACGGTAAAGCTTCCGATAGTACAATATATAAGGATTCATACCTGTACAATAGCCTACAGAATGGAGAGCTAAATATTCCTGACAGTAAACAAATTGTTCCTGGCCAAGGCAGCAAAATCCCATATTTTTTCATTGGCGACGATGCATTTTCCCTCGACAAACATCTTATGAAGTCATACAGTAGGTGCTTAAAATTAAGTATTTCACACGAAATATACAACTACCGATTGTGTCGAGCACGAATGGTTGTGGAGTGCGCATTTGGCAGATTGGCTAAGAGATTTTGCATATTTAATCGGCCTATAGAAGTCCAAACGTCAACTGTCGACTTAATTGTTTTGACTACCTGCGTTTTACATAATTATTTGACTAAAACAAAAACTAAACCTCTAACACAAGACTTTTCCCTTTCAAACAACCCTATACCGTTTTCACCAATTAGTCGGCAGGAACACGTAACGTATAAATATGCCAGCAGAATTAGGGATGAACTTTCTAGATATTTGATTACTGATGGAAATGTCGATTTCCAATGGAAAAAAAATAACATTGAACATCTTTAATAAAACGTCCAACGTTATAAGGAGCTATATAATTGTGAGTACATTCCTTGTTTTATTCATATGTACATACATATTAATTAAATTTTGTTTATGACCGGTTTCAGAATTAAAGCAACATTTTCATTTGATGTCAACAGCAAAGCAACAATTTCATTCAGAAACAGTTACAAATTCTGCAGAGAATAATATTGTGTATTTATTACTTTTGAACTTAAATTTCTAATAGATAAATAATAGAAAATTTTTGAACTGTTTAATTATTAATTCATTTTTTATAAAAATTTTAATTTTTATTCATTACATTAAATAAATTGTAAAAAATTTTAATTCATTTCTAAACATAAAGTCGATTAATTAATTTTTTAGATATACTAACGACTGTATTAATAAAAATTATTATACGTTTAATAACGGCTTATTTGACAATTATTTCATAGAAAAAATACGTCAAATAAGCCTTTAATGCACATAGTACAACAAGTATGAATATAAATTTTAATTTAAAATAATATTCATATCGTCATCCAAATGCAAAAGGCCCTAGTTGACAACAAAATTCGAAATCAATCAAAAAACTCTGATTTCGATTTTTTTTGTCAACTAGGGTTTTTTGTATTTAGGCGACGATATGTATGTTATTTTGTCACTTAAAGCCTTTTGCATTTAGGTGCCGATATGTATGTAATGTACATTAATTTATAGTTAAATAATAATACAAAGAAAACATATATATACTTATTCAAATTGAATCTCTGCATTAGAAATTGCACAACTTAATATATCAGAAAACTCTGTAGAATTACATGTGCTTGAGCTTCTCAAAGGCGTGGAGGTACGATTGATTAAACAATTGGGAACAGCTGAGCTAGAAGCGTTATCATCAATTGAGCTTAATGATTGAGGATAACAATTGCTTTTTTCTTCAGGTATTGGAGGAAATCTGCGTTCTCGCATATTTTTTAATTTTCTTTGCACCAATAAGTTTTGCATCTCTCCCATCAATTCATAAGCATCCTCCTCAGGAAGCTTCTGCAGTTGAAATGCTAAGCTTGTTGCAAATGCTGTGAATTCGTTCTCATTTTCAGTCATGTCCATCAATTTTTTTTTTGAGAAGCGTTCATCTTGTGTGTTATCCTCAATGAATTCTTCAAAGTGGTGCGAATTTACACTATTCTGCAAGAATGATAGAAAGCAATTGAATGAAAGAATATGCTCTTATTACAAAAAATCCACTGGCGATTTCAATGAAACAGCGACACTTACCTTTTCTGAGTTGTCCGATGTGGATCTTACGGCAATACTGTTGTCCAAAAATTTCATTTCTGAGAACCAGAATAAGGAGGACCGATATAATTCTTCCGTACCTGACCCAGACTTCTTATGCATTTTATTCTTTTCTTCTGTGTTCGTAGCTCGTAGGGAACGTATTTTTTTTTTAACATGTCAGCCGGCATCCCCATTTGCGAACCAATATCTACATAAGCTTTTACTTTTAAGTCATTTCGTCTATACAATTTGCTGTTCATGTTCCACAACACTTCTTTTGATCGATATAAGGAAATTAATTTAATAATTTCCTCCTTTTTAAGTTTTTGCTCCATTTTTTTTTTTTGGAAAATGACTTTATTTGTTTATGTTTTGGAAATCAGTATTGCCGTGTTTCCACTTTCGTAAAATAACTGAAAAAAAATTTTAACAAAAAAATTTTTTTTTGTTCAAACTGTATGAAATATATCTCTAAACACTTTTTAACAGTCGTTGTTGGACAGTTCTATTCTTTTTTATTTATAATTTTGTTTAAATAAAGTGAAAAGCAGCTATAAATTTATGCAAAACTTAACCTTGGTAGCACTGTTTCTTTATTTGTCATTTTACTTACTGCAAGTGCCAAAAATTCACTTACAAGCAAAATCTCTTGCAAGCTGAGCTGTAAAGCTGGAGGTACATAACACGCGTCGCGCGTTCTATGCGTTTCATACTTCAGACGCGTTTTTCAAGTCAAGTTACATGCAAAGCTTTTTATGAGTCAATGTTTATGTTTTGATCAGCTGTAGTGTAATATTCACAAAAGTTATTTTTGCTAAAATGTTAAGTAATATTGAAAATTTTAAAGAATTTGTGGAATTAGTTGAATTTGTAAATATAATATATTGTGCAAAAAGAGCATTCGCAAAGCTTAAAAATAAACGGAGAAGTTATTGGGTGCGTCCCTTGTTTTTGGAACGGGACCTGAGTGGTTTTTTTGCGGCAACTTTCGAAAAATTAAAGAGAGATCATGAGCAGTTTCATATAGCAACGAGAATGTCTCCAGACATCTTCGACTACTTATTAGCCGTTGTAAAAGAAAACCTTGAGAAGAACTCAGCGAGAGCTATTTCACCAGATTGCCGGCTCTTCTTGACTTTGATGTAAATATAAAACTGTGTTCGGACAATAATGAATAAAGTCATAACTTTCTTCCAACAGCTATTTAGCGCACGGTACAAGTAGACAATACCTCTCACTAACTTTTAAAATGTCGGTGTCCGTGTAAGACGGATCGTTTTGGAGACATGCGATGTTATATGGACACAGTTGAGTGGAATTTACTTGTCGTTTCCAAACACCTATGAATGGGAACGAATAGCAGAAGATTTCAAAAATATGTGGAATTTGCCGAATTGTGTCGGAGCCATCGACGGAAAGCACATCGCCATTACCTGTCCACCTCATTCGGGCTCAAACTTCTATAATTATAAAGGTTAGTTTTAAGAAATATGATACTTGTTAATTTTTAGCTATGAATATTATCATTTTAGGAACATATAGTATTGTACTGCTGGGCGTGTGTGACGCAAATTATACGTTTACTGCGGTCGATATAGGAGCTTATGGTTCGCAAAGCGATGGTAGTGTACTGAGCCATTCACAATTTGGAAGACTCTTACAATCAAAACACCTTAATTTTCCACCGGACACTACATTGACGAATAGCGAAGTAAAGTTTCCGTATTATTTAGTTGGTGATGCTGCTTTTCCTCTTAAGCCATACATTATGAGGCCATACCCTGGACTTTTATTAAGTGAAGAGAAGGAAAACTTTAATAAGAGATTATCCAGAGCACGCAGAACCATAGAGAATGCTTTCGGTATTCTGACAGCACGATGGAGAATTCTGCGTGGAACTCTAAACATGACACCGGCCGCAGCTGAAAAAGTTGTTTGTGCATCAGTTCTTCTTCACAACTACTTAAAAATGCACGATGGAACTTATTGCCCACCAGAATTTGGAGACCGAGAGGTAAACGGCATTGTTACAGAAGGATTATGGAGGCAAGAAACAAAACCATTGTCAAAAGGTCCTAAATTTTCCTCCAACAACGCCTCCAAGGATGGATTTAAACAAAGGGACGTTTTACGTGATTACCTTTCCATAAATAATATGTAACACATATTTTATAGTATTTGAAATACAAGCATATAGACATACTTGACCACATAACTAACAAAAAGCACTAATTTGTTTTAATATTTTATATTAAATTCAGTCTTTTTATTTATTAAAATATATACATATATAGTTTTCAAAAAAATAAAATATGTACATTAAAACTTAAATTTTCCTTATTACTAAAATTAAAAACAAAAAATTCGCAAAAAAAGTACTATGTACAAAAAAAAACTTAAGATTTTTTTGATTACTCTACTTCATCACACAAGTAGTTAAGAATATACATTTTGGCATTCATTACAGAATCACTTGGTAAATCATCCAATAATTCCCGCACCATACCAAAAAATGCATCATGTGTGTCTTTTGCAGGTGTTGAAGATCCAAACCGCGATTCTGCAATTTTTGTCATATTTTTTAAAAAGCCTTTGAAAGATTCACTATCTTCATCTTGCCTAGCTTTCTTTCGAGTACTACCTCGAACTTCTGCCGGAAGGACGCTGGAGTCGCTATTTGAAGAAGGTGTGCTAGTGGATGGTAAGTCTTCACATTACTCCACCGCAAACGACTGTGTCTGTATATAAACATATTTAAAGTTAGTAAGTAAATAAATTATTACTTATATTGTTAACTAAAATGCCAAATAACTTGACTTTCCAGAAGAACAAAAACTAAATTGTTATATTGCATTTTGTCGAATACTTACATCATCCAGACTTTCAAAATCTTCGTACTGCTCATCCACTAAGATCATATCGTTCTCATCCGAATTCGATGATAAGCTTGTAACCGTCCTGCAACATATTAGTAACTACATAAATTATACTTAATAATTTTATGTATGTAATCTCACCTTCGTGGTTTTATATGCTCAGCCAGAAAGCTCATTTGATCTGAGTATTTCCAATGAACATCTATTTCTGCTGCACTACCAGAAGCACGACGGCCGTCTGCAACTACCTTTACGTATTTATCACGCAGTGACTTCCAACGGGATTGACACAAATTTTCTATAAGAATAAGCAATAGATGATATATAAACAGATTGGCCACAAAAATTTCATTACATGTGTACATACCAGGTACATTTATTTGTTTGCTTATAGCATTCCAAGCAGCTGCGCGTTTCAATTTATTTCTATACAATAGCAATTTTTTGTTGTATAGAAATTCGTAGTTTTTGACTGCATTAATTAATTTCTCATCCATTGCACTATTATTATCTGTGTTTAACCTACCTTGTTTAATATATTGCAAAATTAATAAACATAACAGAGATGGTACTTATTTCGTAAAATAAATCGATATATTAAATGAATATTTGTTTCAAGAAACAGTTGTGATAAAATAACTATTTCTATGCATTTCACTCTTGAAAATATTAGTAATCTTTATTGCGACAGTGTTTTCTTATTAAAAACGTTTTATTATAATAAAAATTAAAAAATTATAATCCACGACAGAAACATATTAATCGATAACATTGAAAATGTAATATAATTTGTCATCCCTGGCTATCAAAAACAGCTGACATTTTTTCAAGACGCGTGCGGCGCGTACAAAATTAGAAAGTAGATCTACTTTACGCGTCAAGCGTTCTACGCGTTTTGCCATGTAACTTGTTACGTACAATTACACTAGTTCTACTTTTTTGACAGACGCTTATAACGCGTAGACGCGTGAAACGCGTGTTATGTACCTCCAGCTTAAGTTCGAAATGTTTGAGTGGATTAGTGAAAAAGTGTGAGTGTATTGAGTTTTTCGCACTTGCACTTGCAAGTGTAAAGGCAGTGTAAGCGATGTACATATCAGAGTACTTCAAAATCACGATTTTTCTTGATTTTGTTCAGCACGCAAATTTTTGTTCATTGCAAAGATTTAAGAAAAATTCAATGATGATTAAAAATCATTTCATTCTGATGTATACATCAAATTCTGATTATGAGTAAAATTAACAAAAGCATTTTATGAGCAAGATCGCACAGGCAAGAGAAGGGCTTGCAGTAAATTCATCGTGTCCAAACGCTCTTATTCTCAGTAATTCACACAACATGTTTGAACCGACCGTCTGTGTGACTTGAGCAATATGATATAGGAACAATGCAAACAACATAACCAATTCAACACTGATACATGAGTGGAGGTACAGGTTTAGTATTTATTTAACTTTGTTCATCAAAAACAAAGTTAAAGGGAATACACATGGGCAAATGCACGGTGGTTTATGGGACTTTTTTCTTTACAAAATTGAAACAAATGAGAATGTGTGCACAAGTTTGATCATTTGTTTGTTTTTTATTGTTAAACATGTGTCCGATTAAGAGAACAAATTTAGTTGAATTACATACGCCGAAATACACATGCAAATATGACAAAAGGGAAAACAAATTTTTTAAGTCAAATTTCCAAGAAAGTTTACACCTTGTCGCCTCGGCGTAAGGGAAAAAATATAATACGGTCCATATTAAGTGAAATAATTATGGAAAACGAATAAGTACTGGAGGGCTACTTATGCTGCAGAAAATTTGTGCTTCTCAATTTTAGCTTAATAAGAAATACAAATTAAATAACACAAAAAACACCACTGTAAAGGAGAACAAATAAAAATAAACAAAAATAATAATAAATATTATTTGCAATATCGAACTGCAAATAAAAATAATATTTTCTTAAAAAAATTTCCTATTTTGTCATAAACAACGCGAATGGACATCATAAACCACTGTAAATTAAAAGCGTGCCTTTGTTGATAGGAATGAACAAATTCATACACAATGATTTCTTGCTTTTTGTACTTTAATGTTGATCAAATTTTTGAGCGTTGAGCGGAATAGACAAGTACACAAGTTGACAAGTTTGATTCGACCTATGATGAAAATAAGCAAGTGTTCAACTTGCATGTGGTTCGATTGCCTTATAATGAACAACGCATATAAAAGCTTGAGCAAGTTTGATTAATGTTTTTATTCCAAGCTTAAAAGAGATTATTGTTGTGAGTAAGCCGATGTATTTAGCATCAGAACCAGCAAAGAGGCATATGTTCGGTTGATTTAAAATCAACAACAAAAGAGAGTGTGCGGGCAAGTTTCATCATTTGCAAATAAAAGACAAGTTTTTTGTGCCTTTGTTATTGTTGAACGGTTTTTTAATCAACAAGAGAAGTTCTCTGATATGCATCAGATTTTTTGTGATAAACATATTTTCCACATCCATTATATAATATTATTTTCTTTATTAAATACACTCAATCGATATAGCTTACAAGAAACACAATATTTTGGGAATTTTTGATGATCTTGTTTGTTTTTGTCAAAAACATATGACACGATTTTAAGCATTCTATAAGTGTAGCAACATTTAAGGCTCATTTAGCCGAACGTTGAAATCGTAAATGTGTCAGCTGATCCAAACTGTAATATGGCAAGTTGTGAAAACGCTTACAGCCATACCTAAATACGGGCGGAAAGCGGAACGTTTTTTTCCGCTGAGCTTTAACGCTGAAATGCCATACCTAAACAAAAGCGGCAACGTTATGTCAAAAAACAATAAAAACAGGGTTATAAAACAAACAAATTAAACAACCCTGATTATATTAACAGCTGGACGGACGACATTTGTGATTTTGTTATTGAAATTTAGTACAAATTACAAACGTGCATACATATATATGTATATAATCATATTGCAAATATTTTCTTATCTCTCTTTTCTAATACGAAGTGCAAAAATTTTTTCTTTTATTATTTATTTCACTTTTGTAAGTTTTTGCTCTTTTTCTCTGGTTACAATTGTTTTCTTTTGCAACTAACTTCATTAGAAAACGCTCTGTCAAAATCGGATTTTCCAATAGCAAAGCGTTGCCGCCGCGTTATTTCGGTATGCTCCATACAAAATGTATGGACATGAGAACTTTTGACAGCTAAAAAACGCTTGCCGCCCGTATTTAGGTATGGCTGTTACTTGACTTTAATAAAATGTTGCCGTAACGTTGGAACCTGCAGAAAATAGAATTTTATTCTAAGGTTACGTGACATTTGTAGACAGTGATGGGATGTATGTATGTATGTTGAATGAGAATGGGGCACAAAAGACCTCTTTTGGTACTTATTTTTCTTTTGATATGTTTAGTTGATATATATGTATAAGGACATGATATACGCATTTTATATGTTTAACTTTCTAAATAAATGTTTTATTCCCAATGAAATATCGCATGTCTGCATGTGGTTGCTCGTTTCAGATGTATTAAACACTCGTTTGTACGTACATATATATAAACATTTTGCAATATTGCAAAACATATCATATATATATAAATGAAATTTATTTGTTATCCAATGGATTTCTGATTGTATAAAGGTGTAGAAAAATAAAATAGATTCATATCAAATATACTTGATTTGTTGGTTTAGTTTTGTATGAGTTTCAAGGCATACTATTCTTGTTCTGTTGTTATTTTTGAAAATAAGTTGTAATTTACAAGTTGTGAATTCTCAGATGGTTTTCAGATAGTATTGTGACAACAATGTGTCAAATAAAAAAATTTCATAACATATCATATATATTGTAATATGGAATAAAATTTGCACATTTTATTAAACTTATACCAAGGAATGACTCATTATACTGTTAGTTGTGTACATTGGTGTTTCTGATGCCTCTTTGTACCATTTAATTAATTTGCGTACTTTTTCAATACGAACGCCAATAACATAAACATATTAAAGTGCCATCAATGTTTTAAACAGTTGTACAGAGTTTTATTGTATTTATTTTTGAAAGTAATACGCATCAGATATTTTGTATTTATATATATATATATATATATATATATATATATATATATATATTTATTTATTTATATACAGGGCTGTCATAGAAACCAATCTTATCGGAATTGGATTTGAAACCGACAAAAAATACTTTGGTGTCATGGAATCCGATGTTATCGGTTTTATGTTCGAACTAGAATTAATATCGGTTTTAGGTGTCACAGAAACCAATATTATCGGTTTCGTTATTGGAAATAATCCAATCAGCTTACAGCTGCCGGTTTGTTATTGGAGATAAATAAAATAAGCTAAAAGCTCCATTTTTTATTTTTGAACAGTTAGATTTTTGCGAAGATGTAAGTCAATAAATTAGTAAATAAATAAATTAGTAAAAAATTTTAATTATTTTAATTTTTTTTTCTCAATAGGGGAAAGCATAAAAATAGCACACAAAACTCGATATTCATCGAGTTTATGGAAAAATATCCTGATATTGCAAAGGGTTTTTTTGACAGCGCGTAAAGAAGTGAAGTGTTAAGTGATGTAAAGGCTCATTTAGCCGAACGGTGAAATCGTAAATGTGAGGTAAATGTTAGGTAAATGTAAAGGCTCATTTAGCCGAACGTTGAAATCGTAAATGTGAGCTAAATGTAAATGTTAAGTAAATGTTCATATATGTTGCTACACTTATAGAATTCTTAAAATCGTGTCATATGTTTTTGACATAAACAAACAACATATAACCATTTTTAACAACAAGATCATCAAAAATTCCCAAAATATTGTGTTTCTTGTACGCTATATCGATTGAGTGTATTTTATAAAGAAAATAATATTATATAATGGATGTGGAAAATATGTTTATCACAAAAAATCTGATGCATATCACTTTCAAAAATATTTTATTAAACTCTATACAACTGTTTAAAACATTGATAAATTAGTAAAAAATTATAATTACTTTAATTTTTTTTCTCAATAGGGAAAAGCATAAAAATTGCACCCAAATCTCGATATTCATCGAGTTTATGGAAAAATATCCTGATATTGCAAGGGGTTTCACAAAACGCGACAAGCCAACGGTAGATTCCCTCTGGCAGCAGTTGGCTAAATCGTTAAACAGCGCAAATCTGAAAATAAATGCATAGTACATTGAAATAAGTTTCATAGTGTAAATAAATTATGAATTATGATATAAAATTGTATATATACAATACATACTTATTTTTCGCAGCAGTCACGTCAACAAGTAGTTGCTGTCACGCTACCAACACTACAAACAAAGGCAGAGCTCTGCCTTCATATCGATATGTAATTTTGTTATTGTTATATTTGATACATTACGTACATATGTACATATACTTAAAAATCTAGACAAAAAATGATCCGTTAATTTTTTGTCGCTTTTGTTTGCTGCAATTGAATAACTTTGTAGTTTTTTGCATTAAAAAAGAATTTCGTTCGTTTGTTTGGTGCAGTTGCGTTTTTGGAATTGGTGAAATAAAAACACACATTTAATTAAAAGAAACTTGTTTTTTTGGGTTTTATTCTTTGAGAAAAATAGCCTGTAAAAACGCTTACAGGCTCAAACATTGGTGACCCCGACGTGATCGACGTTAAAAAATCGTTTTGTTGGAAAATCTTTGTGAAAGACTTTCAAATCGCATTAATCTTTAGTAGTTAATTCGAACTACTTTTAAAACATCAACCACTAAATTTGATAGCCATGCCGGCTATTGTCAACCTCCCAAGACAAGGAAAACCATTCACAATTTGCAGCTAAGATAAATTCAATTTCCAAGCAGTTGGCTGATTTTAATTCTTGCCTTACATCTGACGAATTAAATGCTTTAGATGAGGTCGATCTCTCTGTTCGTCTTGATTACGTAGAAGGTTTGTACACTGAGTTTAAGCAAACAGTTGGTGAATTGGAAGAAAAAGCTCAAGGTGATATGGATGGTAGTATACGCTCAAACTTTATGACATCATACTTTAGAGTAAAAGCAAATATCCAGCGAAAAATAAATGCAAAAACTAAACACTTGGCTCCTCACTCTTCAACTGTTCGTCAATTTTCTTTGGATGACTCGATGAGTTCTCGAAAGACTAGACTGCCCGAATTAAAAATTCCTCAGTTTGGTGGCTCGTACACAGAATGGCCTGACTTTTTCGCAATGTTCGCAACTGTAATTCATAACGATATGGAATTGAGCAAAATAGAGAAGTTTCAACATTTACGTGCATGTTTAGCAAGTGCTGCTTTAGACACGATTTCATCGTTAGAACCTACAGAAGCTAATTATGATAAGGCTATTACATTATTACAAAATCGATTTGATAATAAATTACTTAATTTTCAGGCACACATTAGGGAGATTTCCGGGCTGAAGGTTGTTGATAAAGATTCAGCTGCAAGTTTAAGACAGCTGAGCGATAAACTCAACGCACACATGAGGGCTTTGGAGACAATGAGTTCAAAGGAGCAAATTGCTGATGGCTTGCTCATAAATTTGGTTACTTCAAAACTAGATCCGCATCTCCAAACAAAATGGGAAGAAGGATTGAGCGTTGATAAGTTACCAACCTGGTCGTCTATGACTTCTTTTCTCGAACGACAATGCCGCATGCTCGAAAATCTCGAAAGCTCCATGGTAGTAAAGAAGCCGAATCAACACGTGAGCGAAAAACCTAGTGGTCATACTCGAAATGTGCTTGTAACCTCAAGTGTAGTTCCTTCGTGTAACTTTTGTGATGCCAAGGATCATTATATTACTAATTGCTCCCGTTTTGCAAGTCTTTCGCCCTCATTACGTTTTAAAGAAGCTAAGAAATTAAACTTATGTCTTAACTGTTTGAGAAAGGGTCATGGTTTAGCAAATTGTAAATCTGGAACCTGTCGTCATTGCTCGCTGAAACATCACTCATTATTGCATATTAATATCAACAACTCATCGCCCTCTGAAATTACACATGCCACTCAATCTAATTCAGATTCATCTGTAACTCTCGTTTCGTCTTCATCGCCAAGGATCATACCTGAAGCCCTGGAATCTCCAACAACTAATAATGTGTTGCTGGCTACGGCTATACTGTTAGTCAAAAATATATTCGGTGTTTTTGTGCCTTGCCGGGCAATTTTCGATTCAGCCTCGCAACTCAATTTCGTCACTTCTCGCTTTGCAAATCAACTACAGCTTAAAGTTAGGCCATCGTGTATTTCTATTTCTGGTATCGGTGATGGTAATTTCACAGCAGACAAATCAGCTAGCATCGTAGTGAAATCATGCCATGATAATTATTCCATTTCTTTTGATGCAGTTGTTATTCCTAAAATAACTGACTATCAGCCAAATTCCAATTTCAACATAAATCTACTTAAAATTCCCGGAAATGTAAAGTTGGCAGATCCAGAATTCCACAAACAAGGCCGCATTGATAACCTGATAGGTGCCGGTCTATTTTTCGAACTTATGAACGTTGGCCAAATTCGATTGGGACATAATTCGCCAATATTGCAAAAAACTCGCCTAGGATGGGTTGTTTCTGGTGGAGTTGCCACTCAAGAAAATTCGTTTTCATTAGCAGCAACATGCAAAGATGTCCATGAAACTGAACCGTTAGTCGATGTTATTAAAAGTTTTTGGGAAATTGAAAACAACTTTGAAAGCAAATTAACTATTTCTATTGATGATGCATTTTGTGAGAGACATTTTCAACAAAATATTACTCGGCTCAAATCTGGTGAATACTCAATTAATCTCCCCAAAAAGTTAGATATTTCTGAACTTGGTGACTCGTATGGATTAGCTCAACGACGCTTTTTAAATCTTGAGAAAAAACTAAGTAAGCATCCAGACATCAAAGATCAGTACACAAACTTTATGAAGGAATACCTCAATTTAAATCATATGTCTCGACTTACAAAAATACCAACTGACGTAAAAGTAAATTTTCTGCCTCATCACTGTGTGCATAAGGAAGATAGTACAACCACAAAACTAAGAGTCGTATTTGATGGTTCGGCCAAAACGACATCAGGTCTATCACTCAACGATATATTATACACAGGGCCAACTATACAACCAAAGTTATTTAATACTTTGTTAAGATTTCGTTTTTACAAAATAGCCTTGAGTGGGGACATATGTAAGATGTATCGCTGCGTTCGTGTTTCACACCCTGATGACTTTCTGCAGTGCATATTATGGAGAAGTAATCCAAATGATGATATTAAAATTTACAAGTTAAATACAATAACTTATGGTACCAAGCCTGCTGCATTTCTCGCAGTTCGTACGATGCATCAACTAGCTACGGATGAAGAGAAGTCGTTTCCTATTGGTGCTAAAATTGTTAGACGAGACTTCTACGTTGATGATCTAATATCTGGTGGCAGTTCGGACCAGGAAGTTATCGAAATTAGACGACAAGTAACTCAGCTGCTGAAAAAAGGGAATTTCGTTATTAGAAAATGGTGCTCAAATCATGCGGGTGTTTTGAATGATGTGTCGGCCTCTGATCGCGAAAAATTTTTGAAATTTCAAGATGGTACCGACATAACAAAGTCTTTAGGTCTTCTATGGGATCCAAATTCAGATGATTTCATTTTTACGTTCAACCATGTTTGGGATAGCAATACCATTTCAAAGCGAAGTGTCTTGTCATCTATTGCTCGATTTTACGACCCGTTGGGTTTAATCGGTCCAGTTATTACTCAAGCAAAAGTTTTTATGCAAAGTTTATGGAAGTCCAAATTAGACTGGGATGAAAGTTTACCTCAAAGTTTGTACTCGGTTTGGCAGCAATTTGTATCAACATTCTCCTTAGTTAACAAATTTACGTTTCCTCGATTTGTTTCCATTCCAGACTCTAAGGTTCAAATACACGCCTTTTGTGACGCAAGCTTATCTGCATATGGTGCCTGCATTTATGTAAAGTCGGAATGTGGTGGAGAAGTCAAGGTAAATTTATTATGTTCGAAATCAAGAGTTGCACCTTTAAAGGCTCTTACCGTTCCCAAACTTGAGTTATCTGCGGCTTTGCTTTTGGCGGAACTTCTAAATGAAGTTTCAACTATACTGGAAAACAAATACGAATACCATTGCTGGTCGGATTCTATGGTTGTTTTATCCTGGTTGCGTGAAGAGTCTTCAAATTACAACATTTTTGTTGCTAACAGAGTAAGTCGTATACAAAATTTAACTAAAAATATGTCATGGCATCATGTCCCAACTTCAAAAAACCCTGCTGATATTTTATCGAGAGGAGCTAGCCCTGAGGAGCTTTTAAATTCAAATCTTTGGAAGGAAGGACCAACTTTTTTAAAGCAGGCTTCGGAAAAATAACCAAAAACATTTGATTTTATAGCTGACCTTCCTGAACGTCGCCGGACAATTTTAGTCACATCATGTGCTACTGATTTTTCTACTAATTGCAAATACCACAATTCGTTTCCAAAAATGCAAAGAATTTTCGCATATGTTTATAGATTTCTAATATTTAAAAAAGGCGTGAAATATTCGGAAGAACTAACAACACAAGAAATGAAAATGGGTACTCAAACTATGATTCGTAACATTCAATACGTTCATTTTGCTGTTGAATATAAGAGCCTACAAAGAAAGGAAAGTGCACTCCCATCAAGCAAAATGCACTCCCTAACACCGTTCATGGATTCGGAGAAACTGATTAGAGTAGGTGGTCGTTTGCAGCACTCATTTTTAAGTTTCGAAGCCCAACACCCGATAGTTCTTCCCAAACTTCATCCTATTACTATGTCTATGGTTTTGTACTATCATCAACAACTTTTACATGCCGGACCACAGTCTTTGTTGGCGTACATTAGGCAGCAGTATTGGCCTATAGGTGGCAGAAAAACAATAAGCTCAATCATTAACAAATGTGTTAAATGTTTTCGTTTAAAGCCTAAAATTTCACAACACATAATGGGAAGTTTACCTCCAGACCGTGTTCAACCAAGTAGATCCTTCTGTACAACGGGAATAGATTTTTGCGGCCCTTTTTACTACAAATCGGAAGTACGAACTCGATCACCATTCAAATGCTACATATGTATTTTCATATGCTTTTCAACGAAAGCTATACATATGGAGCTGGCGCAGGACTTGTCCACATCATCGTTTTAGCGTGTCTCAAGCGTTTTATTTCAATTCGTGGCAAACCAAACACAATATGGTTTTGTCGGTGCAAAGAATGAGTTGGCTGAATTGCGTCAACTGTTCTTTGACCAAAAATACGCTAAAGAAATCCATAAACAATGCCTAGAAGATGGAATCAACTGGAAGTTTATACCTCCCAGGTCTCCTCATTTTGGCGGTGTGACAACCTACCTGCTTAGTACTTGTTAATAAAAAGAAAGGTTTTATTGGATTTTTACACTGGGATTTTATTACGACACAACCATCCTCGCTCAGTGTTAACAATATACTGAATATACTAAAAATGCTACAATAAAGTCAAGAATCACTTTTAGTGCTTTTGGATGCTGCTCTCCACATCCCTCCTATATTTTTGAGTTTAAGTCGTAATTCTGGATGAGCTCCTGCTTCTGTTAAATTAAAAGATTTGGGTGATCCTAATGCTTCAAGCTCGGTGCCTACAGCAGTCGAACATTCAGGTGGTGTTGACACTTGATCTGTTGATTCGGCTGATTGCTGCAAAATTCTACTTGATGGCACCTTTTTGACGTGGCTAATATTTCTGCGAAATGTTTTTCCATCTCCACTTATTACTACCTAATTATCATTTCTTTCCAATACTTTATATTCGGTTGAATCAAACGTGGGTGTTAATTTATTTGCGAAAATAACGTTCCGAAGTAAGACTATATCGCCAACTGATATATCAGATTCTTTCGCTCCTCTCTTCCTATCCTCCTTTTCTTTTCCTTTTTGCTTTTTTATCATGTCTGAGTCTCTTGCTGCTGAATCTATGATGTCATCAGTTATATCTTGAATTCCGGGTATCTTATCCCTAATGACGCGATTAAACATTAATTCTGTTGGTGGTGACCCTGTTGTGCCATGAGGTGTTACATTATACATCATAATAAATTTCTGAATTCAGTCTTGTAGTCTTGTTTATTGGCATGAGCAATTTTTAGGCGCTTTACTAATGACCGATTCATGTTCTCTACTTCGCCATTGGCCTGTGGCCAGTATGCTGGAGTTGTTATTAACTTTATATTGTTGTTTTTGGAAAACATTTTAAATTCGGAACTTACATATTGTCTACCATTATCTGCCTTTATTGTCTTCGGTAAGCCCAAACGACTGAAAATTTCATGCAATAAACTAATTATTGTCTCTGAAGTAATTTTCCGCAAAAACTTTATTTCCTGATAACGAGAGTAATAGTCAATAAGGACGAATATATAATCATTATTCGGCAGTGGACCAAGTAAATCCGTGGCGACGCATTGCCAGGGTCCATTTGGAAATGGATGTCTCTTCATAGGGGCTGGGTTATTTGGTTGAGAAACCAACAGACAATCAAAACAACTTTTTACAAATGTTTCCACCTCCCTGTCTACAAGTGGCCACCAAACTTTTAATCTTACTCTGCGTTTCATAGCGGATTCTCCCGGGTGACCCTCATGAGCTAGTTCCAATACCTTAGTTCGGAGGACCTTTGGAATGAGGATACGAGTTCCTCTCAACAATATAGTACCTACCGTTGACAATTCATGGCGAAATGGATAATAAACATTCGAATTATTTGTCGGCCACGAGTCATTGTTGATGTATTCCGCTGGATCTATGATCTCCTGATCTTGAGAACTCTTTTTCGCAATTTCACAAATACTAAGGGACGATGGTGTAGAATGTGTAATAATATGTAAAATGGCGTGTTCCCCGTTTTCATCGTAAGAATCTGTATTCACAATCTTGCAAAGTCGCGATATGGAGTCTGCAATGTTCTCCTTTCCAGATCTATAAATAACTTTAAATTTAAAAGATTGTAACCTCAAAAGCCATCTCTCTATTCTCGCTGGAGATTTTGATGTTGGTTTAAATATGGCTTCCAGTGGTTTATGGTCAGTAACCAACTCAAACTCTAATCCCACAAGATAGTAATAAAATCTTTCTACAGCCCAAACGAGAGCCAAACTTTCTTTTTCAGTTTGGGAATACCTCTTTTCGATATCCCATAAGCTTTTACTAGCAAAAGATATTATATAGGGATTGTTGCTAGAATCAAATTGTAGCAACACTGCCCTAAAAGCAACAGGACTGGCGTCCGCTATGACTCGTGTTCGATTTTGTGGGTTAAAATAAGCTAACGTTGGTATCTTAGTTAAAAACCTTTTTAACTTATCAAAAGATTTTTGTTGGTCTTGGCCCCATATAAATTTACAATTTAATTTTAACAAACATCTAAGGGGCTCTGTGACGTCAGCCATATCTGGGATGAATTTGCCAACGTAAGTTACTAGACCTAAAAAACTTCGTGTTTCCTCTTTTGTCTGCGGAGCTCGAAATTCCATAATTGTTTGTATTTTGTCCATGTCTGGAGATATTCCATTATCAGATAGCACGTGTCCTAAAAATTTAAGTTTTTTGACTCGCCATACACTTTTGTCGTCATTGAGCAGCACATTGTTGTTTTTAAATATTCCTAAAACTTGTTCCACAGCCTCGTTATGTTCTTTTTCGGTTCTCCCAAAAATTATGACATCGTCTATGTAATTTAAAGCATTACTACAAGGGGACAAGAGCTCTTCCATTATCCGCTGGAAGATTTCAGGAGCTGAGTTGATTCCAAACATTAATCTCTTGTAACGAAACAGCCCCTTGTGGGTTATAAAAGTTGTGATATGTCGACTTGATTCATGGAGCTCTATCTGATGATATGCCCATTTTAGATCTAATCTAGAGAACAATTTGGCTCCTCGGAGTTTAGTCATAAACGTTTCGAAAGTTGGTAGCGGGTAATTCTCTCGAAGCACAGCTTGGTTGGCCCGCCGCATGTCAACGCAAAGACGAATTTCTTGATTTTCCTTGAAAACGGGGACGATTGGGGATATCCATGAACTTGGTCCTAAAACCGGTTCTATTATATCTTGTGTCAGTGCGTCTTTGATTTTCCTCTCTACCTTATCTTCAATTCTATTGGAATTCGTCGTAAAGGTTGCTAAACCGGTTTCACTGTAGAATCTATGGCTATCTTAATAATGACATTTTTAATTTTTGGAAAAGGTTCCACACTTTGAATACTATCGACACGCTCTAAACCTAGCCCAAGTTTTAATACCTTTAGTTCTATTGCGGTATCACGTCCCAAAAGTGACTGTTTTGCATTCTCGATTACATAAAATGTGGCGATTACCTCGATACCATTTTTCGCAGATATCGGGGCTTCAGAAACTACCAATATTTTAAGTAGTTGATTTGCTGCGTAGGCCTTAAATTGGTTAACAGAATGAGTCCGAATGTTTAACAGTACTGCCTCATTGCTCTGAAGCATTACCCAGTCATTTTGGCAAAGAAGGTTGAACCGTGAACCGGAGTCAATACCCATCGAGATGTTTCGACCACCTACGTGGCATTGAATCATTTCGTCCCTTGATCCAGTGTTTTCAACTTTTAAACAATCGAAATCATATGTTTCTCTTTTCCCGATTGTATCTTTTTCCTCAATGCATCTCACCCTTGATGTATGTAGCCGTCGCTGCTTTAAATCTCCATATTCGTAATCTGTTGTTTTCCGTTTATTGTTTTTGGTTTTGCATTTACGACCAAAGTGCCCTAACAAGCCACATTTGTTACATTTGGAGTTTTGCTGTCATTACTTAAATGTCCTTTCCTACCGCATCTTCCGCATTCATCGCTACCACGTTTATTCCACTCAAATTTGGTAGTTACTCGATTGACTGTTTCGCCTTCACTCTTTGACGCCATACAATACGACTGTTTATTGATCTGCTCGTGGATTTGACAAGATGAGACGACATCATCTAAACTTTGCTCTTTTTCTAGCAACTTTTTCTTTAGTTCGATTGGGGCCCAAGCATCAATTATCTTATCTTTTAAAGAAATTTCCCTTATTTCACTTTGGGTGGAACCAAAGTCACATTTTGACGCTTGATGTCTTAGACGTAGTAAAAACTTATTAAAGTCTTCACCTTCTACAGGAGTAAGGCTTCGAAATAATTACCTCTCAAAAGTAGAATTGCGTTTTGGAGAGAAATGTTCATTCAGTTTGTTAACCAATATCCCAAATACATCGTTCTTTTGTTTTTCATCGTATTCCACTAGCGCTCCTGGGACATTAAAAATCACCTCTTGCAGTTGTGGGCCACCCAAGTGAAGTAATTTATTTTTCTTTCTTACCACATCTGTTATATCTTCGGATTGAAGGTATAAAGAGAGAGATCTAAACCATCTTTCCCACTCGATTCGTAATAAGGCTTTATCAATGTTTTCACAAAGAAATGGTTGTATTTCATGCTGATATACAATTTAATGTGTTTAGCAGACCTGTAACATGATATTTTATCATTTCCAACTAATATTTCACCAACAATTAAACGTTTTTCTTACCCAATGTTCCAATTAAATGAATAACTAATACACAATTTAATGTGTCTCTCCCAGTCACAATTTAATGTGCTTTTGCAAACGACCTGCAGCGAAATAGTATAATTTACTTTTATATTTCCAATCCACAATTAAATGTGTTTCTTACCAAATGTTCCAATTAAATGAAAAATTAGCACACAATTCAATGTGTTACTCTTATTTAAGATTTAATACTTTTACTGTTCACATCAACTATTAAACGAGAAATAATTTCGTGTTTGCAAGTTTTATCTTTCCATTTTTCTTCCAAATGAGTGTTCTCTCACTCTCTTGATGTGAGAACCAATTTTTTTTCCTTCACCTCAAAACTAACTGTTCATTATAAAACAAAAAGAAAGAAAAAGAAAAGGAAATGTAAGAATCTATGACTTTTTTTATAGAATTTGCTGGAAATTTTACAGTCACCCAACTAATAAAATATTAACATCTTTGAAAAGCTTGATCCCATCCTCGTCGCCAATGTGACAACCTACCTGCTTAGTACTTGTTAATAAAAAGAAAGGTTTTATTGGATTTTTACACTGGGATTTTATTACGACACAACCATCCTCGCTCAGTGTTAACAATATACTGAATATACTAAAAATGCTACAATAAAGTCAAGAATCACTTTTAGTGCTTTTCGATGCTGCTCTCCACAGGCGGCCTTTGCGAGGCTGCGGTTAAGTCTGCCAAGCATAATTTTTATCGAGCCGTAGGTCAGTCAGTTTTAACATTTGATGAACTGCGAACGTTAGTGTGCCAAATATCGGCCATATTAAACTCTAGGCCACTATGTCCAATAACAGAAGATCCCGACGACCTCGAAGTGTTGACACCTGCGCATTTTTTGGTAGGCGCACCGCTAACCACGATTTTGGAATCAGATATCACAGAATTAAACGTAAATCGTCTAAGTCAATGGCAAAATGTGTGCCGTATCCAACAAACTTTTTGGAGAAAATGGAGCAGCACCTACTTATCACTATTGCAGCAGCGTACGAAATGGAAAGATTCAAAATCTAAAATTATTAAAGGCGCAATGGTTATGATTAAGGAAGAAAACGTTCCACCTATGAAATGGCAGCTGGGTCGTGTCGTCCATGTTATTCCTGGAAAAGATGGCGAAGTTCGTGTAGCTTTAGTCAAAACAAGCAGCAATATAAGTCGCAGAGCCGTTGCCAAGTTAGCTGTATTACCCATTGAAGACAATTGTGTTGAAAGTCACAGCCTTTCAACGGGGGGAGGATGTTCGCAGCAGTCACGTCAACAAGTAGTTGCTGTCACGCTACCAACACTACAAACAAAAGCAGAGCTCTGCCTTCATATCGATATGTAATTTTGTTATTGTTATATTTGATACATTACGTACATATGTACATATACTTAAAAATCTAGACAAAAAATGATCCGTTAATTTTTTGTCGCTTTTGTTTGCTTATTCAACTTTGTAGTTTTTTGCATTAAAAAAGAATTTCGTTTGTTTGTTTGGTGCAGTTGCGTTTTTGGAATTGGTGAAATAAAAACACACATTTAATTAAAAGAAACTTGTTTTTTTGGGTTTTATTCTTTGAGAAAAATAGCCTGTAAAAACGCTTACAGGCTCAAACACTTATAATCATGGCATTCATACTAAAATAACCTTTCCGATTAAAGTATAGATGCTCATTAAAGGTAGGCTTTATAATCTTTACGTGTGTCCCGGCGATGCAACCAATTATTGAATGAATTTTCTATTTATTATAAAAATAATCTCTTGATCTTTGCTTTTCGTTAGAGTTCATTTCAAGTTGCACCCACTGTGGACAAATAAAGCGCTCCATAACCTTGAGTACATTATCTAGAATAGTTGATACTAGGGTTGCCAGATCCAAATTAACAAAAATCTGGATTTTTAGCAGGAAAAAGACAAAAAAGCTAAAAAAATGGACATAAACTCCCAAAAATAAATAATAAGCTATGAGTTTTTGTTATTTTGGAATTAGGTTAAATTCTACTGATGATTTTGTGAATGAATGAAATGCAGGCATATAAACGTACTTGACCACATAACAAACAAAAAGCACCAATTTAATTGAGACAATATGTCGAATAAACGATTCTAAAAACGTTTTCTGTAGATTTTGTTTTTCATTGTGCCTTTTTTATATACTTTTATTGTTTGCCAACGCAGACTAATTGTATGAAGGTGGAAAACAAAATAGATTTATATCGAATAAAATTTGTTTGTTGTGTTTTCTTGAATTTCAAATCCTATGGTTTTGCTTGTGTAATTCTCAATTCATTTTTGGGAGTTTATGTATAAGCTAAGATGTTTTGTTATTTTGGAATTAGGTTAAAGTCTACTGATGATTTGGTGTAAGAACCAATGAAATGCAGGCATATAGACATACTTGACCACATAACAAACAAAAAGCACTAATATAAATATTCTAGCAACTTAAATCTAACTTCAACTTTTATAACAATTAAAGTTAAAAACATGCATAAATTGTGTCTTGAAGTAAATTCTCTCAAACAAGAACTAAACGAAAGACAATCGCGCTCATTTCATAGAAATAATTATAGGCGAAACTCACGTTCACGATTACGTTCAGCTAGTAAAGACTGGGTATGTAGGTATCACTATCGATTTGGTGATAAGGCTTGACGATGTGAACAGCCCTGTGCATTTCCTCAAAATTTGTCAAGCGAATGACTCCCATTGTTGAAGCGACAAGCAATAGTGAATTTAGTTCCCGTCGCCTTTTCGTTTTCGACAAAGTAAACAAAATTAATATTTTAATTGATAGCGGAGCCTGCATCAAAATTCAAAATTATTAATAAAACATCCGATATTATTTTATCAGCAGCCAATGGCTCCAATATTTTAACTTATGAGAAACATCTCATATTGATCTGGGTCTACGGCGTGAATTTCCGTTTGTATTTATCATTGCAAATATTTAAAAACCAATTATTGGTGCAGATTTCCTTAGTAAATACGGACTTTTGGTTGATGTAAAACATAAACAATTAATTGATTCTCTAACTAATTTAACAGTAAATACAATTCCTTTTTCTTGTAAAGTGTCTCTCCCTAAACTGTTTTCTGTTGACAATAAGTACACTAGGTTATTAAAACAGTTTTCTTCCTTAATGAGTGAGCCTGATTACACAAAGCCAGTAAAACATTTCATAGATTAAATACTGAAGGTTCCCTTCCATTTACTAGACCCCGGAGATTAGATCCGTTAAAATATAAAGTGGCAAAGACAGAGTTCGAATTTTTAGTAAAATCAAGAATTTGCAGATCATCTAATTCTAGTGTCTCTTCGGCACTTCATCTAGTTCCAAAAAAATATCCCAATGACTGGCGACCTTGTGGTGACTTTAGGCGTCTGAATGCTGTGACAATTCCTGACCGATATCCATTACCTCGCATTCACGACTTAAATATTAATATGCGTAATAAAACGGTATATTCGAAATTAGATTTAGTTCGAGCTTACCATTAAATAACTATGGCTAAAGAAGATGTATACAAAACTGCGATAACTACCCCATTCGGTATGTTCGAATTTCTACGCATGTCATTTGTCTTGAGAAATTCAGCGTAGACCTTTCAACGGTTTATAAATGAGGTATTTGAAGGCTTAGGTTTTGTCTTTACTTATATCGATGGTTATAAATATATTAGAAAATAACAATTTTTCATATCACATAATTAATAAATTAATATCAGAATATAGAAATAGAAGAAAAGAAAATACTAATAATAATAATACAGAACAATAAATTATATAAATCTTTAACATACATACCAGGAATATCAGAAAGGTTAACAAAATATAGAATTTATGATACAGATAAATATAGAATAGTTCATAGAACGTGCAATACGTTAAACAGACTATTTAGTAAAACTAAAGATAAAATTGAAAAATGGTATAGATCAAATTTAGTATATAAAATACCATGCAAGGGTAATGATATAGATAATTGTAATAAAGTATATATAAGTACTACCAAAAATAAATTAAAGACTAGGATAGCAGGTCATAAATCAGATCAAAAATATAGGAATATAAATTCACAAAAAACAGCTTTATCTTCCCATTGTTCTAAATCATATCATTTTCCAGATTTTGAAAATGTTTCAATATTAAACACAGAAAATAACTATAAACGTAGATTAATGTTAGAAATGATAGAAATAATAAACACACCATAATCACACAGAATAAATTTTAAAACAGATACAGAAAAATTAGCACAGTTATATGTAGACATTTAGTAAAAATTGTAGATTTACTTAATTTAAAACTACTATATATTATTTGCTAGGGATAATTTATTGTATTATATTATTGGTGTTATTATTATTATAATTTTATGTATATATATATATATATATATATATATATATATATATATATATATATATATATATATATATATATTTATATATATATATATATATATATATATATGTGTATATATATATATATATATATATATATATATATATATATATATATATGTATGTATGTATGTACGTATATATGTGTTTATATGTGTATATATATGTGGGTGTGTTTTTATGTGTGTGTATGTATAAGTGTACGTATACATATATATGTATGTATATATATATGTATATATGTATGTGTGTGTTCGTGTATATATATGTATGTATATGCGTATGCATGAATTTTAAAGACGTGAACGTCTTCCTTTATTAAAGTAAAAACAATGCTTAAAATCTAAACCAGGGGTCCTCAATGGGAGAAAATATTTAAGTATAATCTGCCTTATTACCGTTCTCGAATCGACTCGAGTGTTTGTAATAGATTAAAGAAAAATCTTGAATTTTTCTTTAATTTATTACATTCTTTCGAGTCGAATCGAGAACCGTAATAAGGCCCAATGCATTTGTGCATTTTTCATGTGTTAGTGACTGTTTTTTTAAACAACTGTGTACAAATAATGTTGCCAGACAGGACGTAATTTTGACGACTTTTGATGCAAAAATAAAATGACATGAAATATTTAAATAAAGTTTTCATTAATATGTATTTCTTACATTTAATTAATACAGACGAAATTCCTTATAGTGAATAAATTATACACTCCACGCAATATATATGTATAAGGCCCAAAATATTTTTAATTTTTTTCCGAATATATTAATGTACATAATGTTGGAATATTTTGACTTATATATTGCCATTTTATCTGACATAAAAATGTTGTTCCGTTATTTCTGTTTAAAAATAACGTGATTTAAATATTAAATATGAACGAAATATTTAAAAGACTAAGTCCAAGAAATTATAACAGAGGAGTAAAAAAATCTAAATATGTAAGTGGAATCAAAACATTTTGGTTCTTACTTTTAATTAAGAGAAAAGACATATGTTATAAAAAGACTTACAAATCAAAAAATTTGCTTTCAAGTGAATTCATCTATTAAAATGTTTGTAATTTTGAAAAAATTCTATATAAGGACTCTACTAGACGTTGAAACTCGCACTTCTAGCAATATAATTCGTAAAATATTAGTAATAGGTGATGGCTACATTAAAGAAGCTAATTAAAAAAATCTAAATAATAATAATCGGCAAAGTAACTTCTGAGATATAGGCCTCGGGAAAAAGAAACTAAAGATAATAAAATAAAAATATTTATAGGAATAAAAATATTTCTTATATTACGTATACTTCAAATTGAACTGTAGAAATTTTGTGGTATTTTTCATAAAACTACATTAATAATTTCACATTAACAATTTGAAAAAGTAATATGAAGATTTTGATATTTTTTCTCCAAAATTTGACGATTTTGCATCTATTTTGTGTGGCAACTATGTGAACAAGAAAGAACATTTAAAGGTGTTGCCGTTGATCACAAAATCAAATTGATAATAATATAAGAAGACAAACTTAGCTTTCACTTTTATACAATGTGTGAAATTGATTTTTGTTTCTATAGCCTATATTCTATTCAAAGTTTCGACCGAAATGCTTTCAAAGCCCATATAAAAAATATTTAGTCGGAATATGCGTGGAAAAATTTGGTAAACTAGTATCTACTCTGTTTTTACTATGAAAAACACGTGAAATTTTTCTGAAAACAATTTTGCTAAAAATTTTTCGAAAATTCAAACAGAGTGCCTTATCGCTGTGAGCCCATGTATGTAGTATAATTTTTTTGGCCTCCTAAGCGCACACAAAAATTTAATTTAATTGACTGTTAAAGTTCGACAAGGCAAGTCGCATGTTTTTTATAAAAAAAACAAAATTACTGGAATATTAGGTACTTTCCTCCATTTTATACACATAGAATTTAATGTTAAAATTGGGAAATATTTTAATATTATTAATTTTGCTGCATAAAATTAGCTATGAGCTAATGAAAAATAAATATATATATAATTTTCTAAAATATGATAGGAAAATTCGGAAATAAAACTGTAAATGGTGTAAAAATAATGAACTAAAAATTTTAAAATACTCGTACAGCTGAGAAATAATAATATTTCTTTCGATTTAAAAAAAATTTTCCTCTGTAGAAAATTTTCATAAGGCTTATATTAAAAAACTCTATTATAGATAATACTATCTTCCAATGAAGATATAAAATATTATAAAACTATTTTTATATCATACGAAATTACTAAGAAGCATAATATATATAAATTCATCCATCCAAGAATACAAAAATCGAACGATGGCAAGGCGGGTTGAAAATTTAGTAATGCATTTGTTGTTGTCTATGAATAAAATTTTTATTTTCTCTTCCCTCATTGATGTGAATTTCGTTACTGTTCGGGTTGCGTGTGTGAATATGTGTAAAAAATCCGATTGGTACTCGTTTCCTGAGTGTAAGGATTGAGTTGCCCTGATCTAAACCATAGATGATCAAGGTTCTCTTGCCCTATAACGCGTTATAGGAAAGCAAGAAAAAAACAAATTCTGCTTGCGCAGCAAACAAATATGTATACTTAAGAAAAAAATTTTGTTTCTCTCGCTCTCCTTAGGTTTCGGCTTCTCTTTAGCATACAGCAGGGATGGATAACAAGTACTTTTCAATTTTATCTATATTTTGAGTTGAAGGGCTTGTTGCTACTATTCGTATGTTTTGCATTTATAATTGTATTTATTGTATATAACACAATATTTTTATTTATTAGCATCTGACTGATGAAAATTGTATTTATTTTGCAAACTCGTTTCAAATTAAAAAAGATAGGACAATAATTTGTTATGTTTTCCATTGAAGAAAAAAAAATATAAAAGAATGGTTGCTTCCTGGAGCATAACACTGAATATTCGCAAAAAAAAAATACGCAGGTGGCTGTATCCAACTTAATAAGCTTTGATATTTGTCGGCATGGAAGATCATTTTCATGTGGGAAACATATTCAAAAATTTTTTGATAAGATTTTACACAGACTAATTAATAAGACTAAGTGTATTTTTAAATTAGGAGAATTTGTATATGTAGTCCGTTATTGGAGAAAAATTGTATAAAAGGCATTGTATCTTATCGAAAGAATTGTTTATGACAAAATATTTTTGGCATATCATCATGACAAAAATTGTTTGCTGGACAAATATTCTGGAAAAAAATATAAAAAAATTCGCAAGCATCCGCTTGACATTCATTCGTCGCTGTCTCATCGACGATTAAATTAAAGAGGGTAAGAATACGTGTGAATGATCTCAGCACAGTTGTGCCATGAAACGCCCGTATCTGTTTTATATTATAATTGAAGCAATCGTTGGATGCAGTTATGCGAGCAACGACTACTTACGATCACAAATAATTTCTCTTAAAACTATGAATCAACGAATGTTGGAAATAATGTTCTTTCTCTTAAATCAATTATGAAAGATTCAGAATACATGAGTTAACTTAGTAAGTATGTGTGAATAAGATAATATTTATATTACAATTATTTAATATAAGATTCACATTGGTAAGTATGATAAGATTAATATTACAATTGTTTATTATAAGATTCATATTGCATGAACCGAATTGGTAAGTTTATTTATATATAAGATTCATATTACAATGGGACACTTAGTCACCATAACACTTTTGGGTAAAACTCCCCCGGACGAAGATTGGTTCCCAATTTCTGAAGGATATTTGGGAAACGATACAATTGTTTTCAAAATTATTTTCTTAGATTTAAATTTAATGCTCAAGTACACAATGAACAAAGTTGTTGCAATTATGATCACATTTTTTTTTATTTTGGTTATCTCTTCGTTCATTTATATATCTTATATTTCTAATATGTTCATATGTTATGTTTTCTAATGTTATTTTCTTTTCAACATTGATTTGTATTTCCTTAAACAAACTAGGTATTATTATATTTTCACCGTAAACCTTTCTATCGTACCACTTTTCGAGTATCTGTATTTTACATTCCTCTATTCTAATAAGAAAATGTTCCATCAAAGTTATAGGCATCTCATTACATGTTTGATTTACAGTTATATTATTCATGTTTATAGCAAAAATTAAATTAGAATTTACTTCTATTACATTTGTAAATGGATTCTTTCGATAATTACATTCCATTTTCTTATAATTCAATACATTTTCAATACAGTTATCTTTTATCATTGTTAAAGTTTTCTTATAATCAGTTTCATAGTATACAACGTTATCTCTTGTGATATACGTTTGTATTTCTTCGCTTAACTCTAGATTATTGTTATTTGGGATTGGTTGGACAAACAAGGTTTAATAAAATTCAGGAGTTAATTGAGGAATTTGGATTATAAAAAGGATATTTCTTTTACTTGTCGCTACAGCCATTCTAATTTTTTGTAATATTTCAAAAATTATGTCATTTTCTTCTATTTCTTCATCTGTCAAAACATTCTGGCTCAGGAGCCCTAAGCTTGATGTCAAAAGTATTCCCTCAACCTTGTCAACTATTCTTTCTAGTTTTTCTATCTGAAACGAAATTGCCGTCCTTCGAGTTTCCAATTCATACCGTTTGGTTTGATTATTAATTGTCACATATTCGAGATAAACATTTTTGTTTACCATATCGTATATCTTCGACAATTTAGTCAATTGTTCATCAAAACGTTCATTTATTTGAACCTGACCATTGGATTTTTCAAGCACACTATGTGCATTACCTTCCACTATTTCTAATCTTTTTTCCATTTCTTGCCTGTCTTCATCGTCCATTGTTCCAGACAAATATTTCAGTCCTGTTCCCACAATGTTAAAAAGTCCTCGTCTCTGTCTTATGTGCCCTAAAATCCCTTTTAAAATTCTCATTTACCTTCTGATCTTTTCTATTTCTATTAAGGTATGTTAAGTTCTTCGTCTTTCTTGACTCAATTGCATCATTAATTTTTTCGTTTTCCATGGCATTATCCTGAAAATGAATCTCTATTGGTTTCTTACGAGTTGTCAAATGAAAGGTGTTGTTGTAAATGAAATTTGCTTGCACATGCAAATCTATATTATAAACCATGTCAGATGTTTCTTCTCTTTTTTTTAAGATCCTGATATTCTCATTCAGGCTACCATGAAATCGCTCAACATCTGAATTGCCTGTGTGACGGTAAGAAGTAGTAAAATGGTATTCTACATTATTTTTCTCCAGAAAATCCTTAAACAGTGCCGAATTAAAGCCTGGTTCATTGTCCATAATCAATTTTTTTGGAGTTCTCATCAAATTAAAAAGCATAGTAAACTGTTTAATGGAATTAAGTGGAGTTCTCTCTTCAATCTTTTGTATAAGGGCATATTTCGAGAATTTATCTATCATCGGTATGTATGGGTCTTTTGCGTCTAAAAACCATATATCGGCATGGTATATTCTGTAAGGTGCACTAGGGGTTTCTGTCTTCTCAAAAGGAAGTTTAACAGGATTTCTCTCTATTTTATAATTGCAAATTTCACAATTATTTATAACTCTAGTTATTTCTTTTCTCATGTTTGGGTAATAATATTTTCTTTTCAATTCGTAATATGTTTTGTCAATTCCAGGGTGATTATTCTCATACTTATGATGTCTCATAATAATTTCCAACAATTTCTCTTTTTCTACATTCTGTAGTAGTGTATAAGTTCTATATATTCTCAACTTTTTTATATTCCTTAATCCAATAACCCGATTCTGAATCATATCGTATAATTCTTCAACATCACAATATATCACCAGATTTTCTTTTTTTTTCAATTATTCTAATTATTTCTTTCAAAATTATTCTGTAGTCTTTTGAATTGTCTCCGAATTTATATAATTTTTTACCGAATAGAAGCTTTTTTTCAAACGAATCCTTTTCCTGCCCCTGAACTAAGATTTGTTTATTTGCAAACTGCAAAGGTCTTTCTGTTACCTCAATATGATCTAATCCATCATTTTGAGCGCTGTGTGCTGTTGGTACCGGAGAATTTTGTCTTTTTCCTCTTTTCGTCTTTGCGGTTCTAAGTTGAACAGTATTCCTATCCACAATTTTAAAATCCAGTTTATCTTTTTTATGTATTCTTCAAACCTATGTCTCTTCAAACCTACCTTGCTCTCAAAATTATCATTGCCAAGTTGGCACTGAAAAATGTGTGTACCATGTTTGTGCTTTACGTGCTGATTCAAAACCTCTTTCTTTTTATAGGTTTTTTTGCATGTGTCACATTGAAATAAATTCAATTCTGCACATTTCTCTACCCTTGACAACGCATCCGCGACTTTATTTGCTTTTCCCTGTACGTGATCTATATCAAACTCATATTCGTTGAGCTTGATTTTCCACCGAATCATTTTTGAATTTGGTTCTTTCAAACTAGACAACCAAATTAATGGTTTATGATCTGTATGCAATTTAAATTTTCTCCCATACAAATAATGTCTGTATTGACCGCAAGCCCAAACAATAGCCACCAGTTCTTTCTCTATTACACTGTAATTGATTTCGTGCTTATTAAGAGTTCTTGAAGCAAAGGCTATAGGACCATTTTTCTGAGACAACACAGCACCCAATGCAAAGTTGCTGGCGTCTGTTGTAAGCGTAAAATCCTCTTGAAAATCAGGATACCGCAATACCATATCTGAATTCAATATCTTTCGCAATTTCTCAAAAGAGTTTCTATAATCGGTGTCATTTTCGTTGATCTGACCGTCTTTTTTCAGTCTCAGAGTTAAAGGTTTTGCTATTTTGGCATAGTCTGGGATAAACTTCCTGTAATATCCGCTCAATCCCATAAATGCTTGGAGTTGTTTCAATTGTGACGACCAAAAGTCGCCACCCTCGTTTTTGGCGCACACTAGAGATAAGTTATCATTGTATTTGAGAATAGACTTTGATTTTATATTTTTATTTTTATGAATTGATATTAAAACCATATGAATTATTGTACTTAAGAAATATTGTATTTTAGTGAAGATTTTGACTAACCCGGATTGATACAGTAAGAATTTTATTTTTAATTACCTAATTAACGAAACATTCCCACTGTGCTGATAAACGTGCAAACTAGCTTATATATTAAAATACTCACTTACGTACCTACATACATGCCTATGCACATACGACATGAGCAACGGTCGCCAGCCAAAATATCAATTTGTTTTACATACTGCTTGTGCATAAACATACATACATGCATACATAGTTGTTAGTGTGATCTGCTTTGCTCTTCATCGCACAGCCGTGATCATATCGTTGGCATGTACGCGTCTACGTACTCATGTATGTCGGTATGTACACATACTGCTTGTTGTTTATTTGTAATATTTAGCTGGTTGTCAACGAAGTATAGTGGCGATGAATTGCTTATACATACCTATGTATATAAATTTAACTTACGCGAAATGATTTCAAGAATGGTTCGTAGTTACTACGATTGCTTATACATTATTCTTATATATTGTAAGAACTGTACCTTATGATAGAATTGTATAGTAAATGTTAAGTTAAGAAAACAGACAAGAAAATATTGTACACATACATGCATGACCAGGGCAATGTGTGTATGCTGCGCACAGCTATAAAAGGCGAAGCATTTCGCACAAACAGGGAGTTCCTGTGCAGCCGGCGTGGAGGTAAGTCACTTATAAGATTAACTATTAAATTTATTTTGTTCGTTTAGCTTCATATTGGGAAGCATTTGTGCTGGTTAGAGGAGAATATATCAGCTAAACGGGATTGAAATCCCTACCTGAGGATATATTCTTTGCTCACCAACACCGCGTTGTAAAGACACTTGTCCGAGCCCACTCCTTGCGTTTAGCTTCATATTGGGAAGCATTTGTGCTGGTTAGAGGAGAATTTATCAGCTAAACGGGATTGAAATCCCTACCTGAGGATAGATTCTTTGCTCACCAACACCGCGTTGTAAAGACACTTGTCCGGGCCACTCCTTGCGTTTAGCTTCATATTGGGAAGCATTTGTGCTGGTTAGAGGAGAATTTATCAGCTAAACGGGATTGAAATCCCTACCTGAGGATATATTCTTTACTCACCAACACCGCGTCGTACTTTATCCGCATCGCTTCATATTGGGAAGCATTAGTGAACGTTAGGGGTGAACTGCTATCTAAACGGGATTGAAATCACTACCTGATAGTACGCTCACTGCTCACCGACACCGCGTGTTAGTCAGGCCGGCAAAACCTCGTCAAGTAAATACGTTATTGGCCACTGTGCCACCCGCCACGCCGCTGCAATCATCATCACTTCGTCGTAGCCCAGTTGTCTTCAATAAAGAGCCCACTTAACTCAATCTTTGGAGTTTCATTTTTCACATCCCGGCAAAATTAGAAATTTATGTAACGACCCTGGACGCCGCTGAGCCATACCCCAGCATACCAGCGGAAACGTGTCGTCACACAATGTCCTCGGAATAGGAAAATTTTTTATGCAATCTATTTTTCTAGGGTCTGTCTTTATTCCATCTGATGTCACTATGTGACCCAGGAAATTTGTTTCCGATTTCAAAAACTCGCTTTTATTTAGTGATACTTTCAAATTAGATTCTCTCAATGTTTGGAACACCTTTGTTAAATTATCTATATGTTCCTGAAGGGAAGTACCGAATATCAATTTATCATCCATATAGATGACACATGTTTTGTTTATATATTTTCTAAGCACATTATTCATTATTCTTTGGAATGATGCTGGTGCATTTTTTAGCCCAAATGGCATACGCCTGAGTTCATAATGCCCATCGTTAGTAGAAAATGGCGTTTTCTCTTGATCACTTTCATCCACCTCTATCTGGTAGAATCCTTTGGTTAAGTCCAAAGTAGTAAAGTAATTTGCTCGCCCCAATCTATCCAACACATCGTCAATAATAGGTATGGGGTATTTATCCTCTCTTGTCACAAGATTCAGTTTTCTATAATCTATTACTATCCTTTTGTCCTATTTTGTCCTCTTTCTTTGGTACCACCCAAATTGGGGAAGTATAGGGTGAATCACTTGGAGTGATAATACCCTGCTCCAACATTTCATTTATATGTCTCTTAACTTCCTCTCTATGAACCTCTGGATACCGGTACGATTTTGTGTAAACCGGTCTATCATTATTAGTAGGGATCCTGTGTTTCACTTCATTTGTGAAGGTCAGGTCGTCACCCTTTCTATAAAATATGTATATCTGAAAATTCACTCACCAATTTCTTGACCGTCATTGCTTCCTCCCCATTCAAATGTTCCAGTCTCAATTGTTCTTCTACACCCAATTCATCAAGATGATGTAATTCGGGCAAATTTTTTATAACCCTCAAATCAAAATCAATTCTTTCATTATAATTTTCTTCACTTTCTCCTTCAAAATACAAATGAAATTTCTGTTTATTCATTATTACAATTTTATTCTCATAATCTATTATGGAACTATTATCACTCAATAACCTTGATCCAAATATTCCATCGAATACAGGATGAAAATTAGATATTCTAAATATTACATCGTTCCTAAGACGCACCTGTAGGTCGTTCCTAGAAACCATAGCTTCCTTCTCTATAATCAAAAACCCTTCTGTCGTTTTTATCTTTATTGGTTGTGTTAATGAATATACCAAATTTTTTGGACAATGACTTTCTCTAATCAGATTGTCAGTAGAACCTGTATCAATTAAAATTTTTGTTGAATTGCTCCCTCGCTTAAATAAAACATAGGGCAATGCACATTCGGTGGGTCCCCCATGGTGGAGGCCATTCGCTGAAAATTTTGAGGTTTTTGGTTTTTATTCATATAATGATTCTGTCTTCGTGTCTGTCCGCTAACCTCCATCGGTTCCGGCTTCGGATAATCGCTTCGTCCCAATCACTTGTTCTCAGTGGGGTAAAAACCACTATATAAATAATTATTTTTCTGATTGTAATTTTTCTGATAATTCTGTGTTTGATTATTTTTTGGGATTTGGGAATCAGGATGAGGAATGGGCTTAAAACTCCTATATTTAAATTTCTCTTTAATATTAATCTTTTCAATAAGATTTGCTTGTCCAAGTTCATGGAGGGCAACCTCCAATGAAGATGGTTTAATGGCACAAAGCACTGTTTTCAAGTTTAAGGGCAAATTATTTACAAACACTTTTAATGCAACTCTATTATTATGCGCTATTTCTAACAAATTACCATTCAACTTTTACCTTTGATTTGTAACACGTCCCTTCTGTATTGAGCTCCTCTCAGCTCCTCATACAACAGTTCGGCTGAGGTTAAACCCCCGAAATTTAGTTCCAACTGGTCTTTTATTTCCGCCCATATTGAAAGATGCGGATGTATCTCCAAAACTATCTTAGCCTTACCTCGTATCTTGCCCTTTATTGCAGATAATATCATTCTTTGTGATGTGGGATTATACCCATCCATTGCAGCTACCACGTTGTCGATGCCCTCCAGGAACGGGTAAAGTTCCTCTTTCCGGCCATCAAAATCGTGAATGAGACACAGGAATCTTAGAGGGTCAATATCTCTTCTCATTGTTTGCTGATGTGCTTGTTGCTGTAGTCGTACCTGTTGTTGTTGAAGTTGCTCCTGTAATTCCTGTTGTAACTGTTGCCGCTGTTGTTGCAATTGCTGCTGTAGCTCCTGTTGCAACTGTTGATCCATCTTCGGAATCCTTCTGTTGTCGTCAAATAATCTACTTCTTCTTCGTTTGGTTTCCACTTTTGGGCTGCTCAAGCAAAATTCGTTGCTTGATGATATATAATACAACAGCCGTCAACTAAATCAAGCTTCACAATGTCGTTATTAATAGACAATTTTTATTTATCACTTATTTATATGTTATTATAATTTTGGAGGGACCGTTAGGTATCGCAAAATGTCTTTATATTTATTATTATTATTTCCTTTTTCACGGGAAATTTTGTTTTTATCCTTTTGCACAGAATATTATTATTTTTATCCTTTTTCGTAGGATGTTTTTATTTGTATCCTTTTTCGTAGGATACTTTTATTTTTATCCTTTTTCGTAGGATATCTTCACCGACTGCGCCAATTTAGAGACGTGTACGTCTTCGTTTATTAAAGTATAAATAATGCTTAAAATCTAAACTCACATTATGGTTTTATATTCTAATTGAAGCAATCGTAGGTTGCAGTTATGCGGGCAACTACTACTTACGATCACAAATAATTTCTCTTAAAATCAACGAATGTTGAAAATAATGTTCTTTCTCTTAAATCAATTATGAAAGATTCAGATAACATGAGTTAACTAAGTAAGTATGTGTGAATAAGATAATATTCATATTACAATTATTATACCCTTCACAAAAAAGTGAAAGGGTATATATAGGTTTGTCATTCCGTGTGTAATTTCTTCGATATGCACATGGGACCCCATAAAGTATATATATTCTGGATCCTTATGAATAGCCATGACGATTGAGCGATGTCCGTCTGTCCGTCCGTCTGTACGTGAAATCGGTTTTCCCAAGCCCCCAGAAGAGCTAGAGACTTCGTTCTTGGACCGTTGGATTGGAAATGAACATAAATAGGCTGCTATTGAAATTCAGAAAGATCCAAAGTGTGGTTCCAGAGCTGGGAAGCTTACACCCATTTCTCGACGCAAAATTTATACCAAAAATCAATTATTTTTTTTAGTGTTTGTAAATTAAACCTACTTCGTGCTTTGGGGAGCCTCAATGGTCTATTAAAAACTAACAAAATAAAATTTTTTTCGGCCTATTCCGTATTTTGTAGTACATGTAGTAACTAAAATTGTTAAAAAATTTCAAGTTTTTCTTTAATAAAACAACTTTATACGTCATGAAGATTTGGATTAGCCAAAAAAAATCAAAAATTTTAAATTCAAATTTTTCTACCAGGGGTGGGAAATTGAATTTTTTTTTATAATGAAAGTAATCAAACAGGCAACTGATGTTGTTTTTTTTGTTTTTTGCTAACTAAAACTGTCTTATAATTTAGGAAGAACATAATTGGTATCAAAAATTCAAAAATAAAATATAAAATTTCGAATCCAGGGATGGACAAGTGCAATATTTTATGGTACATGAAAGTTACCAAAATGGTAAAAAATTTCCAATTTTTCGTAAATAAAACTACCTTATGCCTCAAGAAGCGTTGCACTGATAAAAAAAAACAAACAAAAAAAATTAAAATTTCGTTTTCAGGGTTGGAAAAATTAAATTTTTTTTGGTACATGCAATATATATAGTACATGTTATAACCAAAATGGTTGCAAAATTCGAGTTTTTCTTAAACAAAACTACTTTATACCTCATGAAGATTTGCATTGATAAAGAAAATTTAAAAAAATTTAAATTTCACTTCCAGGGTTGGGAAATTGAAATATTTTTTTAACATAAATGTAACCAAAAAGGCAATTGACGTTGTTTTTTACTAATTAAACCTATATTTATAACCTATATGGTTATAAATATTAAGTTTTTCTTATATAAAACTATTTCATGCCTCATTAAAAGTTGCATTGGTAAAAAAAAATTTAAATTTCGTTTTCAGGGTTGGGAAATTGATATATTTATTCTGCATAAAAATAACCAAAAATGCAATTGACGTTGTTTTTTTTTTTGCTAATTAAATATGTTTTATAATTCAGGAAGAACAAAATTGGTATTCAAATCTTAAAAAATCAAAATTTCGACTCCAGGGTTGGACAAATGATATATTTTATGGTACATGAAAGTGACCAAAAAGTTTAAAAATTTTAATTTTTTTGTCAAGTAAAACTATGTTACACCTCACTAAGAATTGCAGTGGTAAAAAAATAAAAATACCAGAGTTGGGAAATCGAAATATTTTTCGTACATAATAGTACATACATAAATTCAAAATTTTGTGCTTTTAGTGAATTAAACCTATTAGATATTTCAGAAAAAATTAAACTAGTATCAAAATATTATAAATTCGGTTCCAGGGTTGGAAAATTGATATATTTTTGGTATATAAAAGTACATACACAAATTCCAAATTTTGTTTTTTAGTGAATTAAAGATATTTTATATATCAGAAAAAATTAAATTAGTATTAAAAAATTCAAAATTCGGTTTCAGGGTTGGAAAATCGACATTTTCCGATTCATAAAAGCAGCCATTTTATTTGTTATTTTTTGATTTTTATGATGAATTATACCTACTTTATACATCAGAAAGAAGTAAACTGGTATTAAAAACCAACAAAATCTAAAAGACGATTCTACGGTTGGACAATTACAACTTTTTGAGGTACATGAAACGGATTTTTTGTTTTGTTTGTAATTTAAACATATTTCATATTTTTGAAAGACGTTCATAGGTATTAGATATAAGAAAAGCCAAACATTTAGCTTCCTAGCCGAAAAATTTAAACGTTTTCTTAAATATAAAAGTAACCGATAACATCATTTTGATTTTTTAATTAAACCTACTTTCTGTTTTGGCAAGAAAGAAATAAAGAAGAATTACATCTGTGAAGGGTATTTAAGATTCGGCACAGCCGATTATAGCACTTTTACTTGTTTAATATAAGATTCACATTGGTAAGTATGATAAGATTCATATTACAATTGTTTATTATAAGATTCATATTGCATGAACCGAATTGGTAAGTATATTTAAATATAAGATTCATATTACAATTTGACACTTAGTCAACATAACACTGTTGGGTAAAACTCATGTATGTATGTGCATTTGTATATATACATATATGTTAATGTATGTATATATGTTAATTATATACGCCTAAATTTCTACTATAAGTTCTTCATGTTATATATATAAGATTTATATTATAATTTGTTAATGTTGAAAAAAATTGTATTTTACTATAAATTGTTAATGTTGAAAAATTTTATTTTGCTATAAATTGTTAATGTTGAAAAAATTATGTATGTTATTGTATTTGAAAAACAAATATTTTGGATAATATGTCATACCATGTTTCAAAATCATTTTTCTATAAAAATTTTAATAATTTTTATATCCTGAAGATGTTAACAAGCTGTTAACGAAATATCGAATAAAAATTATAAGAAATAATATATTATAAAAAACGACCACATGCTTGATTAATATTACAATAAACTGTTAAGGTCAATAAAAATAAATCAAGATTACTTCTACGATTAGATGAACTTGGGTTAAACATAAAACCAAATAAATGTATTTTTGGGGTAGATAATATTGATTTTTTGAGCCACAACCTGTCCAAAGAAGGTATTAAAGCATCTGAAGAAAGAGTTTTATTTGTAAGAAATTTTGAAAGACCATTATCAGTAAAACAATTGCAGAAATTTCTTGGTATGGTTAATTACTATCATCGCTATATACCAAATCTAGCGCAACAAACTTCCATTTTATACAAGATGATCAATAAGGATAATACGAAAAAATAGAAAGACTTAGAGTGGAATGAAATCGCCACTAATAGTTTTAACAAAATTAAAATTAGTTTTGCAGAGCGCGTTCTACTAAATCATTTTAATAAAGACGCAAAATTGACTTTAACGGTAGACGCATCTAACATAGCAGTTGGTGGAGTTTTGCATCAGGTTTTTAAGAAGAAAATCGAACCTTTGGCATATTTTTTCTAAAAAGCTTAGCCCATCAGAGACTAGGTATAGTTGTTTTGATCGAGAGCTCCTTGCTATATATTTAAATATCAAGCATTTCAGATATTTATTGGAAGGGCGATGTTTCGTGGTTATACGGACCATAAACCACTAATTTATGCTATGGGTTCCAAAACTGAAAGGAGTCCCAGACACATCTGGCACCTGGAATATATTTCTCAATTCACTACGGATACCATATATATCACAGGTGAATCCAACGCAATTGCTAATACCTTTTCTAGGCTTTTCGATATTGACGTAATAAGAGAAACTGAACTAAACTTAAAAGTTTTACATGAAAAACAGCAAGAGGACAGCGAGATAAAAAAACTTGTGAAAGAGAGAAATGGGTCTTACAATTTAAAACTATTAACGGTGACAGTAATTAACACAGAAGTTTGGTGTAATGTCTCACACAATAATACTAGACCATATGTTCCATTAAATCTTCGGAAGGTTTTATTTACGAAATTTCATGGTATTTCACATCCAGGTATTCGTTCCACTAAGCGTTTAATATCACAAAAATATTTCTGGCCAAATATGAGTAAGGAAATAAACGAATGGTCTAGGGAATGTACAGATTGTCAAGCGTCAAAAATTTATAAGCAAACAAAATCTCCGGTGATTAAAATACCTATACCTAAAGGTAGTTCTGAACATATTCATTTAGATATTGATGACCCACTTCCTCCATTTAATGGTTACAAATACATACTGACATTGATTGATCGTTATACTATGTGGCCCGAAGCGTATCCATTAAGAGATATACATACAAAAACTGTAATAGATTCACTTATTCGGAACTATATATCTAGATTTGGGGTACCGTTGAAAATAACGAAGGATCAAGGTAGTCAATTTACATCACACATGTTTTCGGAATTAGCAAAGTTTTTAGGCAGTCATAACATAACAAATTCGGCATATCATCCGCAAGCTAATGGTATGGTAGAACGTTTTCATAGACAGCTCAAAGCTACTATTATGAGCAAAAATTGTTCTTCACAATGGTATGATGAGTTACCAGTAGCCTTACTTGGGTTACGATCTGCATATAAAGAAGATTTAAAAGCAACGTCTGCAGAAATGACGTACGGACAGAACATTCGCTTACCATGTGAAATGGTTGTACAAGAGAATCAGTTTGACGCCTCTGATGTTTTATTTAAGTTAAGGGAGCATTTCAAAAACGTTAGATCAAATATTGTCCATCATGTTGATTCTAAATCTGGTTTTTATATTCTCAAATAATTATAAAGTTGTCAATTTGTATATCTGCAGGTAATTAATAAAAAAATCATTACAACGGCCAAATGAAGCGCCATATAAGGTAACAGAAAAAAATCAAAATGTTTCAAGATTGAGAAATTCGGTGAAATCGTTACAGTACCTATAGACCGTTTAAAACCATCTATTATAGAACTAACTTCACCAAATAATTACACTGACAAAAATAATAATTCAACTAAATGTGTAAAACATGTACCTTTTAATTTATTAGGTGTTAATACTATTCCGAAGGGGGAGCAGTGTGGGTACTCCACAATTTATATACTCTAGCTTCAAATTTATACTATTAAGTTTTCCTTGGTTTTATAACATAGATGTTCAGCCCATACAACAATTGTTTAAAAAATTTACACACATTTGTTATGCTCTTATAAAAATTTTCATTCAGTCGTCGTTGAGCAAGCGATGAGAACACATGCGGATGGATGTTGTCATTTTATTTCAGAAATTTATTAAGCATTGTTGTTGCTTCTTGTTGGACGAAGCATAGCAAACACAAGCGATTCAATTACAATTGAGCACAAAAATTAAACTCGAAATTGAATAAAAGCATACACGTTCACGGAATGAAATGTGAAAAGTATTTTATGATAAATTATGCTTTTCTAACATTCAAGTTTTAATCTAACATAAAAAACTGGTTTAAATAGATTTATTTTTGTTTTGTTCTCAATATAACTGTTCTATTTTTTGATATTGATAACTGCTATATACGGTTCCCGATATTTTTGTTCTTAAAATTAAAATTACATTCACTTAATAAGTTATTTATATATGGCAAAAACTCTTGTCTGTTTTTCTTATTTTAAGCGTTTGACATTATGTTTGCTGGGCAAAATCTCTAACCAATACATCTTCACTTTTATTTTTGAACATCTATGTTTTATAATTATGTTTCTTAACAATATATTTTTAATTTAATAAAAATAGAAATTGATTTCACTTTGGTTATAACATTTTGTTAAATGAATAAATAGTTATACAATATTAAATATATATATATATATATATATATATATATATATATATATATATATATATATATATATATATATATATATATATTAGGGTGGGTAATATACACAAATTATATGTCAATGGAAAGATAATTTTCTCGTCTTTTTACTGCTGTGAATATTTTTAAAATCTGTGGCTTATTTTTATTAATAAGGGTTCAATGAAACAAAATGCCATTTATGATGTTTTTCGATTATTTTGTTTTTTATTATTTTAAAGTCTATGTCTAACCTGACTATTCCAACCAAAGTTATTTTGTACCGTTGTATTGCCGGCAATTCGCAGAATCCAAAAAGTATAAACACTTTTATTTGTTACTTAAAACAGCTTAGATAGGAAGATGTGAAAATTCAACTTTTTTCTTTTTTTTAAATTGGCCAACATTTTGAACGGCACTTTTTCCAATTTTCAAAGTATCAACTCCACGACCAATTTAAACGAATAAGCTTACATGTACTAAAACTCTAGAGACTTCACGCAATCAGAGGAGTATAAAAACTTTTCCATATAGCTTACCGTTAGTTTTATATTTGGGATGGAAAATGTATGAAATTTTTCGTTCAAATGCTTCAAATCTCATACAAAACTTCGGCGCAAGTTCCGGAGGGTCAAAATTCTTTTTAGACCTATGGTTTCTTTGGGAAACTTTTTTGGAATAACCCAAAGAATAATAATCGAGATGAGCACTTGAGAGAAAAAAATTGACCCACCCTAATATATATATACATTTATACATAACAGTATACTATAGTAAGTTCTAGTACTTCTGCTGTGCTCTTGATGTGTTGAGTACTTGGCTATGTTCCGTGCTATTTTGTCCCATTCAATTGGACCGGCGATGATGACTGGTTGGATAGCTTCGGTTGTCATCCCGCCCTGGATAAAAATCTGGTTAGGTGGTTGGAGGTCTCTACCAAATAATATTCGTGCTGGTGAAACCTTCGTGGTTTCATGCACTGCGGAGTTGATGGCGAATTCTATTTCAGGTAGTGCGTTATCCCACCGTCGGTGGTTTCCTTCCGTGTTTTGGGTGATAAGAGTTTTTATTACGCCGTTAACCCGTTCGGTAGGGGTTTCTTGTGAAGTGTAGGGCACCGTTGTCGGATCCCACATTCTTTTAGGAAGTTTTCAAGTGGTTTGCTGATAATTTCACTCCGTTGCCGGAAATTAGTACCGCAGGGCAGCCGAATCTGAAGATTATTTTCTCATTCAGGGCGTTAATTACGGCTGCTGCATTAGCTGTCCGCAGAGGGTTTGGTTCTACCCAGTTACTGAAATTGTCAACGAAAACTAGCCGTCACTGTCGTCCGGATGATAAACGTGGTAGGGGCCCCACGAAGTCCATACATACCACCTCCCATGGACGTGTGGTAGGCATTGTCGTTATAAGTCCGGCTTTGCGCTTTTGTTTCACTTTGAACTGGGCACAGCTTCGGTATGACCAAACATATCATCATATATCGCGGGTCATTATTATTATTATTATATGAGGCCATAAGCGCCGCGACACAAAGGATCTTTTGTGCAGCCCAAGTGTTCACTGATGTAGATTGAGGCTGCGAATAAAGCCAATTACTCTACCCGGTGAGATATCGTACACCTCCCCTGGAGTCATGGAATTGATTCCGAGGAACCTCCTCGTGCACGACGCCACTGCCGGACAGTCGCAGAGAACGTTCTCCGGTGTCTCCTACTATGCTCCGCAGAGTCTACACACTTTGGTCTCAGAATTGCCCATGGTAAACTGGTGCCGTCTGAGACCGCAATATCCGGTAAACCAACCCGTTAATAATCTGAGGTCATTCTTGTCCATCAGAACTAATTTTTGGGATTTGTTCCGAGATAACGTAGTGAAACGTTTTGCCTGTCTTAGGCCGTGAAGGGCTCTCCAGTGGCGATTAAACTCCACTCGAGCCCAGGAGTCATTTTGTTCTTTGACATATCCTCCTGAGATGCCAAAGAAGGGTTCCGGTCCTATGAATCTTCGATGGGCTCCTCTGTTCGCCAGACAGCCAGCCCGTTCGTTCCCAGGGTGGCCATTATGGCCAGGCACCCAGCATAACGTCAGCCTGTTCTGGGCGCCCAGTTCTATCAGCGATGTAACACAGTCCATAGCAACCCCTGAGCTGATCTCATACGAGGTTATGGCCTTGAGCGCTGCCTGGCTATCAGACATCAGATAGATACGAATATTCTTACATCTTCTCCTCAAGCATTCCCTAGCACATATGAATATGGCATAGACCTCCGCTTGGAAGATCGTAGGGTATTTACCCATGGGAATTGCCATTTGAAAGTTAGGGCCATATATCCCTGCCCCCGTATCCCCATTTTCCTATTTGGAGCCGTCAGTAAACCAGACCTGGTCAGCATGAAGTGTGGTTAAGCCATTGACTCCTTTCAGGAATGAGAACATGAAAGTTTCCGTTCAAAACTAGTGTTCGTTGTATTAGCTCATTCACCCTAATGTATGGGTCATTCAGGAGATGTCCTAGTATGCTCATGTGACCAACCAGATCTCCAGGTTTCAAATTGAAATGTCAGGCAGTCGTAGTGCGCTCCTGCGGGCCTCCTCCTTCACCATAATGTGCAGAGGGGGAATGTGCAAGATGGCACCCAGAGCATGTGTTGGACAAGTTCTCATTGCCCCGCTGATCGAAATACACACAAGGCGATAAACCTTGTCCAGAAGTGCCCTGGTAGTGGAATGTTCAGTTTTTGGCCACCAAACCAGTGCGGCGTATGTCAGTATGGGTTTTATCACGGTGATAAAAGATCAATATATCATCTTCGGTTTGAGTCCCCACGTCCTACCAAATAGACGTTGACAAGCATGACGTGCTCTAATGGCTTTCTTGGTGGTGTAGGAAACATGTTTATTCCAAGTGAATGACTTATCAAGAATAACCCCAAGGTATTTCACCTCGCCGGAAAACTTGATAATCCTCAAGTTTCACTTTTCTTCGCCTGGTAAAAGGTACAATGACCGTCTTTCCCGGGTTAATAGACAGCCCCCTGTCCCCGCACCATCCGCTAATTTGGTTTAGAGCCTGTTGCATCCTTTCCGATATGATTCCAACCTCCCATCTTGTCACAGATATGACAAGATCGTCGGCGTAACCATATGTTCGAAATCCCAGGTTGTTGAGTTGTTCAAGCAGTTCATCGATCACCAATGTCCACAGTAAAGGCGATAGAACGCCACCTTGTGGGCAGCCTCTGGTTGCTCTTATGCTCTTCGATGCACCGCATAAGTCCAACTCAACTACCCTGGATGACAGCATCTCTAACGTCCAGTTCTTTATAATTTTCGGAACACCCTTCCTATCAAGAGCGTTGCCGATTGCGTTGTACAATGTATTATCAAAGGCTTCCTGAATGTCTATAAAAGCACAAAGGGTGATTTCTTTATTACATATAGCCTTCTGTATATCAATACACAAGTAGTGTATGGCAGTTACCGTCGATTTGCCTGGCTGGTAGGCAAATTGTAACTTATGAATGGGATACACTGTGAGAAAATTCCTTCTAATGTAACTATCCAGCAGTTTCTCCATCGTCTTCAGGAAAAACGAGCTGAGACTGATTTGAAAATTTGAAAATCGACCCTGTTGAAGAAGGCACGGATAGATGCCATCCGGCCCGGAGATTTATAAGGGCTAAATTTAGACAACGCCCAGCTTACTTTTTTTTTTCTAAAGATACTTTCCGCCAACCTGCGATCCATGTTGGTACACCTAGGTGTCCATTGCGGAAACAAAATCGGATTTACTGGCAGTGATCCTGGGAAATGTGTATCTAGAAGAATTGCAGATGCTTCTTCTGGTGAGTTTGTATACGTCCCGTCAGGTCGTTTCAGTGTACAGAGACCATTTGAATGATCCTGTGACAAGGCCTTCTGTAGCCGTACTGCCTCAGGCAAATTATTTATCCTTTCGCAGTACGTCCGCCATGTTGACCTCTTAGATTCCCTAAGTGCTTTATTATAGGTAGTGAGGGCAGACTTGTAGGTGACTCAGTCACCCGTGTTCTTGGCCCTGTTAAAAAGGCGCCTTGCCTCCCTCTTCAGTTCCTCTAATCCATCGTTCCACCAGGGTACGTCCTTTTTGGCTTTCTTGGACCCTAGCCTGCAACTGTTCCTGAAGGCATTTTGAACATTCTCACAAAGCTCACTAGATTCAACATCTATTTCTATGAGAATATGTATCAATCCCCCTGAAAAGCTTTCGCCGTTAGATGAACGCGATAGGTCTCCCAGTCCGTTTTCCTAGGATTACGGAACTGTTCCTGCTCCGTCGGACAGTAGTCTACATCAAACCGTATATGTTGGTGATCTGACATATATATCTCGTTAGATACATGCCAATTGTTTATAGAATGTGCTATATTATTGCTACTTAAGGTGAAATCAAGGACCGCCTGCCTAATAGCATTCCTAAAGCTGGGCTCATAGCCCCTGTTCAGTATATATATGTTATTTCTACAGATGAATTCTAGTAAACACTCACCTCGTTTGTTGGTGTCAGTACTTCCCCAAACCGTGTGATGTGCGTTGGCGTCACAGCATATCAGCATGCCTAGGTTCCTTTTTTGCAATATGCTGCCAGCTTGGAAACCTCTGCCGTAGGCGCATGATTGACCTCACCCGGAAGGTAGGCGGAGGTTATACCTGGCCAGAAATATATTTCCTGTGCTCTGCGAGTCATCTTATAGACTCCTAACTGTCCGGCTGTCTTAGACTCGTGCACTTTGTCTGGTACTCATACCAGTTTTGTTTCCCTGAGACTATGGTGGATAAGAGGTCTGCCGGATCGTAAGGCAGGGGATCCCTGGAAAAGGCACCAGGCACGACGTTGATTTTTCCTTGCCTGTACTCGATTGCGAAGCTGAACAACAATCCAACCTACCGGATGGGTTAGAAATCGTATCTAGCCATTTTAGGGATTGATGGTTTGTGATTACAGTAAAATAACAGCCTTCCAAGTAAGGTCTCATTTTGCGTATGCCGCATACCACAGCTAAGCACTTCTGTACTGTGGCCGCGTATTTTCGATCTGGGTCGGTTAACGTTCGGCTGGCGTATGCTATCACTTTTTCCTGATCTCCGTGGCGTTGGAATAAAACCACCCCCAAGGCCTTCCTTGCTGGCGTCGGTTTGCAGGTAGAAAGGTAGCTCAAAGTTTGGGCAACTGAGTATCGGTGCTTCGGTCAGTTTAATTTTCGGGGTTTCGAAACCATTTTCTTGGTTGTGGTCCTACTGCCAGAAGTTTCGTTTTTTTAGTAGTCGGGTAATGGGTTCATCGATCGTTGAGAAGTCGGGAATAAATTGTCGGTACCATAATACGATGCCTAACACCCGACGGAGTTCCCGAATATTGGTGTATTACTCTTAATGCGGCGACTTTTTCCGGATCGGTATGAATGCTTTCGGAACAGATAACGTGACCAAGATATTTGAGACTGGTGTGTACGAATTTACACTTGTCGAAGTTTATGTGCAGGTTTGCTGCTATTAGTCGGGAAAATACTACTTCTAACATGTCCAGATGCTCGTCAAACGTTCGTCCTAGCACGATGATATTGTCTAGATATGCGAAGACCTGGGCGTGTAGCTCTGGGCCGAGGACTGTGTCCAAAATTCTGTGAAAGGTTGCTGGAGTCGACACTTTCCAATGAAATAGCCCGCGCCCTGGTACTGTGATGATTCGGCCAGGAGTATCTGCCAATACCCGTTTTTAAAGTCGATGGTGGATATAAAAGTAGCCTCCCTTAGCTGATCGAGAATAGCGTTGATCTATGGTAAGGGATAGGAGGGTTCAATCCGTTCTGCGGTTAACAGCTCATTTACCTCTTCATCAATGATCTCCTCTTGCTGACTCGTTAAGTTGTCCCGTTGAATAAACTGGTGTAAAGTATGAAGGGAAGTTTCTGGTGAGGATGAGGAAGGTTTTATCTCTATGCCTTTAAGTGATAGCGTGCCTGACGGTGCCGTATAAAATTCATACCTAGGATAATGCAGATGATAGTAGTTGGGTGGTCGATCTATTAATGCTGATAGCGATGGGGTAGACTTTAACGGGGGAGATGGAGCAAGTTGTATCGTTCGTTGGACTTTGTGCGCGTCCAATAATAGCCGTACTTTTTTGCCGATGTAAGTTAGCGTAGAACCCCTGTCTATAAAAGCTCGTATCGGAGTATCGCATATTCTAATGGTGATAAAGTAGCGATTGCTAATGCTCGTTTCGGGTGACATACACGGGAATTTCGTGACATAACATTTCCCTGGCCACAGTGCGAGCAAAATAAACGAGGCGTGTTAGTGCAGGTCTGTCTATGATTGCCAGGTTGTTTGCAGCGCCAGCAGTGTGTCTCGCGATTGTAGGTTTCTGAACCTGTCGTTTAGTAAACGTAGTTGCTCAGTTGTGGTCTTCCCTGTTTCCCCTCTTCTCTTCGGAGTAGGTCATACTCGTCAGTGAGCTCGATTAACTCATCTACAGTGCGGAAATCTTTTCGGCAGATACATAACTTGTGACCATATCTTAATCCATCATATCTGCATTCAATATGGTCGCGTTACTTGAGGTGTTGTCGGATTAGAGCTTGTAATGACATATGGTAGTCTTTGGCTTTCTCACGAAGCCCCTGTTTTCGGTGGTAGATAATCTCCTCTAATTGGGCAAGGTATCGCTTAGGTAGGAATAACTGTATGGCCTATTCCTTGAAGTCTTTCCAAGACACAATTTGCTCTCTTTTAATACGGTACCATTGCATTGCCTTGTCATCCAGGATTTCTAGCAGTGAGAAAAGTAGCTGCCTATGGTGATATCCGTAACACTCTGCCAACTCTTCGAGGCATTCGAAAAACTCCGTTATATTATCACCTCCACTGTAACTTAGTTTCCACCTGCGGATCGTTGCCATAACTTCCGCGACGTTTGCAGATGAGCACATTGGTCCCGGACGATTTATAGGTGGAACTGATATTGCTGTTTGGCTTTCGGTAATGTACTGGCGATCTTCTGCCAAAACCTCTGCCTCCAGTGTGCGTAAAATGTTCTCCGACGATTTACGTTGCCGCTCCGCTCGTATTAACTCGCTTAATTGTTTCCGAAGCTGGTTCACCGTCGCCCCTATCGGTGATCGGAATACCATGTTCTCGGCAGACTTCCACTAACTTATCCTTCCGAAGAAGATAAACCCACCTAAGGAAATCAATGTGTAGAAAAAGTTCGTTTCTTTTTTCCTGACCTGATTCAAATCCGTTAGTGGCTGTAGTTAAGGTTTTACCACTGGCGTCGGCTTTTGAATCAAGTCCCTACTCGGGCGCTATTATAATGTACTTTATTTTTCCAGCTGAGGTATGACTCAGTCGCTTCAGGTTCGTATCAAAGGTCTACTTCCTTTGAAATAAAAAGCACGAATATTTTAGGTGGCGTATTTATTCGGAAGCAAAGTGTTTATTGAAACGAAACTTAACTACTTAAGTAATCTTAAAGCTATAGGGTTAGGTTGAACTTATCGGGGCTGCGATGGTTCCTCTGCGATACTGCTCTAGTGCTTAGGCGGGTAATGCTCGTCTTCGGTTCGGGCTCCTAATGGAGTGAAACAGGTAATATTAAGCTTATTCGGGTTAGTAATTAGCAAAAACTACGAACTTAAGAGTATTCGGAGGCTTGGGCTCGGGCACAGATTAGTACGATCCCAAGAGGTATTCTCGGAAGCTCTTGTAATCGACAAAACTACGAACTCAACGGTATTCGGAGGCTTGAGCTCGGCTACGGTTTAACTACGATTAGTACGATTGCAAGAGTATTCGGGGGCTTGTAATCGGCAAAACTACTGCACAACGAACTCAAGAGTATTTGGAGGCTTGAGCTCGGCTACGGTCTAACTACGAACTTAAGAGTATTCGGAGGCTTGGGCTCGGGCACGGATTAATACGATCCCAAGAGGTATTCTCGGAAGCTCTTGTAATCGACAAAACTACGAACTCAAGGGTATTCGGAGGCTTGAGCTCGGCTACGGTTTAACTACGATTAGTACGATTGCAAGAGCATTCGGAGGCTTGTAATCGGCAAAGCTACTGCACAATGAACTCAAGAGTATTCGGGGCTTGAACTCGGCTACGGTTTAACTACGATTAGTACGATTGCAAGAGTATTCTGAGGCTTCTAATCGGCAAAACTACTGCACAACGAACTCAATAGTATTCGGGGGTTGAGCTCAGCAAAACTACTGTACAACGAACTCAAGAGTATTCGGGGGTTGAGTTCGGTGAAACTACAGCACAACGAACTCAAGGGTATTCGGAGGCTTGAGCTCGGAGGCTTGTAATCGGCAAAATTAATATGATTAAATATTAGTACTTGAACAAGAATCGGTAAAGCTCTCGGACGACAATTCAAGAATATTATTCTTGTAAATATCGTACGATATCATTAATTGCTCCCCGATTGTGTGGAAACCTTGTCTACTTATCGTAGTTTGTTGTTATGTATGTGCATGCATGTGTTTTTTTGTGTTACTTGTTTTGTGCTTGTTATGCTACTAGGTAAGTGTATTTGTTCTTGTGCATGCAGTATTATGTATGTGCATAATATTTGATGTATTTTATTGCTAGTATGTACTACAAATCCACTAAAAAGTATACTTTACTGGTGGTATTGGGTGAGGTCATTTGTAACGGCACGTTACACCATTTTATTTTTATTTGAACTCATTCGAAATTTTAGTTCTTTCAAGCTCCTGAGCTTTTCCTTTAAAATACCAAAACAGTTTTCAAGACGGACTCTAAATTTCGAAAAGTGTTTGTTGCAGAGATCCCTTTCAGTTTTTGTATATTCAATGCTATTTTCCCTAAAAAGTGTTAACAAATATGATTTAAGCGGACAAGCGCTATCTCCAGCAACCCATTCAGAAGGTGAAAAAATCGTTCAGAATGCTTAGAAAGTGGACAATTTAAAAATATTTTTTCGTCACGTACGCTACCTGTATTTCCCACAGTCAGTTGTCTTATTCGCAGTTTGTAGTCGCCAACTGCTTGCAATTTAATCGTATATTGACGTTTCCGAAAAAAATATAGCGCGTGGTCTTTAATGGGTGCTTCAGACAATTTGATTTATGATCCGTCTATGCACCCAGGCATTTCTTCTTGAGTTGCCAACACTATTTCTTGCCGTTCTGTTGCACTTGGCCAGTATAAGAATTTCTGTTTTAGCTTGCCTTAAAAACACGTTTTGTGACATTTTGTATGGTACCGCCATCACCCACACCAAACAATGAAGCTACTTTTAGTACTGATAGACCATCACCAGAAGATCCTAACCGATAAAGTACGATTTTAAGCTGCATACCGATTGGAAGCTGTGTTGCCAAGTTCCTGATCTTGGCACTCCAAGGTGGACACTTCTACGGCTAGTGAGCAAGCTAGCACCTACAAAAAAAGTGAACTTTGTGCTATGCGGGGTCGAGCCACCACTAGGGGGCAGCAGGTTGATCATGCAAAACATCAATCCCGCTACCGTCATCACTGCAGATGTTGCCACCGCGTCAAGTTGAAGGAAAAACGCCGGAAAAAGCTTTAGATGGTACTACGTTAATCAACCCAGCAACGAAGTTGGCTGCAGTGCACAAATCAGCTGGTCGTTGCGCGACCCATTTTGCCACACCCAAACTTTAATTTCCGTCCTTTTTAGCAGCGGACGGCGAAGCGAGAAGACAACAGCGGAGGTAAGCAAAAAAATTAATCGTAAAACATCTGCGGTAACCAACAAGATTGTTGGAACAAAAACCAGCATCGAGGCCGAGGCGAGTGATCACCGTGGCCAATCTGGGAATATTAATACGCCAGCAAAAACGAAATTGTGTTTTGCCAAGTTTTGGGGGCCGACAAGGCACAGATTGGCCTACAACACTGCACCGGCCAAAAACATAGCCGATTACCAGCGAAGGCAACATCAATTTAATTCCGCAAAATCATAGCCGATTACCAGAGAAGGTATCATCAATATATTTCCGCAAAATCATAGCCGATTACCAGCGAAGGCATCATCAATTTAATTCCGCAAAAACAAAGCCGATCACCAGCGAAGGCATCGTCAATTTAATTCCGCAAAAACAAAGCCGATCACCAGCGAGGGTATCATCAATTTAATTCCGCAAAAACACAGCCGATTACCAGCGAAGGTATCATCAATTTAATTCCGCAAAAACATAGACGACACCAGCGAAGGCATCATCAATTTAATTCCGCAAAAACATAGCCGACCACCAGCGAAGGTATCATCAATTTAATTCCGCAAAAACATAGACGACACCAGCGAAGGCATCATCAATTTAATTCCGCAAAAACATAGACGACACCAGCGAAGGCATCATCAATTTAATTCCGCAAAAACAAAGCCGATCACCAACGAAGGTATCATCAATTTAAGTCCGCAAAAACAAAGCCGATCACCAGCGAAGGTATCACCAACTCAGCCCGCGCCGTCAGGTACCTAGCCAGTAAGAGAAAGAGGCCGGACACAACCAGGTAATAAGTACCATAAACAAAATAAATATTCGGTTAGGGGTCAGTCTCAGCCAGACGTGGGCCAGAGCAAAAGCAGAAAAAAACAGTATTGCAGAGTATAAAGAACTGCATGCGAAATAGTGTACGTAGGTTGCACCGGTAGTACTCGCTAGAGAGCTCGAACATTTTTACGGGGATCCCGGTTCCGTTTCTCGTTTATCTAACGCAAATAGCGTCATACAAATAATCTGTTGAACTTCGTTCATTTTGATTGCGACATTTAACGCTAAATAATACCATTACTGCCTTGAAAAAAATCAATCATAGTAACTACAAAAACAAACCTCTGAAATAGATATACACAGATAATAATTAGATCAAAACAGCAGAATTATATCGAAAACCCTTACACGTACAACTAATGAAAGCGATTGAAATTGTAGTTTTTTCACGGTTTACCTTTAAAAATTAATTACCTCTTATAATAAATATTTGAAAATTTGAAACATTTTATGTAACGAGCGACATACTGTTATCTAGGTTTGTCTCAGTTTTCTACATCCAAACTGGGGAAAATATTTTATGAAAATCAATCATAGCAAATACAAAATAAACTCTTGTCATAGACATAATAAATCTACCGGAAACAAACTCATAGAATAGATATATATAGACCTTTCAACAATAGTCAAAGTATATCTTGAGCCTAAAGACGCAAAAATAATTAAAACGAGTAAATAGTAACCTTTTCATATTCGATCGGAAAATTGTATACAGATTATTAATAATGGTTTGAAATTTAGACGAGGTTATGGAACAATTAATATCCTTTTATCACTTTATTTTATACTTAAAAATTGATACATATTTTAATTAGTAGTTTAAAGCTTGAACTATTTTATGAAACAATACACTTTGTATCATTTTATTTTATCTTTAGAAATTGATACACATTATAATTAATAGTTAAAACATAAACTATGTTACGAAACAAAATACTTTTAACTATAGTTGTCTTATTTTTCGGCATCCTCCAGCGGATAAAAATATTCTAATGCACCATTAGAAACTCATAATTAAATAACACATGCTATTTTATAATTAAAAATTACATTTAATAAAAAGATTCTGGATTTATAAAAGAAAAGAAAGAATGTCATAATAACTAAAAGCACTCGGTGTTAAGAAAACTCAAAACTTTGTACAAAAATAAAATGAATTGCAAACAGAATGTAAATTAATTTGACTTCCGTTTATAAGGATGGCGGAGTAGATGAGCGTAAGGTGAGGTGAGCGGAAGGTAAGTGTGGCTGTAGGGGTGTTGTCGATCACACGGTAAGCGATAACACCACGGTGACGTACGTATTAGATAAAGTGTCGCGCGGGAGGGTACCAGTAGTCTAAATCCACCTTGGCTACTTCTGTGTTATGAGGTTAAGGCGCCTCGGTTGTTGATCGGGAACCAGTATATCGTTATATAGGAGACGTGGCACTGGCACAAATATGATTAATTATATAGTTGCCCGCTAGCCAGATCAGCCCTGCAAGAACACCACTCCCCACGCCGACGAGCATTAGCCGCGCAGAAATAACAAGTTGCCAGTGTTGCAGGATGGTCGGAGCCAGAAGTCTACAATGAGTTTTGGTACGGGACAACTTATATTTAAATGCATACATTCATATTTCCATACTTACTTGAGGCAGTTATCTTATCAGCTAATCGATGTTTGAAATAGCATACTAAGTTATGAAGGTTATTCACACTGGTTATAGTTTTCGTGCTATTATTTTATGACATGACTTTATGACTACAGTGTGAATGCCCCAATTGTGTTTTGCTTTGACACATTGATATATTTTTTAACAGCTGTCGCGGAAATTAAATAATTTTGTTGTGGCTGCCTTTTTTCCAAGTACGTTTCCGCACTTAAAAATACGGGAAAACACGAAAGATTAATATGTCTTGCTGCTAAAACATCAAAGTGCTGCTTAAACACGATGGTGTGCACATAGTATAAAGTTTAAACTATGTTTTTATACTATAAACCAAACGGAAAAATCAATTTCATCGATTTGTTTAATTTCTCTTAAGCGGCCCAGCCATTATACAATATAATTGTATATATTAATCGTGATATTATTTCCATTTTGCCCTATATTATGCAATAAGTGACACAATATTTTCAAATAAAATATGGCGCAATTTTCTTACAATAAAATGTGAACAAAACATATGGACTAGTATATTGCGAAGTTGCATTTATTAAAAGTTTTGGTACAATTTAAAATAAAAATATTTATTACTAATTAATTATAAATAAAAATGTTAAGCGACATGAGTGATGAAACCCTTTTTTTATTGTACAATGTTGCCAACACATTTTACAGTATATTGCACTTCTTTTGGTTTGTACAATAAAAATCAAAAGTCTTTTGATTTCTGCCAATATATTGTGCCACCTTTGAATATGACATACACATTGGCGATATGATTGTACAATACGAAAAATTGCACAGTTATATTGCAAGTGGGTGGGCCGCTTTAGTTATTACGCAAAGAAATTAAAAAAAATATTAAGACGACACTAAGATATCAGCAGGAAATATAGCCGCTATCGGAAACACTGAAGTATCACCAATACATCGGTATTGCTTCCCTAATATTTACCCCCTACACATCGTCACATAACCGCAAAAACATCTTAAGCGACAAAGAGTAAATTTTAAAGGAAACGTACTTTTTAATTATCCTTGGTTCAAATGGAACTAAAACTTCAACATTGGACACATAGGATTGCAGTTGTCTGTAACATTTAATGCTAATAGCTTCAATGAATTCCCTATTATATAATACATGTTTGTGGAGGTTAACACATGTTAAGATATTCTCGGTATAGTGAAAAACCAGTTAATTGAATAAAAAATAATTTAAAGACTTGTAATCATTTGGGGTATTCACACTGTGCGCTATTTAGTCATATCGTCATAAAGTCATAATAGCTTAGACTAGTTTAAAAAAGTTGTTGTACTGCATACAAAAAAGCTATAAGATAATAGCACTCTTTCAAGTATGTTTTTGTTTTGTCATAAAATAGCTCTAGAGATCTGAGTCGAACGGCTGAAAATCTTTAGGCGAGACAGCGATACTATATGTTTGCCGCCGTTATAATTATATGTGATTTACGACTAAATAACGGCTAAAAAATTATTCATACCTATATGTCTGTACATTAAATCACATTTTTATAACATAAAAAATTAAAAGAGAACTAAATTGCAAAAACTATGTATATACAAGTGAAAAATTTTTCTTGTTTAACTTACGTAGCTGGCACTCACTAAATGATATTCTTGTGCACCAGAAGACAAATTTAATAATTTTAAATAGAAATGGGGTTTAGACTATAATTGTATAAAAAAAAGGAAACAGCTAATTACAAATGTGTTATATTATCAGCAGATCGAAGTTTGAAATAGTATACTAAGTTATGAGGGGTTGTTCAGCTTAGTCATATTTTTCCTGCTACTATTTTATGACTTTATGGCTACAGTGTGAATCCCCAATTGTTCTTAGCAAGATATTATTTAACTGTTTCATTGCTATTCTTGAAGGTTTGACACTACTTTTGCTCCATTTGAAAAAGAAAATTTTAGAAAAAAATGTAAACCAATAAATATTTAAAGGAAATACGCAGTTAAGCTAAAATTAGTTTTGCTGTATTTCCGTTAGGGCACTTAACACGACCTTGATATATTGGCAGATGGTGCAAATTATTGTAAATAATCGATTATCGTCAAAAAACCATTTTCGAAGAGCATGTCGCTTAAACTTTTTGAAGGCTACGCATAGCCATATACATATGCATAGCTATGGCTCGATATAATAAACACCATCAACGAAACTTTAAAAAACTATAATATAGAAAAACCTCTACAGGCAAGTATATAATCAAAATTCTATATGCACCCAAGCTAACAGAGATGACCACTTTAAGGAGTACTCCACTAACCAGCGAAGAAAAAACCAACAATAGCATATAAATTAAATAGAACACTCAGGCATATAAAAAAGAAATTGAAAATATTGTTTTTGAAATAAAATATGATGGTAATAAAGATGAAAAAAGTGATATGTTATATTGGACCAACTAAAAGAAGGTAAAATACTAGAATAAGGGAGCACGAATCGAACATTAACAAGTAAAAGTGCTACATTCGGATGTGTAGAATCTTAAATACCCTTCACAGATGTAATTCTTCTTTCTTTCTTGCTAAAACAGAAAGTAGGTTTAATTAAAGAATCAAAATGTTGTTACGGTTACTTTTGTATTTAAGAAAACGTTTAAATTTTTTGACTGGAAAGCTAAATGTTTGGTTCTTCTTATTTTTAATACCTCTGAACGTCTTTCAAAAATATTAAATATGTTTAATTTACCAACAAAAAGAAAAAATCCGTTTCAGGTAACCCAAAAAATTCTAATTGTCCAACCGTAGAATCGTCTTTTAGATTTTTTTGTTTTTAATACCAATGTATTTCTTCCTGATATATAAATTAGGTATAATTCATCATAAAAATCAAAAATAGCAAATTATATGGTTACTTTTATGACTAAAAAAATTTCGATATTCCAACCCTGAAATTGGATTTTTAATTTTTTTGGTTTTTAATACCTATTTAACTCTTCCCGAAGAATAAAAGAGATTTCACTCACAAAAAACCAAAATTATTAACTTATATGGCTTATTTTATGTACTAAAAAATTTCGATTTTCCAACCCTGGAACCGAATTTTGAATTTTAAAATTTTTAATACCAATTTTTATTTTTTTACCGATGGAATTTTTAGTGAGGTGTAACATAGTTTTACTTGACAAAAAAATTAAAATCTTTAAACTTTTTTGGTCACTTTCATGTAGATACCACAAAATATTTCATTTGTCCAAACCTGGAGTCGAAGTTTTGATTTTTTAAGATTTTAATACCAATTTTGTTCTTCCTGAATTATAAAATAGTTAGCAAAAAAAAAACAACGTTAATTGCCTTTTCGGTTACTTTTTTGCATAAAAAAATTTCAATTTCCAAACCTGAAAATTAAATTTTAATTTTTTTTTGTTTTTTTTTACCAGTGCAACTCTTAATGGGGCATGAAATAGTTTTATTTAAGAAAACTTAATATTTGTAGCCATTTTGGTCACTTTCATGTACTACAATATATTGCAGTTATCCAACTCTGGCATCTAAATTTCGATTTTTTTTTAATTTTTGATACAAAATTTAATTTTCCTGAACTGAAAAATTGTTTTAATTAGTAAAGAACCGACATTAGTTGCCTGTTTGGTTCCCTTTATGTAGAAACATATATCAATTTCCCAGCCCTGGAAGCGAAATTCTAATTTTTTTTACCTATGCTAGTCTTCGTTAGGTAGATAGTCGTGTTATTTAAGAAAAATTTACAATTTGAACCATTTTGGTCACCTTCATGAACTATAATATATTGCACTTGTCCAACCCTGGATTTGAAATGGTGGTTTGTTATACGAATTTTATTCTTCCTAAAATATATAATAGTTTTAGTTAGCAAAAAAAAACAACGTCAATTGCCTTTTTGGTAAATTATATATTTAAAAAAAATAAATGTAAATTTCCCAACCCTGGAAGAGAAATTAAATTTTTTATCAATGCAAATCCTCATGAGGTATAAAGAAGTTTTGTTTAAGAAAAACTCAAATTTTGTAATCATTTTGGTTATTACATGTACTACAAAATATTGCATGTACCAAAAAAACTTAAATTTTCCCAACCCTGGAAACGAAATTTTAATTTGTTTTGTTTATTTTTACCAATGCAAGTCTCTATGAGGTATAAAGTAGTTTTATTTAAGACAAATTCACAACATTTAAACATTTTGGTCACTTTCATGTACTATAAAATATTACACTTGTCCAACCCTGGATTCGAAATTTTGATTTTTTTTAATTATTGATACCAAAATTATAAGACAGTTTAAGCTAGCAAAAAAATACAACATCAGTTGCCTGTTTGATTACTTTCACGTATGTATAAAAAATTTAATTTCCCACCCCTGGAAGCAAAATTTAATTAAAATTTATTATTTTTTTTTGCCAATGCAAATCTGCATGACGCATAAATAGGGTTGCCATTTCCAATTTTAGAAAAGGAGGACAACGACCTTAAAAAAGGAGGACATTTGACTCAAAAAAGAGGACTCTTTTTTTGCCCAAAATTCAAATACAAAAATTAAAAAACTCAATAAAATATACAAAATTACTTTTTATTTTAATTAATATCGAGCTTGAGGCTTACTTTTATAAAATAATAACTATAAAACTATTTATTTTATAATTATATCAATATTTCAATATCCCCTGGATATCTTCTTCAGGATAACAATTTAAGAATTATTTATAATATTTTAACAATAACGAAAATAATACAAAATTACTTATTTTGAATTAAGATTCTATAGGCTAATTGTTCGAAAATTTTTAATTTAAATCTCAGAAAGACATGATAAATATTCCAAGGCACAAAGGCAAGTCAACATCAGTTTTATTCAACTTACACAGCAGAGCAGAACAGCTGTTTTCGAAAGACGCAACCCTTTCATCATCAGTGCTCCTGTGTATTGTGTTTGTCACCACTTATTAGGTGGCTTAGTTGAATGTGATAACAGTTCCTATTTACACAAATTTTAATGTGAAAAAGAATACGGGAACTGTATCAACCTGATGTTAACATGTTATTGTTATAATACCCGTGTTACCGTTTGATTATTTTTCTTCATGTCCCATTTTTCTGAATTTTTTGTTCCATCATACCTAAGTCAAACTTTTTTGGTTTGAATTTTATACTTAAGTACATGTGAACGTTTTTTCCAATTTTTATTATTGGGTAGCTCAAAAAAGTTTGACTTAGGTATGATGGAACAAAAAATTCAGAAAAATGGGACATGAAGAAAAATAATCAAACGGTAACACGGGTATTATAACAATAACATGTTAACATCAGGTTGATACAGTTCCCGTATTCTTTTTCACAATAAAATTTGTGTAAATAGGAACTGTTATCAAATTCAACTAAGCCACCTAATAAGTGGTGACAAACACAATACACATGAGCACTGATGATGAAAGGGTTGCGTCTTTCGAAAACAGCTGTTCTGCTCTGCTGTGTAAGTTGAATTAAACTGATGTTAACTTTCCTTTGTGCCTTGGAATATTTATCATGTCTTTCTGAGATTTAAATTAAAAATTTCAAACAATTAGCCTATTTCTATAGTCAATTTAATATAGCAATATAAAAATGTTCGTTAAAATTCTTACTACATACAAATTTAAGCTATGGCTTGAGCTACCAATAATAAATTGGAAAAACGTTCACATGTACTTAAGTATAAAATTCAAACCAAAAAAGTTTGACTTAGGTATGATGGAACAAAAAATTCAGAAAATTGGGACATGAAGAAAAATAATCAAACGGTAACACGGGTATTATAACAATAACATGTTAACATCAGGTTGATACAGTTCTTGTATTCTTTTTCACAATAAAATTTGTGTAAATAGGAACTGTTATCAAATTCAACTAAGCCACCTAATAAGTGGTGACAAACACAATACACATGAGCACTGATGATGAAAGGGTTGCGTCTTTCGAAAACAGCTGTTCTGCTCTGCTGTGTAAGTTGAATTAAACTGATGTTGACTTTCCTTTGTGCCTTGGAATATTTATCATGTCTTTCTGAGATTTAAATTAAAAATTTCGAACAATTAGCCTATAGAATCTTAAGTCAGTTTAATATAGCAATATAAAAATGTTCGTTAAAATTCTTACTACATACAAATTTAAGCTATGGCTTGAGCTACCAATAATAAAGTGGAAAAACATTCACATGTACTTAAGTATAAAATTCAAACCAAAAAAGTTTGACTTAGGTATGATGGAACAAAAAATTCAGAAAATTGGGACATGAAGAAAAATAATCAAACGGTAACACGGGTATTATAACAATAACATGTTAACATCAGGTTGATACAGTTCTCGTATTCTTTTTCACAATAAAATTTGTGTAAATAGGAACTATTATCAAATTCAACTAAGCCACCTAATAAGTGGTGACAAACACAATACACATGAGCACTGATGATGAAAGGGTTGCGTCTTTCGAAAACAGCTGTTCTGCTCTGCTGTGTAAGTTGAATTAAACTGATGTTGACTTTCCTTTGTACCTTGGAATATTTATCATGACTTTCTGAGATTTAAATTAAAAATTTCGAACAATAAGCCTATAGAATCTTAAGTCAATTTAATATAGCAATATAAAAATGTTCGTTAAAATTCTTACTACATACAAATTTAAGCTATGGCTTGAGCTACCAATAATAAAGTGGAAAAACGTTCACATGTACTTAAGTATAAAATTCAAACCAAAAAAGTTTGACTTAGGTATGATGGAACAAAAAATTCAGAAAATTGGGACATGAAGAAAAATAATGAAACGGTAACACGGGTATTATAACAATAACATGTTAACATCAGGTTGATACAGTTCTCGTATTCTTTTTCACAATAAAATTTGTGTAAATAGGAACTGTTATCAAATTCAACTAAGCCACCTAATAAGTGGTGACAAACACAATACACATGAGCACTGATGATGAAAGGGTTGCGTCTTTCGAAAACAACTGTTCTGCTCTGCTGTGTAAGTTGAATTAAACTGATGTTGACTTTCCTTTGTGCCTTGGAATATTTATCATGTCTTTCTGAGATTTAAATTAAAAATTTCGAACAATAAGCCTATAGAATCTTAAGTCAATTTAATATAAAAACTTAAAATTTTTAACAATTTTAGTTACTACATGTACTACAAAATGCCAAAAAAAAAATTTTCATTTCCCATCCCTGGAAAATTTATTTTTTATTTTTTTAGTTTTTAATAGACCATTGAGGCTTCCCAAAGCATAATATATGTTTAGTTTACAAACATTAAAAAAATAATTGATTTTTGGTATAAATTTTGCGTCGAGAAATAGGTGTAAGCTTTCCAGCACTGGAACCGTAATTCGGATCTTTCTGAATAACAATAGCACTGTATTTCAGTTCATTTCCAATCCAAGAACAAGGTCTCTAGCTCTTCTGGGGGCTTTGGAAAACCGATTTCACGTACAGACGGACGGACAGATGGACATCGGTCAATCGTCATCGCTATTCATAAGGATCCAGAATATATATACTGATATCGAAGAAATTACACACGGAATGACAAACCTATATATACCCTTCACTGTGCACTTGCACAGCATGGAAAAGAGAACTACCATAAAATAAATTTCGAGGATGTGGCAATATTATAGGGGAAAATCAACGTTTCACTGGAAACTCTATAGTACAGAAAGTATTCATGAAAATATACACAAGAGTTTGAACTATAAAGAGGATAAGGACACTCAATTCCAATAACTTAAATTAGTTGAAGATCTGTGATAATAGATCTAAGTTCATATCTGCCGTGTAGTCCAGTTTTATAAAGATAAATTTAAAAATAAGAATAAACAATTGAACATGATATACATAAATACGATTTTCATTATATCTTTGTGCTAGATATCAATAATTAAAAAATTTCCTGCAGAAGTTTGTAAAAGCAACCGAATAATTGGGAAAAACAAAATCCAAAATTTTGTCATTTTTATTTACATTTGGAGACAAATTGTTGACCACATATAGCCCGTAGGAACCACCCTTATTAAAATTATTTGATTTTTCAATATTTGAGCGACATTTTTGGAAAATTGCTCGAAAAAAAGGTTATTTTTTTGTACCATTGGTTTTTGTGTATTAAACCTAGTTAATGCTTCAGGACGTATAAAATGAACTGAATAAGCACTTGACATACATAGTTTCATAAGAATGAAAGTGGTCATGTAGTTATTACATAATAAATGATTGCTACCATGTCGGCGAAGTACAAAAGAAAGTCTATAAAAAAAACGGACTGAAGCACCTTCAAATGTCAATGAGATAGTACATGTTGACACATATGAGTACGTGAATAATAATTAATTTATAATTTTCATCGACAAAACAAAAAATGTTATTTGACAACGAGTTCAATACAAATAATGTTGGACATTTTTTGGATATCGAACGAATTGATTTCCACATAAGAAAACCATATAGTCATACAGGCAATATCTATTAGAGTTGTACGGCTCCTGAATGAATTAATTCAATTGAATCATTCATTCAATTGAGCGAGGTGAATCATTCACTTTACTGAACGTTTTCAGCTCACTTCTTTCAGTTGCTTCATTGGATCTGTCTCTTTCAGAGAGAAAACGGAATTAATTTATCCATAAGTCCAGACACACACATGGTGCAGTGCGTTATATTATTAGGGTTGCCAGATGAAAAATTTTTAAACAGCACTGCCATGATACATACTCGTTGCACTATTTATATGTATTTATTTTAAAGTCACAAATCGGATTGATTTCTATTATTGTGGTAAAGCTGGAGCACCAGGTTACGTCTCAGCTTGGTCATTAAAGCTTAAAAATGTTATTTTTAAGGAATGTAGGCTTAAGTAAATCAATTTACTGAATTTTTAAACAATGACTTACACTTTTTCTGATCACTTGCATTTTTCATAATGACTTGCACTTTCTATGATGACTTGAATTTTTTTTACGACTTGCCCTTTTCACATATTTTTGCTTATTTGTTTCGTGTCATATACAAAAAGTATGCAATGAGAAAATAATTTGTTTTACAAATAAAGGTGTCCTTTTTAAGAATCAAATGATAAACTGTAAAAACCAGTATTATCGAAAGATGCAAGAAGCGAACACCAATACTATTATTGCGCTACGATTTAATTGAAAATCTAAGCATTAGATTTAATGAGAAACGAATTTAGGATTTTAATATACTTTTTATACCCTCCAAAACGGAGTTGGAGGGTATATTCACTTTGTCATTCCGTTTGTAACGCAGCGAAATATCCATCTGAGACCGCATAAAGTATATATCTTCTTGATCAGTGATGAATTCTAAGACGTCCGTCATAGAAATCACAATTCAGTCAAACGAAAAGAGACAGACTCTTGATATTTGGTATATATATATATATATATATATATATATATATATATATATATATATATATATATATATATTATATATATATATATATATATATATATATATATCTTGAAGGATAGCACAGGTTATCTTCATAAATGGGCTAAATCGGACAAGGGGAAAAAAGTTCCCCTAAGAAGAACTAAACCAAACTCTTATTATATGTAAATATAGTGTAAAATATAACAAATTGCCAGAGAGACCCCAACAAAATACAAATTAGTAAATTAGACCTATTTTATACTTTAGGAAAAATTGAATTGAAGGGTTACAAAATTAAAAATTCGGTCCCAGAGTTGGAAAATCGAAATTTTTTAGTATGTAAAAGTAGCCATATAAGTTCCTAATTTTGACTTCTTGTGAATGAAATCCTTTTTTATTCTCCGGGAGGAGTTAAATTGGTATTAAAAACCAAAGAAATTCATAAAAGTAACCAATTTGCTATTTTTGATTTTTATTATGAATTATATCAGGAAGAAATAAATTGGTATTAAAAATTAACAATCTAAAAGACGATTCTGCGGTTGGACAATTAGAACTTTTTGGGGTACATGAAACGGATTTTCTTTTTGTTTGTAAATGAAACATGTTTAATATTTTTGAAAGACGTTCAGAGGTATTAAAAATAAGAAGAGCCAAACATTTAGCTTCCTAGCCGAAAAATTTTAACGTTTTCTTTAATATAAAAGTAACTGATAACATATTGTTTTTTATAATTAAACCTACTTCCTGTTTTAGAAAGAAAGAACAAATACATCTACGAAGGGTATTTAAGATTCAGCCCAACCGAATTTAGCACTTTTACTTGTTTTTAGTTACTTTTAATTTTATTTTAAAAAATGTCCTCCCAATCTCCCGATTCAGGATAGTGACAGAAGAGTAAAGTAGAACTACAAACAATTTTCTACTCAAATTTTCTAATATTGGATGTTGCTAAGTTGCAAAGCACTGTTTGATGCCACAAATGGCGAGCTTTTGTACACTACCCAGCTTTTGTAGGCTGTAAGTATATGTATTTTATTACTATCCAGATAACATATATCAAACTTTAATATGTTAAGAATTGGTTTTAGAATAAGTTGTATAAAGCTTTCGCAAAATAATGCTGGCAGTTTGTATTTTTCGAATTAAATGTTAAAACTAAGGGCTCTTATCTTTACTCACAACTTGCTTATTTTGAGACATCTATGCAAATAAACATATTAACCAACTAGAAAAAAAGCTTGAAAGCAAAACTAACATGTAAAATATTTGTGAGAGGTCGCTGTATTTGTGAGAGGTCGCTGTATTTTTATACCTGGTAGATATTTTTTGTAAATTTCAGTGTTTTTTGCAAATCATATAAAATGTATTCCCATTGGAAATAGAATAAATAAATTAAAATAGAATAAATAAATTGGTTTCAGAATAACATAGTAACCAAAAATTTTTAATTGGTTTACAGCCAGTTAATGATAAGAGAGTAAGTGCATGTATATGTATATGTATTTGTAATGGATTTTATATATTTAAGTAACGTATTTGGCATTTTATGTATTTAAGTAACGTATTTGGGATTTTCGCTCTCCAATACGGAGAAAAGCAACCGGTTTATTTGGTAGTTTGTTTAATTTTGATTTTATTGTTTTAAAAATTCTTAAAGCTAGCTACAAATAGGACAAATAACGCTGCAAGCTCAGCATAATGCAAAATTCTTAGCTTAGGTGTAAAATTATTTGTGACAAAATCAAGTTACAACCTCAGCATAATTTTAATAACATTTTAAAAGTAAAAATTATTATGAACAAAGAAATTTATTTGTTGGTGGTCAAGCAATGTCAATATGCATTTCATTGGTGATTTACCAAATCATCAGTAGACTTTACCCACAGTTTTGAAAAGTTAAAAGCCTCTTATCTTATACACATACTTCCGAAAACCATCTTAAAATTCACAATTTGTATATTACAAATTATTTTCAAAAATCACATCAGAATAAGCATAGTAGGCCTTGAAACTCATACAAAACTAACCCAACATATAAATTATATTCGATATGAATCTATTTTATTTTGCTACACCCTTAAAAAAATAAAATAAATAAAGTCTACTGATGATTTGGTAAAGTACCAATGAAATGCATATAGACATTGCTTACCCACCAACACATAAATTTCATTTAAAATAGAATTGTGACAATATGTCATATAAACAAATGTCATAACAATTATTATGAACAAAAAATATTTTGTTACGTCGGGGAAAGAAATAAAAATGTATTTTTATCAAATCATTAACTTAATACATAATAATATGGGAGTAAGCTTCTTATGCCACTTCTCCCTCCCCTCAAGTTCATTTGTGTCCTCGCGAATATCCTGATTATTTATATTGTATTTTTTGTAATATTGCAATATTATTGATAATATTAGTGTAATCGTAATAATTCATTTTAATTCATTTAAAGTAGTATTAGGTAATTGTATTATTTACTGTCTTATTCAAAATGTCATTAACATATGGTACATGAGTGAAAACATGTTAAACCATCATGGCTTTCGTCATCATCACCTCCGATTTCAATGAAGTTCAATACAAATGTCGTACACTATAAGAGTATTATTAAACAAAAAAATTTGACCCCAGATTCATTCGGTTTCCGAAATATGACGTCATAAAAGTAAAAAAATTTAAAAAATCACAAAAGTCTCCTTACAAAAAGATTGAATTTTTGAACTATGAAAGATAATTTAGTTTTTTTCGGAATCGTTTTAAAGGTGAAAGTACACCCTTTAAAATTATATGCATGTTGCGTTTTTTTAAGAAAAGGTCAAAGGTAATTTTTTGGGGTCTTGAATTCAAAGGTGTATACATATGTAAAAGTATATTATTTGCAATTCTTAAAAAAATATACGTCAAGTATTAGATACTCTTCTATATTTCCAGAAAATTTAAAGGTGTAGACTCGATTGGTGTCAGAGTTACAAACCAGAACGTGATCCTAGCCTACCCCTACATTCCGCAAAAAAATATATATATTTCTTTTTTTAATAGTTCTGCTGGAATTATTGAAAAACTTCTTTCGCAAAAGTTTAATGATTTTTTGCGGGCTGTAAATTTCTGATATTAGGGTGGCGCATTAAGATGGTAGGAACTGAGATCTGTTGGGTAAATACAAAAACGGTATATTTGACGCCAATGACTATTCAAGCAAAACATTGGCCTTCTCAAGACAAAAACATCGACATATCACTCTTTGAGATCCGAATATAAATGTAGAAGATATAATGAAAAATGTATTTTAGCGACCCTTTCAGCAAAAAGAAAATTTTTTTTTCCGAAATCAGCTTTCAATAATGCTTTATATTCGGTGGTGTACGGCGGAACTTTTTTTCGAGACGCCCTAATGTACATACTTCAGCTTGTACAAAACAAACAATCAATTGAGTATGAACACAAAATATACTTAAGATGGCTCCAGGTTTAACGCGTTGGACCTTCTTTAATATAAAAATATATCATTTGCTTAACAAAATTTTAAAATAACGTTAAAAACTGTGTTGTTTTTTAGAGGTTGGTTTAGTGCGGATCGTCTTAAATTTCATCACTGATCAAGAATATACACTTTATATATACTTTATGCGTTACGAACGGAATGACAAACTAAATATACCCTCCATATTCTTTTTTGGAGGGTATAAAAAAACATAATAAAAATTTTTCATTTGGTTCAATTTAAAAACTAAAACCAAGTTATAATCTATTTCAGTTTAAAATAAAACAAGTAAAAGTGCTATATTCGGCTGTGCCGAATCTTAAATAACCTTCACAGGTGTAATTCTTCTTTCTATCTTACTAAAACAGGAAGTAGGTTTAATTAAAAGATGTAACATAGTTTTACTTGACCAAAAAATTTAAATTTTTGAACTTTTTGGTCACTTTCACGTACCATAAAATATTTTATTTGTTCAACTCTGGAGTCGAAATTTTGACTTTTAAGATTTTAATACCAATTTTGTTCTTCCTGAATTATAAAATAGTTTGAATTAGCAAAAACAACAACGTCAATTGCCTATTTGGTTACTTTTATATATTTCTATTTCCCAACCCTGGAAACGAAATTTAAATTTTTTTACCAATGCAACTCTTAATGAGGCAGGAAATAGTTTTATTTAAGAAAAACTTAATTTCTTTTTTAATTTTTGATACCAATTTTGTTTTTTCTGAACTAAAAAATAGTTTTAATTAGTAAAAAAACCGACTTTAGTTGCCTTTTTGGTTACTTTTATGTATAAAAACAATTTCAATTTCCGATCCGTGGAAGCGAAATTGTAATTTTTTTTTACCAATCCTTGTCTTCATTAGGTATAAAGTCGTTTTATTTAAGAAAAACTTAAAATTTGCAACCGCTTTGGTCACTTTCATGTACTCCAATATATTGCATGTACCAAAAAAACTTTAGACTTCCCAACCCTGGAATTGAAATTTTAATTTTTTTTGTTTTATTTTTAACCAATGCAACTCTTCATGAGAAATAAAGTAGTATTATTTAAGAAAAATTTACAAGTGTAAACCATTTTGGTCACCTTCATGAACTATAAAATATTGCACTTGTCCATCCCTGGATTCGAAATTTTTATTTGTTTTGGGAATTTTTGATACCGATGTGATAACTAATATTGAAATCTATTTTTACTTATTTTTATAATAAGAAATCTTTATTTACATTTCTTTAATACCTGAAATAAACAAAATATACAGCTTTAGTATTTCAATCAAAGCTTAAAATAAATCATTAATTTTTAAAATGAACTTTATTAAATAAAAACAATTTCGTATTGGACTTTCTGAGTGGGTCAAATTTGATACAAAGAACGTTATCGTAAGTAACATTTGAGGACCTTATGAAGGTTAAGCTTTTATAACGCAGGTGAGATGTAACTTTAACTTTAAATAAATTTTACTTAAAATACATTTTTTTATTATATTAACATTTTTATTATATAATACTTTAACCCAACCTAACTTAATATAATTTTATTAATTTGCACTTTTCCCATTTTTAACTGGGTTTTGATTTTATAAAATTAAATTTACATATTCGATGTATATTGTTTACAATAACTAAATAATACAATAAAAAATAAACTTAAAAAACATTCTGTTAGGTATAGTGTAACTTTAAGTATTTAAATAATACTTTAACCATGACATTTTCTTCTTAAAAAGCTCTATTTTGTGGCTACTTCCTCAGTTTAAGCGTATCTTCATTCAAATCTTTTGCAAGTTTGTCGGATGGTGTTCTTATACTTGTTACATATGGATCAGAGGTGTAAAGAAGTCTGTGGGAAACATCTTCGATAGTGGCTGATCGCGAACAGTTCCGAGAGTGATGTAAACAATAATTTTTTTAGTCTGTATTGCGCGACTCTTGTGAGTCTTCGGACGTTAATACTTTGTGTATTTTTCACATTTTCAATATAAGTGTCAATTATTTGACGCACTGAACACTTAAAATTATTCATTTTTAATTAATGTAATACCGATTTTTAATAATTTCTTCACAAAAAAAAAAAAAACACAGTATAACCAAAAAACATATATTAATTGTTAAACTTTCTTATTCTTAAACTTTCCATCAATAGCCTACTAGTCAACTTTTTTATATAACGGAATGTGTATACCCTCCAAAAAAGAATATGGAGGTTATATTCACTTTGTCATTCCGTTTGTAACGCAGCGAAATATCCATCCGATACCCCATAAAGTATATATATTCTTCATCAGTGATGAAATCTAAGACGAACTGAGCATGTCCGTCCGTCTGTGGAAATGACGATTCCGTCCATACGAAAAGAGTTAGACTCTGGAAATTTGGTATAAATATATCTTGAAGAAGAGCACAGGTTAAATTTGGAGAAAGGGTAAATCAGGCGAGAGGGAAAAAAGTTCCCCTAAGAAGAACTAAACCAACCTCTAAAAAACAACATAATTTATAAAGTTTTTTAGTAATTTTGTTAAGCAAATGATATATTTTTATATTAAAGAAGGTCTAACGCGTTAAATATGGAGCCATAAAATAAAAAAATAAATTTGGACCTCGCCCCCTTTAGTGGGCGTTGGTATATGCAAAAATAGTATAAAAATTAAACAAAGTGTTTTATTTAAGCCTACATTCCTTAAAAATAACATTTCTAAGCTTTAATGACGAAGCTGAGGTGTAACCTGGTACTACTCTGCCCTAGCCCCTCCTCCTGCTGTGCCCCCTAAGTGACCCTATGAAAACAATTTGTTTTTTTTAAATTTTGTATATAATTATCCCAAACATTTATTTTTAGAGTTTTATGACAAAGGTGAAATGTCTTTCCCACAGCCCTTGCCAGAGCGACCCCGCCAAAATACAGTTTTAATACCCTCCATAAAGTATATATATTCTTCATCAGTGATGAAGTCTAAGACGTACGATATACATATATATATATATATATATATATATATATATATACATATATATATATATATATATTATATATATATATATATGTATATATATATATATATATATATATATATATATATATATATATATATATATATATATATATATTGTAGTGGATGTGGTCTAACCCTTTATTCCAACACGTGTTGTTTTGTTGATGGTTGCTGACAGAATGCCTGTCTGTCACAATAAGTTATTAATCTATGTAACATTATTCTTTTATAATTAATGTTTTTATTACTATTTTCCTTTTCAGTAAGTTTTCATATAAAATTTGATAATTGTTTAGTAATGTTTGATATACATAATATACCGAAATATTCATTAATACATTAATAATATTAAAACTTATATATAATTAAAATAAAATTTTAAGTTTTCCAAAAATAGTGTTAGTTTTCATTTTTTGTTTTAAGGTTTCATGTCTTTATGGATACACGATTTTGTAATAAATATATACATATGAGAGGGAAAAAAATATGTCTAACCTTGTATTTTGTTTTGCTTAAAATAACTTAAGCTATTATCAGTCTATCGTTGTGTATTGTTTTACTTTGATTTGATTGATCGTAAATTGTTACAGTTACCCCTTGAATCTTTATTATTGTGTATGGTCCTTCATATATGTTTTTAAACTTCTCGTAGGGTTCTTTCTTTAAAAATACTCCATCGTTTAACTTAAAGTTACTTGGATTTGTTGATCTTTCATATAATTCATTATTTCTTAGTTTTTTTTTTTTTTTTTTTTTTTTAGGAGTAGGACCAGCACTCAGGGGATGTCCCCTATATATGCAATGCATTGTGCTGGAACTGAAAACGAGGGGATAGTATTGAGGGGACAGATTAGGAAAGATGAGAAGATAGACAGTTGTTTTTTTTTTTTTTTTTTTTTTTTTTTTTTTGTAGCTATTTCAACCTTTTACTTCGCCGGCTAATTTTTGCTACAGGGCCGACGAAGGTGGGTGCTGTTACTCTGCTTTTAGTACATGATTGGGTCAGTCGCTGCCAGTAATTGTCCAGTGATCAGTACTATGCCTTCATCACTGAAAACAGACTGGCAACAACTAACACAACCACGCACTAATGCTGATCAGAAGAATTCAACACAATATTTTTTTATGACTCAGCTGGGGCTCGAACTCAGGACTCTCCGCTTCATAGTCTCGTGTTCTACTACTTCAGCTAAGAGTTTCTTAATCATCATGTGAGACTTTTGTAAACGATATTTAGCATCTTTCTTATAGTTTTCGACGTTATAAATAGGATCAATTACATCTAGATTTAAATCATTCGGCATATTCGAATTTTTGCCAAAAACTAGTTCGTATGGTGTGTATCTGTTTTCGAAAACTGAGCTCGAAGTAGTGTGGAAAAGTGAAAAATACTTTAAATAAGTGTCCCAGTCCGTGATATTCTCGCTAATATAGGATATAATATATTCATTGAAAACCCGGTGATTCCGTTCAACTGTCCCTAAAGTTTGGTGGTGATAGGCAGTTGGAAAATTTATCTCAATATTTAAAAGTTTACAAAGTTCACAGATTGTTGAATTTTTAATTCAGTACCAAGGTCTGATTTGATAGATTTCATTTTTGCATAAATCAAAATGAAATGTTCAAATATTGCTTGAGCTACTACTTTCGCACCTTTTTCTGGTATCGGTATTGTTACGATATATTTCGTGAAGTCACAAATCAAAGTTAAAGCATATTTGTTTCCGTATTTAGATATTGCCAAAGGACCTATTGTATTCAATACTACAATATCGAAAGGTTTATTAGGTGTTGGTGTCAATGTCAGTTTTTCTTTGTTGCCTATTTTAACTTTATTTAGATTGCATTGTTCACAGTTCTTTACGAATGAAGAAATGTCTTTGGCCATATTTTTCTAATAGAATTTAGTTCTTAGTTTAGCGTATAGCCTTTTGCGACCACAATGTCCTCCTATAATCGGGTTTTTGTGATAAGTTTCTAAAAGTTCGGTTTTCTTAGCCTCTTCTTTACGGTTTCGATCGATAATCTGAAATGATTTTAATGTTTTTGTTCCCCTGGGTTTTTAATTGTTGAATACTGTGTATTGAAAAAAACGGATCGTCTTTTGACCATTCTGCTGCGTAAATATTACTATTGTTGGCCACTTCATGTAGCCTCAGTAGTTACAACTAGTTTAAATTTATTGTACAATTACAATTGTTGCAACTAGTTTAAATTTATTGTACAATTTATTGTTATCTTTTCGTTTCTTTAAAATATTTCTGATTTTATCTTTGCATTTTTCTTGTTAAATTCTTGTGGAAATTTATCATATACTCTTAATTCATCAGCAGTAAAACCTTGTAATGGCTTTTTATTTGTTTCCTTTTGCCTAGACATTGCGCGCGTCGTCATGGCTCAAATTGATTCTGAATTCGTCTCGTTCCTCAATTCGTCAATTGAGATCCGGGATAGTGCGTCTGCACCGACATTAGTTTTACCTTTGATGTGTTCAATTACAAAATTTTATTCTGAGAATTTGAGTCTAATATTTGTCAATTTAGACGATGGGTCTTTCATATTAAATAAGTATACCAATAAGTATACCAGTTCGGACAACAAATTCCGTCCCATAAACATATGGTCGGAACTGCGTTATGGCAAAAAATATGGCAATAAGTTATTGTTCAATGGTTGGTTTCTTCTGTTCTGAACGATTAAAAGCTTTAGACGCGTAATATATGGGAACATCATGACCATCAAAGTTTTGGCCGAGTATTGCACCACAACCGACTTTCGAAGCATCAACTGCAATAATAAATTGCTTAGTGAAGTCCGGATACTGAAGTATTTTTGGTGAAATCAGTTCTGCTTTTAATCTTTCAAAGGATTCTTGACATTTTGCATCCCATTCAAAATTTATTCTTTTACGTGTAATGTAATTCAATGGCGCTTCTATAGAGGCAAAATCGATATATAAAAACGCTTTGTTAGGCTCTAGACCAGAGAAAGCCATCGATATCATTCGTGAGATCGAATTCGGTGCCGTTTCTTCATCTTTAAGCCTTAATTTTTGCTCATAAATATTATTAATTGTCATTGCATCATTTTTCAACGTAAGAATGTCCGAATAATCCTCGCATATTGCCATTAAATCTTCCTTTATATAATCTGGCATTTTGTCATTCAAAATTTGTTTCAGGTTCTTCACACGTTCACTACTAGGGTTGTTCTTGTTGATAGAATATATGCAAAAGTTGGAGAGTTTTTCTGTTTTGACGTCAGGGCTGTGAACAGCTTTCATCTCATCAGTTGTGTTTAATTTCCGCAGAATTGGATTTTTTGAGTTTACAATACATTTACCTATAAAAACACCTTCATTAATTTCTTGAGAATCCACGAAAACTGGCTGATTTGCACTTTTTATATAAAGTTGCCTATATACTTCACATCTTGGTGGAAGAAAAATGAATTGCTCCTACGTCCGTGAAAAATAGGAATAATTATGCTACTTCTATTTACGAAAAGAGAAACCGTCATTGAGTAATAATCAATTCGACACTTGTTTGTCTTCAAGAAGTCATTTCCTAATATACCGTCAGATGGTATATTAAAATTATCTGAAACAATATGGAAAACTTGAGGTATGAGGTGATTGGAAAATGATAATTCTGCGTTAACTGTGCCTAATGATTTTGTGGTATTAGTTGTAATTCCTACAATGTTAACATTATTTATTCCGTTTATTTGTATGTTGTCTTTTCAACATGAAGCTTTCAGGATTGAAATATCAGCCTGTGGGTCTACCAAAAACCAATTGGTTTTATATGATGCTGTACAATTTAGATTTACAAAACGGGAATAGTTTATATTAAAACTATATATGGATTTAAAACTATTTTCTTTCATTATATTTGGTTTTCTTTACCCAACATTGTTTGCTGTGGGACTTCCGCGTTTAAAATCCTTACGGTAGGGTAATTCCGTCCATTATGGAAATTGTTTTTATTCCTGCAGCGATTGTTATAACCACGTCCGCGATAATTGTTGTTACCCCGATAGCTTCTGTTATATTATTTATTCCGTTTATTTGTATGTTGTCTTTTCAACATGAAGCTTTCAGGATTGAAATATCAGCCTGTGGGTCTACCAAAAACCAATTGGTTTTATATGATGCTGTACAATTTAGATTTACAAAACGGGAATAGTTTATATTAAAACTATATATGGATTTAAAACTATTTTCTTTCATTATATTTGGTTTTCTTTACCCAACATTGTTTGCTGTGGGACTTCCGCGTTTAAAATCCTTACGGTAGGGTAATTCCGTCCATTATGGAAATTGTTTTTATTCCTGCTGCGATTGTTATAACCACGTCCGCGATAATTGTTGTTACCCCGATAGCTTCTGTTCATATTGTCTGTACGTGGATTATTGCTATCAAAGTAATTATTCATATAAGAATTATTGTGATGAGCTCTACTACATAGTATTATTTCTACTATGTCCCCGATTGTAGCGCACTGTCAGTACTTGCCTCTCTGTTTCCGTTTCTTCTACAATTAGTTTCGCAAAGACATCCTTAGGTTCGTTAAAAGCTGTTGATGGGAAAATTGCTTTTATCATCCCTGACTTAACGTTGTTTCTACAAATTTTGACGGTTTGTTCAATCGCCATTTCCTGCGCTATCGCTTTTGTTATCCCTTCTATTACTAATGACCTTTGGAGGGCATCCGTTAAATCTTCGACATTTTTTGCAAATTCAGTATAATTATTGTTCTTTACATGCAAGGATGCAATGCTACCATCTACTACTTTAGAATTATCGGCCTACTATGCTTATTCTGTTGTGATTTTTGAAAATAGTTTGTAATTTACAAATTCTGAATTCTCAGATGGTTTTCAAAAGTATATGAATAAGATAAGAGGTGTTTAACTTTTCAAAACTGTGGTTAAAGTCTACTGATGATTTGGTAAAGCACCAATGAAATGCATATAGACATTGCTTAGCCACCAACAAATAAATTTTATCAAAATATTATTGTAACTTTCAATAAGTAAATTTATGTACTCATTTTTATTTCAGCTATACATACATAGTGAATAGACCTACTATAATTACGTTGCTTACTCAGTTAATATATAGAATAATATGTTCTGATGCTGCATTTGT
>OX637532.1:53148882-53213882 GCA_951800035.1 Linnaemya tessellans | reverse complement strand
AAAGTTTGTTATTATCATATTCAGTTTGGTGCTGGCTCAAAAAAGTGTAAACAGCCGTGTGAATTTAATTCGGGTGTTTTTGCACCTCAGGAAAACTAAGGCAGCTGTCTTCGATATGTGCGACAGATGACAGCAACACTGGTTTAGGTCGCACACTAGAAAAAAGGTTACATATAGTTGACAATAAACATAATTTTAGATTTCTTGTGGACTCTGGTTCCGTCGTGTCAATCATACCGAAATCCGTTTTGACTGCGAATAGATAAGAATCACAAGATATGAAACTATTTGCAGTAAACAACACATCAATTTCTACTTATGGCACCAAGTACCTTGAACTAGATATAGGCCTCCGGCGACGGTTTGGATGGACATTCATAATAGCCGACGTTAAATCTCCTATTTTAGGTGCGGATTTTTTAGCACACTACGGACTAGTAGTAGATTTGAAACAAAGGCAATTAATGGATTCGCTGACATCACTCTCATCAGGTTGTCAGGCAAGATACTCCGACCAACTGAGTGTATCAACAATTGACCCATCGTCTAACCTTTATAATCTCATTATAAAGTACGTCGAAATTACGAATCCAAATTGTTATCGCTTATCAACGTCAAATACCGTTCAACACAGAATTATAACAAATTGTCAGGCAATAGCTGAACCGCAAAGAAGATATTCTGGTGAGAAACTGAAAGTCATTAAAGAGGAATTTACCAATCTATTACAGCTTGGGGTAGTACGCCCGTCTAGTAGTGCGTGGTCCAGCCCTATCCATCTTGTAAAGAAAAAAACAGGTGGATGGAGAGCATGCGGTGATTACCGGAAGGTAAATGCGAATACGCAGCCAGACCGATATTCAATACCCCGAGTGGACGACATACCAGAGAGATTGTGTAAAAAAAAAGTTTTTCAAAAATTGATATTAATAAGGCTTACTACAATATACCGATGCACCCAGATGATATCGAAAAAACTGCTGTTAACACGCCGGTGGGATTGTTTGAATTTGTGGTGATGCCTTTCGGGCTGAGGAATGCGACTCAAACTTTCCAAAGGTATATTGACTCAATTTTTCGACATTTGGACTACGTTTATTGTTATTTGGATGATATACTTATATTTTCCGAAACCAAAGAGCAGCACTACAAACACTTAAAAATCGTTTTGCAAAAATTAAAAGACTCTAGTTTGTCGATTAATGCCTCGAAGTGTAAGTTTGGAGTACCAAAATTGGACTTTTTGGGCTACCACATATCTTCTACGGGTTTGAAACCACCGCAGGATAGAGTTGATACTATTCGAAACTATCCTAAACCGGAAAACATTGTAGAGCTACGCAGATTTTTAGGAATATTGAACTTTTACAGGAAATTCATTCCAAATGCATCTACCATTCAAGCACCTTTAAACGGATTGTTCAAGGTTTCAAAGAGGAACGACAGAAGAAAGATTGAATGGACTAAAGATTTGGAACACTCATTCCAAGCATGCAAAAACAGTTTAGCCAATGGGACGATGCTAAATTTTTTGGACCCAGAGGCATCGTTGTCGTTAGGTACAGATGCATCGGATTCAGCAGTTGGTGCACACTTGGATCAATTCGTCGAACATCGATGGGAACCAATTGCGTTTTTCTCCTCAAAGCTGAAACCATCACAGAGGAACTATAGTACCTATGATAGAGAGCTATTAGCAATCTACTTGTCTATTAAACACTTCAAACATCTTTTGGATGGGCGCAGTTTTGTTGTATTAACTGATCACAAACCGTTGACGTTTGCTTTGCAGCAGAGATTAGATAAAGCATCGCCCCGTCAGATACGTCACTTGAACTTCATGTCAGTATACAAACGATATTCGACACGTCAGTGGTGCAAGGAACACGGTAGCTGATGCTCTATCCAGGATAAATGAGATTAGCATGCCTGAATTAGTAAATCTGGAAGAAATTTTACAACATCAGGAATCTGATACGCAGCTGAAACAAATATTAGAAAATAATAATACATCGTTACGTCTGCAAAAGGTCAAACTGGACCCCAATATTGAAATTTATTGTGATGTGTCAACTTCTGCGGTATGCCCTTACATTCCACAACATCTGAGGAAAAAAGTTTTTAATATGATTCATTCCATGTCACATCCTGGCAAAAGGGCGACATTGAGGCAATTACGACAAAGATTCGTCTGGCCATCAATGAATCATGATGTAAGTATATGGGTACGAGAATGTTTGGACTGCCAACGATCAAAGATTAACAGACATACACATTTAACACCTAAACACTTCAAAGAAGTTGACCAGCGTTTCGACCATGTACATATGGATTTAATAGTTATGCCAGATTATATGGGATATCGCTATTGTTTGACAATGATTGACAGGTTTTTACGCTAGCCGGAAATTGTTCCTCTAAAAGATATGTTGGCAGAAACAGTCGCTAAGAATTTTTATAGTTCCTGGCTTTCGAGATTTGGTTCACAGAGGACTATAACCACCGACCAGGGAACACAATTCGAGTCTGCATTATTCTTATCTCTTTCCCGTTTAATTGGAGCTCAACGTATACGAACTACGCCATACCATCCGTCATCAAATGGAATGATTGAGCGATGGCATCGTTCATTAAAGGCAGCATTAATGTGCAACAAATCAACACCATGGCTGGAGATTTTGCCGACCGTATTACTTGGACTGCGAACCTGTTATAAGCAGGACTTACAAACTTCTCCTGCAGAAATACTGTATGGTACTACAATTCGTATTCCGGGTGAATATTTTACGGATCATAGCGATGCAACGGATCCAATTTCATTTTCAGATAAATTTCGACAATATATGCGGCAAATTCGCCTTACACCAGTTAATCATCACATAAGCAATACAAAAATTTTTGTGCATAAAGACTTAACGTCTTGTTCTCATGTTTTCGTCAGATCAGACCATATCAGAAAGCCATTGGAGCCTCCGTATACAGGGCCTTATGAAGTTTTAGAACGAGTATCGGATAGAGTATATTCAGTAAAAATTAAGGACAAGCAACACAATATATCTCTTGAACGACTGAAGCCTGCATTCATGACAAAAGATCCGGATGCAGTGCCTGTTGCTGTGAGAACGTACAGCAGAGATGAACCAATTGTACAACTAAGACCCGCTTTGGTCTCAAGAAGTCTTACTTCCGCACCAATACCTTTAGGAATATTCAGCAGAAAGAAAAACGTATCTTTTGCCCAGGATTCATCTCATACCCCGGAAACCATTTTTGGAAGGGAGTAGCTGTGGCAACATTCTACATATTACCTGGAAATGCAACACAACATTGTTTTGTTTTATCTCATAGATATAAGTTTTTGACATCTGTTTAAAATAAACGTGCAATTCAATTCGTATTGAAATCTGTAAGAAGCAACACGCTCAAATATAAGATTCGACGAAAAGTACTTCAACAGCGTTTTATTATAGAAAATATATAACAAAATATTTTAGATCCATAAATTTTGTTTAAAAAAAATATTTTAATATACAAATTTTGTTATTATAGAAACAATTAAATATATATTCATTTCAAATTGAGACTCATAGAAATAAAGAATACATAGACAATAATAGTCCCACTCAGTTCAAAGGAGATGGGTGTTCTAAGACAAGTCTAGATGATCAAATGGTGGTTGATCACTTCTGAGATTAACACAAAACTCGAAAGTAATTAGCCCCCATGCTTAGAAAGTAACTAAAAAACAAAAACAAACTTTACAAATTGTTCGGATCTATGCAGGCGATGTTATTAACCCGTATTTTCTTCCGTTACTGTGACTGACTGTACACGACCTATGCCTTCACATAGGATGTAGCAACGTAGTTAACCATGGAATATTCCTCAGAAGAACTGTAAAACTATACAGTTATCTGAGGTGTTGAAATTAACTTGTGCGAGTGAGACGCAAAACTCTCGAAAGAGAGCAAACAATCAGTGGTCTGGCTGCACTTAAAAAATAATTGCCAACGAGGCTTGATGTTAACTGACTCAGAGCTGCTTTGCGACTGTAGTTATACTTTTTCAGTTACTTTGATCGAGTGGAGGAGTAAAACAAATACTAAATAATTTCAATAATGCTAGCTCCAATATTGCCATACAGTAAATTAATTATTATCAATCATAAAAAATTTATTACTTTTATTAACTGATTATTTAAAAAATGATTATTTATTTAAAAATGCAAAAAGTAATTCGCAGTAGTACCACGGTACCACCAAGGTCGAAAATGTACCATAAAAAGTACAATTGTAGCATGTTTTCCAATTGTGTTTCACTCATGTTTTGACATTCAAAACTTTATTACACAAACAAAAACACCTATGTTGATGTATTGTTGTAGTTGTAGCCCTTACGCTGCCACCTAGTTTAATTACGCTATGGTACAATGTATTTGTGAATCTTTCATGTGTCAGTCACAGTTTTTTTAAGCAACAGCGTACAAATAATGTTGCCAGACTTGACGTCATTTTGACGACTTTTTATGCCAAAAATAAAATGACATGAAATATTTATATAAAGTTTTCATTAATATGTATTTCTTACATTTAACTAATACAGGCGAAATACCTTATAGTGAATAAATTATACACTCCACGCAATATATACAAGGCCAATATTATTTTTAATTTTTTTCTGAATTTATTAATGTACATATTGTTGGAATATTTTGACTTATATATTGCCATTTTATCTGCCATAAATATATTGTGTTCCGTTATTTCTTTTTAAAAATAACGTGATTTAAATATTAAATTTGAACGGAATATTTAAAAGACCAAGTCCAGGAAATTATAATAGAGGAGTAAAAAATTTAAATATGTTTGTGCAGTCAAAGCATTTTGCTTCTTACTTTTAATTAAGAGAAAAAACATATTTATAAAAAAGACTTACAAATCAAAAAATTAGCTTTCAAGTGAATTTATCTATTAAAATGTTTGTAATTTTGAAAAAATTCTAAATAAGGACGCCACTAGATATTGAAACTCGTACTTCTAGCAACATAATTCGTAAAATATTAGTAATAGTTGATAGCTACATTAAAGAAGCTAATTAAACAATATAAATATTAATCGGCGAAGTATCTTCTGAGATATAGAGCCTCGGAAAAAAGAGCCTTATGTACCACCGTCTCCCCATAAAACTTTTTGAAATAAAAAAATTTATAGGAATAAAAATATTTCTTATTTTACGTATACTTCAAATTGAACTTACTCATTGTTTTTAAATATGTTTTTCAAAATAACACCGTTTTATATGAAAAATTTTAAGCATTTTTCAATTCTGTAGAAATTTTGAGGTATTTTTCTTAAAACTACCGTAATTTTCACATTAACGATTTGAAAAAGTAATATGAAGATTTTGATGTTTTTTCTCAAAAATTTGTCGTTTTTTCATCTATTTTGTCTGGCAACTATGTGAACAAGAAGGAACATTTAAAGGTGTTGCCGTTGATCACAAAATCAAATTGACAACAATATAAGAAGGCAATAAGAATGATTTTTGTTTCTATAGCCTATATTCTATTCGAAATTTCGACCGAAAAGTTGTCAAAGCCCACATGAAAAATATTTAGTCGAAATATGCGTGGAAAAATTTGTTAAACTAGTATCTACTCTGTTTTACTATGAAAAACACGTGAAATTTTTCTGAAAACAATTTTGCTAAATATATTTCGAAAATTTAAACGGGGAACTAGCCTTAAGGAAAACAAGAAGTTTATAATTTTTATTTGTCAATTTTTTCAAATGAAATAATTAATGTTGCTAAACATTTTTCGAAAATTCAAACAGAATAAAGGCCTTACCGCTGCACAGTGGGGCCTTTTGCCTTTTTTCATTGCAAAAATCATAACTTTTAAATTAATAAAGATATTTAAAAATTTTAAAAAGCATTTGAAAGAAGACCCTTCAAGCTACAATATATATGATTTTCACGCTCATATGTTAACCGCGGCACTGTGCACAGTGTCGCCTTTTGACTGTTTCATAACATACATAATAAACATTAACGTACATAATAAAGATGTTTTAAAAATGTATAAAGCATTTCAAAGATAACCGCTTTCGCTAAAAAATAATTAACCTGGGGGGTTACGCTGTAATGCGATGCGAAAGGAATTGCTTTCGCATTTCAATGTAAATTGCATACAAATGCGTTCAGTTTTTCATTCGCATCGCATTACGGAGTAAGCCCCCTGCATGTCCATAGGATCACAGGGTACTACGCACATGTTGCTTTCTCGTCGCAAAACCATAATTTTTGAAGTTACCAAGATATTTCCAATAGTTAAAAATCACTTCAATTTTAAATCCTTTAGTTTCAAAATAAGTGCTCCCGCATTTTGATAGGCACTGGGCACGGTAATAACTTTTGACTTCTTTTGTCGCAAAATTCATATCTTTTGAAGTAATATTTTTAAAATTTAAAAAACATTTGAAACACAACTTTTGGTGCTTCAAATGATATTGTCATAAGGAAGTCTAGAAAAAAATACCACTGTCATTTAACATGTTAGAGTAATATTATATTTTTTATTTTTACTATAAATACACATTCTTGAAATATTTTTAATATTAATGCTATATAATATGTAACGATATCAAGTTATTTAATATATTTTGTTCCAAGTAGTATAATTATATGTAGTAAGACTTTTTAACGAACATTTATATTGCTATATTAAATTGAATTAAGATTCATAGGCTAATTGTTCGAAATTTGTTTTTAAATCTCAGAAAGACATGATAAATATTCCAAGGCACAAAGGAAAGTCAACATCAGTTTTATTCAACTTACACAGCAGAGCAGAACAGCTGTTTTTGAAAGACGCAACCCTTTCATCATCAGTGCTCATGTGTATTGTGTTTGTCACCACTTATTAGGTGGCTTAGTTGAATTTGATAACAGTTCCTATTTACACAAATTTTATTGTGAAAAAGAATACGAGAACTGTATCAACCTGATGTTAACATGTTATTGTTATAATACACGTGTTACCGTTTGATTATTTTTCTTCATGTCCCATTTTTCTGAATTTTTTGTCCCATCATACCTAAGTCAAACTTATTTGGTTTGAATTTTATACTTAAGTACATGTGAACGTTTTTCCAATATTTTTTATTATTGGTAGCTCAAGCCATAGCTTAAATTTGTATGTAGTAAGAATTTTTAACGAACATTTATATTGCTATATTAAATTGAATTAAGATTCATAGGCTAATTGTTCGAAATTTGTTTTTAAATCTCAGAAAGACATGATAAATATTCCAAGGCACAAAGGAAAGTCAACATCAGTTTTATTCAACTTACACAGCAGAGCAGAACAGCTGTTTTCGAAAGACGCAACCCTTTCATCATCAGTGCTCATGTGTATTGTGTTTGTCACCACTTATTAGGTGGCTTAGTTGAATTTGATAACAGTTCCTATTTACACAAATTTTATTGTGAAAAAGAATACGAGAACTGTATCAACCTGATGTTAACATGTTATTGTTATAATACCCGTGTTACCGTTTGATTATTTTTCTTCATGTCCCATTTTTCTGAATTTTTTGTCCCATCATACCTAAGTCAAACTTATTTGGTTTGAATTTTATACTTAAGTACATGTGAACGTTTTTTCAATATTTTTTATTATTGGTAGCTCAAGCCATAGCTTAAATTTGTATGTAGTAAGAATTTTTAACGAACATTTATATTGCTATATTAAATTGAATTAAGATTCATAGGCTAATTGTTCGAAATTTGTTTTTAAATCTCAGAAAGACATGATAAATATTCCAAGGCACAAAGGAAAGTCAACATCAGTTTTATTCAACTTACACAGCAGAGCAGAACAGCTGTTTTCGAAAGACGCAACCCTTTCATCATCAGTGCTCATGTGTATTGTGTTTGTCACCACTTATTGTAGTATAATTATTTTTTATTAGTTAGTTTTCTATAAAATAGTCATTAACATTGGGAGCGATATCTAATAGACTTAACATATCAGAGCTATAATTACGTTCTTGTAAATCCTTTTGAGATCTTACATGTCTTCGTGATGAAATTAGTGGATCTGATGAGGCGGCCAACATATTGAAAAGGTCCTCATTATGTCTTATCCGTGAAATTCTGCAAGTATTTGCGTTTCTGAAGTGTTTGTAATCTTTGTTTTTGCATTCTTGGGCTTCTTCTGATAACTCTCCAATTGGTAGGCATTGATATTCAATTAAATCTTTACCATGAGCCAAAATCTTATGGACCGTAGGACTAAGTTTCTTTTCAGGGTACATTTGAGCCAAAAGCTGGGCAGTTTTTGATGCATAGTCATGAAACTTTTGGCCATTTACCATTTCTCTAGAGTTTATAACGTTTAGGATAACTGCAAACCTTTTTATAATATGATTGTCGATCCGAGTAATTCTGGCTGTTACCTCATCATATTCAAAAAATGCTTTGGACATATTTCCATCGTTCGTATTGCCGTACCCCTGCTCTGGGCAGTCTATTTTCAGCCCAAGGTTCTTAAGAAATTCATTTTGTATAATTTTTTTTCGAGCAGATAGTTTTTCTTTTGGTGTTGAGTTCTTATCAAAACATTCTCCATCTCGCGGAATTGTATACGCTAGTTTTAAAATAAATTCCATGCACCTAATTCTAGGATGTAATGGAGAAATTCCATATTCATAGTTGTGCTCATCACTTGAATCATCAAGATTTTGAAAGTCATTCTGTGTCTTTTTCCAAATCGCACACTTCAAAGTTGACGAAGTATCTGTTATTACATTTAAGACTTTGCCATCAATCTTTGTAAGACAAAATTCATAATCAATGTAAACTGTTTTTCCATTCTCCATTTCAAGCATTAAAGGGTTTAGTTCAGAAATTTGCTTTTTTATATCGTTTACTGTTGATATGATTATTTCTGAAGACTCCTTTGTGTATTTAAAAAATATCGGACGGCAAAAATGAACTGATGATGGGCAGGGATTTTTCCAATGCTCAGAGATTTCACTTCTAAGTCGTAACGGAACTACAGAAGCCATAAACATATTTGCATCTGTAATAGTTGTGTCATTTGTCGATATTGTTTGTTTGTAGGCACTTTGACCGGATGATCCATCACATCCCCACTTATTTACCAATGTAAGCCTATCTGGCAGCAATACTGTTTCCTTTTCAGACAAACTTTGAATAAGGCGTTTGGCTGTATGATCCATTAAGTCTTGCAGTTTAACCTCTACCGATATTTCAGTAACCTTTACATTAGATGGCACTGCTTCTATTTTGGCAGATGTAACCTTTTTGTATCCAGGAAGAATATTGACATTATGATTCTTTAAAGAGCTTCGTAAAATACAATACTTTTCCTTTGACAATCCCAAGTCCATAAATAACGCAAAGGCTTCTTCTATGCTATACTTTGTGGGTAAAGAATTTGGAGGAGTTGGAATACTCTCTTTAATTCTCTGCAGTCGATTTGGGCTTGCAAGCTCCACAGCTTTTGTAATGTCTGACCTTGATTTATCTTTATGTTTAACATACTTAAGACATAATGCTTCTGAAAGATGCGATTTACAAATATCTTTAGTGACATTTTGAAGTTTACGTTTTCTTGTGTACTCTGAACACTCGTTTATAGTTTTCGCAGGTCTTCCTCTTCTGCTGTTAGAAGATGTATGAGGTTCTTCGATGTTTTCAAAGATTTGTATTTCATTTAGCCAATCTGAATTCTTTTCCATAAAGGTTTTTATCGTTCGTTTTGAGGCAAGCCATTTTTATTAATTTTCAAGTAAACGAAGTGAATTGTGGTTTTAACATCCTCTTCGCGGTATCCTGATAAATTGTGTAATTTTTGCAGAATAGCACATTTTCATTATGTGAGTTTCTGAATAACTCGAACAATTCCGAATTTTGAAATGACATTATAGCACTTTAGAGTAAAATTGTATAATTTAATGATCACTGCTTTTACAAAGTAAAAACTTAACTGGGTTGATTACACAATTGCGGTTTAATTTATACCCAAAAATAAAAAAGGTTCAATTTACCTGCTTTGTAAAACAGAAATCCAGGCCTCAACTATCTGCAGTGTAAAACTGCAGTTTCTATTTTACTCAGTATAAAAAAAGTTTTAAAACTACCTGCCTATTTTTATAATGCGGACAACGTAACATAAAAGAGAATTGAAGAAAAATGCAGGGGAAAAAGTCATCGTGTAAATCTCTTATGAACGAGAGAAATTATTTAAAGCATTGTGTAGCAAATATGCTCCGAAAATTTGGGCGAGACCATTTTTGGCCATTTTTAGATATGCTCTATTTTATTTGTAAAAATTACCTAAATATAGGGTGTCTGAAAAGCGGCAACTGCCGAAAAATTAGGGCATCTGATGCACATTTTTTTTGCTTATTTCAATTAAAAATAAACATACCTTTAAAACGATACCAAAAAAGTAATGATCTAAAGTCAAGGTTTCTAGCACTTCAATTTTAAAATGTAATTTTTTTTTCAAAATCACCTTTTTAGGGGCTTCCTAAAAAACTGCCGACTTTAAGTAGCTCCACCAGCTATAATTTTCAACCAATTAAGAAAAACGTTTTTGAACTGGCATCAGTAAGAAGTTCTTTGTACGATGTAATCATTCATTTTACAAAATTTTGTCATAAAATTTTTTATTTTTGCCACGGTTTTTGGGAAAAGGCGCCACAGTGCACTGTGAGCCCTTGTATGTAGTATAATTTGGTCTCCTAAGCGCACACAAAAATTTAATTTAATTGACTGTTAAAGTTCCACAAGGCAAGTCGCATGTTTTTTATGAAAAAAGGACTGCAATATTAGGTACTTTCCTCGATTTTATACACATATAATTTAATGTTAAAAATTGGGAAATTTTTTTATATATAATTTAATATTTTTAATTTTGCTGTATAAAATAAGCTATGAGCTTATGAAATATGAATAAATAGAATTTTCTAAAATATGATAAGATAATTCGGAAATAAAACTGTAAATGTTGTAAAAATAATGAACCAAAAATTTTAGTATACTCGTACAGCTGAGTAAATAATAACATATCTTTCGATTTATAAAAAATATTCCTCTGTAGAAAATTGTCATAAGGTTTATATTATATATTAAATCTTCCAATGGAGATTTAAAATATTATAAAACCATTTTTATATCATACAAAATTTCTAAAAAGCATGATATATATAAATTCATCCATTCAAGAATACAAAAAGCGAACGATGGCAACGCGGGTTGAAAATTTAGTCATGCATTTGTTGTTACCTATGAGGCAACTCACACTGGATAAATTATGTTGGCATAACATGGCAGCTTGTTGGCATTTTCGGTGAAGAGGGTAGTTTTTGGTTGGCATAATTTTTCAACCAGCTTCAATGTTATAATATCTCCCATCACTCCCCTAAAAAACCATATCAATAACATAATATAAAGTAATATTTGTTAATTTGCATTTCCGTTCCAATATAAATAAACCAAAATGCAATAAAGTAAATAAATGCAACTACGCAAAATTAATAAACAACTACAAACCAAACAACTTATTTTCCCAAGAATTGTTTTCTTAAAAATTAAATAAAACGTAACAAATTATTAAAACCAGACTTTTTCTTAAGAATTGTTTTCTTGCATTTCCGCTACCAAAACTAATAATTGCAATCTTAACTTTTTTTACTTGTTAAATAAAAATACATAAATAAACGAAAATGCAATAAACTAAATAAATGCAACTACACAAAATTAATAAAAATTAATAAACAAATTAATTTCCCAAGAATTGTTTTAAAACATAACAAATTATTAAAACCAGACTTTTTATTAAGAATTGTTTTCTTGCATTTCCGTTCCCATATAAATGAACGAAAATGCAATAAAATAAATAAATGCAATTCCACAAAATAAATAAATAAATTAATAAGTCACTACAAAAACAAATAATTGCAAACTCAACTTTTTAAATAAAAAACATATTTGTAATTATTATATAAGAACCAAAAAATTAAAAATAATGTTAGATATATTTTGATCAACTCACTAAAACAATCGTGTTTTTTTTAAACAGTTCATAATTTGAACTTAAAAGTGGCCCAGTCGGTAGGATACCGCAAGTGCTACTCAACGTAAATAAAAATAAAGTTGCAAAAAGTGAAAATAATTTTTTAAGGATAAGAAAAATAAAAGATTTCTTCATCTACGCGGTAGAACTCGAAATTTAAATTTCTAGTACGGTATCTGTGCAAATCCAAGTTTGTATTCATCCTACGAAAGATGGGATCAAAAATCCCTTGATAAAAACTCCAAATTTTTTTTGGAAATAACAATATCTAATAATCCAAGTTTGTCCTACGAAAGATCGTAGATGAACATACATAGGATATCAAAAATCCCTTGGCAAACACTCCAAATTTTTTTTTGGAATAAAAATAACAATATCCTTAATACAAGTGAAAAGTTTTATAACAAGATTCGTAATTCAACAAGTGAAAAGTTTTAAAAATATTCTGAAACAATTCAACAAGTGAAAAGTTTTATAAAAATTCTGAAAAATAAAAACAATATTCTTAACTCAACAATTCTGCCTCACTAAGAACCTTTGAAAAATAAAAGTAACAAAATTCGTGATCCAACAAGTGAAAAGTTTTATATCCAACAAGAAATTTTTTGTTCACCAAAATTAAACCATCAAGCACAACACTCTTCAAGGAGGAGTACAAAATTTTTCCATTCACCAAGTAACAACACTCTTCAAGGAGAAACACAAAAATTTTTCCAAGTAACAACACATCCAAAGAACAACTAAAAGTAGAACCAGAAGTCAAAGGAATCAGAAGCCATCGATACAATCCACACCAAACATTAAGAGTAAGATTTATTTTTAGTTTATAAATTTTATAAAATTCCCGTGTAAAGAAGAATATATATATATATATATATATATATATATATATATATATATATATATATATACAATATCAATCATAATCAAAACCTAATATCTTGTAAGTGTTAAATGAATATAAGGGAGAAAATTACATTAGAATCGGAAATAGAGAGGATTATTTTGTATACTCCAAAAGAAAAAGATATTGAAACCCTGGAGAAATAATCTCGTCAGATAACATTAATAAAGAAATTGGCAAGAAAGAAATACTTAGTTAAGAAAGGAAAATTAAAACATATTAGGGTATAGAGAACCAATAGGAAAGACAATAATCACAAAATGGTAGACCAAGCTAACAGAATAACATTAGACCCATTAAAATACCTGAACAATTTACCAGATTTCAATGGGGACCATAGGGACCTTAAATTCTTCACTACACTCATAGATAGGGTACACCCACATTTGCGAACATTTGACGAACCATCACAATTACTATTTTCGGACGTAATCAAGTCAAAACTTAAAGGAAAAGCCAGGCAGACTATCGAAATCAACTGCCACGCAGTCTCGTGGCCAGAAATAAAAAACATTCTGCAAAACAACTTTGGGGACAGGCGATCCTGCGAGGAGCTTTTTGATGAGTTAAGGAGTGTAACATTTAAAACAAATACAGTAGAATTTTATGAAGATATAAAAAATAAACTACAGAGGCTAAATAACAAAATAAAAGTCATATTAGGGGAAGATGAAGCAGCAAGACAAAGTGCAATCAATAACGTGCACACCGCATTGAACATTTTCAAAGGTAAGCTGCCCGAACCGATGAAATCAATACTATTTTTCAGAAACCCAGCAGATTTAGAAGGAGCCATGGACATTCTGTTCCAAGCCGGGTATGCTTATTCCACGGACAATAACAAGTTACACCAAAGAAACAATTCGCAACCAAACAAACGTCTAGACTTTAATAACAAACGAAGACATTTCCAAAACCAAGCCACGAACAACACACAATTCAGACATTTCCAGAACCAACCCATGAACAACACACAATTCAGACATAACCAACAACCTTTTAATGACCAGCGAACAAATTTTCCTCGAACGTTTCAGGGACAATACAGACACCCCCAACAACCACATCGGAATCTACATAATCAAACCCCATCGAACCCACCTTTTATTCCGAACAGACCGAACTTCAGACACCCACCGGAACCTATGGACATAGGCAAAATGGAACTATCAGAAAATTGTCGGGATCCAGCCTCGGGAGCAAACTACCATCTATAGCAATCAAGACCAAGTTAGGACACATACGATTAATTATAGACACAGGAGCAACACATTCAATTTTAAACCCTGGGATTTGTCATCCCAAAAGAATTCACTTAACAAACCCCCTATTGATAAAAACATTACAACACCAACTTTGTGTTAATAAAAAAGCTATAATACCCTCTTTTGAAGAATTGGAGCAATAGGCACACTTGAATTTTTCATAATAAAATTCCATGACTTCTATGATGGCTTAATAGGCAATGATATCCTAGGACCACGAAATGCTAACATAAATTATAAGACTAGGAGTATAACTTTTGGTAACAGAACATTGCCTATGATTTTGGAAGATAGTAAATTCAACGACGACGTAATGTGTTTTGAAGAGGATAACAAAAAAATCATAGCAGGAGAAATTTTTAGAATAGAAGACAGAAGAGAAATAACCAACTTACCTGAGAACGATCGTTTGACTACGCAGAAGGTAGACTACGATGATTTCAGTACTATTGAAGGTGGAAATAGTAAACCACTGACAGAACAAATTCGAAAAGAGCACATGAATGCTGAAGAAAAAGGAAAACTGTTAATTTTTTCAACGGGCTTAAGTTCGAATCTGCAAGACTGCAAATGATTTTTTGTTATTTTATTAATAAATGAATTTGTTCAAATTCTGTTTATTATTTATATTAAAATTGGAATATTAAGAATATTTTCAATAATCATCAAACCAGCAGAACGGATCAGTACTGATTTCGAGGCCGCTACGCCATCTCATCAGCGTTCTTTGTTAAATTTTTCCACTGTTTCAAGTGGAAAAATTTAACAAAGAACGCTGATGAGATGGCGTAGCGGCCTCGAAATCAGTACTGATCCGTTCTGCTGGTTTGATGATTATTGAAAATATTCTCAATATTCCAATTTTAATATAAATAATAAACAGAATTTGAACAAATTCATTTATTAATAAAATAACAAAAAATCATTTGCAGTCTTGCAGATTCGAACTTAAGCCCGTTGAAAAAATTAACAATTTACATAAGAAAAGTTCGACTAATAAAAATTCATACATAATTGAAAAAGGAAAACTTTTGAAATTAATAAGGAGATACCCAAACATTTTTCATAGGGATGGTACTGAATTAACGTTCACATCCACTATAAAACATGAGATCAGAACCACCGACAACATACCCATACATACCAAATCATACCGCTACCCCTACATACATAAGAACGAAGTAGATACAGGAGATGCTCGACAACAAAATTATCAGACACAGTAACTCTCCTTATTCCGCACCCATTTGGATCGTGGCGAAGAAGGCCGACGCAAGTGGGAAAACCAAATGGAGACTCGTCGTAGACTATCGGAAACTCAATGAAGCTACCATAGACGACAAGTATCCAATTCCTAACATCGATGAAATCCTTGATAAACTGGGAAGATGCCAGTATTTCACCACATTGGATTTGGCCAAAGGATTCCATCAGATCGAAGTTAGAGAACAAGATATTCATAAGACCGCCTTCACTGTGGAAGGATGACACTAAGAATTCATTAGAATGCCGTTCGGGTTGAAAACAGCCCCAGCGACATTATAAAGGCTAATGAATAGTGTTCTAAAAGATTACATTAACAAAATTTGCTTAGTTTATTTAGATGACATAATCATCTTTTCCACCTCCCTACAGGAACACATTAATTCAATTAATTTAATTTTTCAACGCTTACAAGAAGCCAATCTTAAAATACAATTAGATAAATCGGAGTTTTTTAAACGGGAAACTGAATTTCTCGGACACATAGTGACACCTCTTGAAATAAAAGCTAACCCTAAAAAGATTAGGTGCCGCTGTGGCTGATTGGTAGCGATGCTAGCCTATTAGTACAGAGGTCGTGGGTTCGATTCCCACCAAGGACCTTGGGTGTTTGTGATGTTTTCGGGTAACACAAAGGGATCTACTAGGACCCAAGTGTGCTGGATTTGTTAATCAAAAACTGGCAGCCTGTTAAAAAAAAAAACCATAAAAAGATAGATTGCGTCAAAAATTTCCCAATACCCAAAACTCCCAAACAAATCAAACAGTTTCTTGGACTAACGGGATACTATAGAAAATTTATAAAAGATTATTCCAGGATAGTTAAGCCTATGACCAAGCACTTGAAGAAGGACACTAAAATGAACACTGTCGACCTAGAATACATAGAGAGTTTCAATACCCTTAGAACATTACTAACTCACGACCCAATTCTGGCCTATCCAAACTTCTCAAAAGAATTCACACTTACGATGGATGCCAGCAATTTTGCACTAGGGGCAATACTTTCTCAAGATAACCACCCCATTTGCTACGCGAGTCGTACTCTTAACGAGCATGAGTGCAATTACAGCACTATCGAAAAGGAACTTCTGGCCATCTTCTGGGCCACCAAATATTTCCGCCCATACCTCTTTGGAAGATAGTTTAAAATAGAAACAGACCACAAACCTCTCACATGGCTATTTTCAATTAAGGAGCCAAATTCCAAATTGGTAAGATGGAGGCTTAAACTCTCTGAGTTCGATTATAAAATCGTTTATAAAAAAGGTACAAAAAACAACAACGCCAATGCACTATCGAGAAGAGAACCCGAACTTGCTAACGTCAATGCTCTTGAATCAGAGGTGCTGAGGATAAACGAAACGGAATCCCCTATTAACATGTTTAGGAACCAAATCATCATTAAGAAAATTTCTTCGGGTGCAGCCAGGATAAAGAATGAGAACGTCTTCAGGAATAATAGGAATTAAGAAACTAGACAGGGAAACTTCAATCTCTCTTTTGAAAAATCATTTCAACCCAAACCAACTAATTGCAATTTACATAGAAAGTGAATTTTTTAACACTCTGGAGAACGTATTATGGAACTTTTTTCAAATAATGACAAATTCAGGATAATAAGATGTACCAAGTTGCTTAGAGACATCAAAGACGAAGAGCAACTGACGGATGCTATAGAAAAATAACATTTAAGTAAGAATCACCAGGGAATAGAAGGTGTCTATGGGGAACTAAAAAACAAAATATACAACCCCTACCTAAAACTAAGAATAACACAATTCATTAACAACTGTGAAGTATGCACCACTGAAAAATATGATAGAAAACCACCTAAAATACCATTTAGAGTCAGTGAAACCCCACTCAAACCACGAGAGATAGCTCATATAGACGTATTCTACACTTTGAAAAAGGAACTTTTATGACAATAATAGACAAATTTACAAAACATGCAGTCGCATACAAGATAAACAGTAGAACTTGGACATAATTTAGGATTAAACTACTACAGTACATAAATACATTTGGTAAGATAGGAAAAATAGTTGTAGACAATAAACTAGGGTTTAAAGCCATTCCAATGCGCGAATTCATCAATGAAGGAAAAATTAATATACACTTTACCTCAAGCAGTAACCACACTTCTAATGCAGACATAGAACGTCTATACAACACCATAAATGAGCATATAAGGCACGATGAAAAAAATAAAGAACAAACAACAGAGGAAAAAATTCTGCGTATAATAGGATACTACAACAACACAATTCATAGTACAACTAAGATCAAACCTATTGATTTCCTGAATGGAACAATTAACGAAGAGAAATATACAGAGATTCATGATTTGATGACTAAGAAAAAAGAGGAATACATAGGCAAATTGAATAAAGATAGGACAGATGTGACAATAGAGGATGGTTCAAATTATATCAAAGAGATTAGAGGGGGTAAAAACCATAGGAGATATAGGAAGATAGATAGTAAGAAAATCGATGACGACCACGTCGAGAACGTTAAGACAGGGCATAAGTATTATAAAACCCATATCAGACGAAGTAAAAAATTTCAAGATAAGGATAACCCCAGAATAAAAGTTAAATAATAATATTTCCCCGAGTATACAGATATATAATATACAATCTTTCCAGATGACACTTTGGATTTTTCTGACGACTATTTTTGTATTTACCTACGGACAATACCTCGACATTCAAGACCTATTCGATAATCATGGTTATATACCAATTAAGATAAGAGACGTATTGGTCATCGATAAATATATTAGGATAATTCACGCTATCAATACTACGCAATATGTGGAAACAGCCAATTTTTTACAGGATAATATCCATAAACTTTCGGATACATACACAATCATCACTCCACTATTGGAAAGCGTAAATAAAAACATGGAAATATGTAGGACGAAGATAAATAACTTGACACCTAGATTCAGACAAAGACGAGGATTAGTGAACGCAATAGGTAAAGGACTAAAATTTATGGTAAGCACAATGGACAGTGACGACGAAAAAAAAATTTCGACAAAATTATAAACCTCGAAAAAAATAACAGAGACACAATAACAGCATTAAACGCAGTCTCATATTTGAGCACTTCTATGTCAACCAAGATATCAAATATTACGGACCACATAAACAGCCAGCAGAAAATAATACAGACCTATGTGAACAGATTCAAGACAGAGACACAGAATAAAATTCTCGACTTAGAAGACGAAACCCTATTTTTACAGAACGTTTTCCGCATTAATAACGACATTAACCTACTAATGGACCATGTGAACGAGATTGGACACTTTATTTTTAATTCAAAATTGGGGATAATTCCTTCAGACCTACTGGCAAAGAAAGAATTTAATTTTATAGGAAATATAGAATCTTATCTTCAGACAAAAGTATCTCTAACATACAAAGAAAACTTCATAGTATTGACATTGAATGTTCCAAGATTTTTGAATGAATCATTTTGAGAAGTAGTACTTGAACCAATTCCCGATAATACAAATAGAACCTTATTACTGAACAGGAACAATGTTCTTATTCAAAACAACGAAGTATATAAATCAAACACATTAGAATATAAAAACTTGGAAAAAATAAATGATAATTGTCTAATGAGTATTGTCAAAAATCTTGAACCTAAATGTAATATGAAATTAACAAAAGACTCAGAAGAAAAGGAAATTTACACTGGTAACTGTAGACATCCATATAAACTAGAAAAATGTAAAACTTATTTAATAAAATTCGAAAACTGTGTTGTTAAAACAAAAATAAAGACTTATGAAAATTTTAAAGTAAATACAAGAGAAATATTTGTACTGGAAAAATTTATATTAAAAATAAATAAAAATAATGTTCAACTTACTGACTTAGATATTAAGGATATACATTTTAATGAAACCATAAAAATTGTTAATAATAAATTTTTAAAAAGCACTCTGATAAATACCGGGAGTAGTATAGGGATTTCTATTATTTTAATTATTATCTTTATCATCATCTATGTAAAAATACCTAAGACAAGAACCCTTATTGTTTCCTCGGCAGAGCTTCACACTAACGGTGGGGGTGTTACAATATCTCCCATCACTCCCCTAAAAAACCATATCAATAAGATAATATAAAGTAATATTTGTTAACTTGCATTTCCGTTCCAATATAAATAAACAAAAATGCAATAAAGTAAATAAATGCAACTACGGAAAATTAATAAACAACTACAAACCAAACAACTTATTTTCCCAAGAATTGTTTTTTTTTTAAATTAAATAAAACGGGGCAAATTATTAAAATCAGACTTTTTCTTAAGAATTGTTTTCTTGCATTTCCGCTACCAAAACTAATAATTGCAATCTTAACTTTTTTTACTTGTTAAATAAAAATACATAAATAAACGAAAATGCAATAAACTAAATAAATGCAACTACACAAAATTAATAAAAATTAATAAACAAATTAATTTCCCAAGAATTGTTTTAAAACATACAACATAATTTTAAACAAATTATTAAAACCAGACTTTTTCTTAAGAATTGTTTTCTTGCATTTCCGTTCCCATATAAATGAACGAAAATGCAATAAAATAAATAAATGCAATTCCACAAAATAAATAAATAAATTAATAAGTCTCTACAAAAACAAATAATTGCAAACTCAACATTTTAAATAAAAAACATATTTGTAATTATTATATAAGAACCAAAAAATGAAAAATAAAGTTAGATATTCTTAATATTCCACTCTCAAAAATAATAAATAGAATGTAATCACGTTCATTTATTAAAATAAAAATAAATAAAAAATAATTTGAAGTTTCGCTGATTTGAACCTATTTGGGAAAATTAACATCCTGTAATACAATTTACATAAATAAAGGTTCACTACTAAAATAGAAATTCATACATTAAGTTAGATATATTTTGATCAACTCACTAAAACAATCGTGTTTTTTTTAAACAGTTCATAATTTGAACTTAAAAGTCTTCAACCCCGCACAAGCAGAACAAAACTAATACATACACACTTATGAAAACATAGGTTCTGCGTTTTGTTTTTTACAGAGCGTTTTTTAGTCTATAGTTGTCCATCTTTTTGTAAACATGAACATCAAAACTATTAAAATTAATAAATGAGTCAGTAAGTGTTTTTCGGTAATTTCAGAAACTTATAAAAATTTTTGCAGTAATTTTAGTAACTAGTAAAAGTTTTTGGTTACTGAAAATTTCAGCAAAATTTTACTGAAATTACTTAAATAACTTTTACTGGTGACGAAATAAACTTATGTATACGAATGTACCTTTAAAAATTCACTTTTCACGTTTAGATTAAAAAAAATTAAGGTATCCTGTTTTAATTGATGTGTCCTTTTTCCGGTTGAAGAAAAAGTTGCAGACAATTTTTCTTCAACTGGAATACATTTTCTCAAATGTATTCGCTTCTTTTCTTTGCCTTCTTATTCTAGAAGTAATGCTGCAGCTTCAAAGTTACAGGCACTAGAAATTCCTCCTAAGATTATTGCAAATTTTTCATCACTTATTCCACCCATATTTGCTTTAGTTTGTTTCATAAGGTATGTGTACAACGAACGAAAGACAAACATCAAATAAACACAAAAATACTAACACACAGAAAGCTGTGTATACGTATACATTTTTATGCCAGATGAATTAATCCAGTGTGTTTTGAAAAGAACAAAAATTAAGCGGACTAAAAATTCATCCAGTGTGAATTGCCTCTATGAATAACATTTTTATTTTCTCTTCTCTCATTGATGTGAATTTCGTTACTGTTCGTGTTGCGTATGTGAATACGTGTAAAAAATCCGATTGGTACTCGTATCTGGAGTGTTGTGACCAAGAATGATAAAATAAAGATTACGCCAACAAGCTGAAATAAAAATACTTTTCTGCGCATGATGGAACTCTGACGTCACTCAACATGTGTTCTGATTGGCTAATAAAATTCAGCTGGAGAACTATTATGTTATTACAAAAACAGGACAGTGGGGCAAAGTGCGATTTTTCAAATTAAATTTGTTTGATAATAAACAATTTTAAAAAATTTTATTTTCCACTTTTTTTTATTTGAAATTGTTAATCTATAGTTATTTTATATAAATATTGAACCCAATTGCTAATTATTTTTCTTTTTTCCCCATTCAAAACAAATTTTTTTTCTTGCAAAATATCAGCCATAACTTTCTTTGAGGTTCATATCTTGGAAAACTAAAATGACACAGCTTTTTGACAACAAAAAAAATGTTAATTTAAATCTCAGAAAGACATGATAAATATTCCAAGGCACAAAGGCAAGTCAACCTATTTTCACAATAAAATTTGTGTAAATAGGAACTGTTATCACATTCAACTAAGCCACCTAATAAGTGGTGACAAACACAATACACATGAGCACTGATGATGAAAGGGTTGCGTCTTTCGAAAACAGCTGTTCTGCTCTGCTGTGTAAGTTGAATAACAAAAACTGATGTTGACTTGCCTGTGCCTTGGAATATTTATCATGTCTTTCTGAGATTTAAATTAAAATTTCGAACAATTGGCCTATAGAATCTTAATTCAATTTAATATAGCAATATAAAATGTTCGTTAAAATCCTTACTACATACAAATTTAAGCTATGGCTTGAGCTACCCAATAATAAAAATTGGAAAAACGTTCACATGTACTTATGTATAAAAATTCAAACCAAAAAAGTTTGACATAGGTATGATGGAACAAAATATTCAGAAAAATGGGACATGAAGAAATATAATCAAACGGTAACACGGGTATTATAACAATAACATGTTAACATCAGGTTGATACAGTTCTCGGATTCTTTTTCACAATAAAATTTGTGTAAATAGGAACTGTTATCAAATTCAACTAAGCCACCTAATAAGTGGTGACAAACACAATACACATGAGCACTGATGATGAAAGGGTTGCGTCTTTCGAAAACAGCTGTTCTGCTCTGCTGTGTAAGTTGAATAAAACTGATGTTGACATTCCTTTGTGCCTTGGAATATTTATCATGTCTTTCTGAGATTTAAAAACAAATTTCGAACAATTAGCCTATGAATCTTAATTCAATTTAATATAGCAATATAAATGTTCGTTAAAATTCTTACTACATACAAATTTAAGCTATGGCTTGAGCTACCAATAATAAAAAATTGGAAAAACGTTCACATGTACTTAAGTATAAAATTCAAACCAAAAAAGTTTGACTTAGGTATGATGGAACAAAAAATTCAGAAAAATGGGACATGAAGAAAAATAATCAAACGGTAACACGGGTATTATAACATTAACATGTTAACATCAGGTTGATACAGTTCTCGGATTCTTTTTCACAATAAAATTTGTGTAAATAGGAACTGTTATCAAATTCAACTAAGCCACCTAATAAATGGTGACAAACACAATACACATGAGCACTGATGATGAAAGGGTTGCGTCTTTCGAAAACAGCTGTTCTGCTCTGCTGTGTAAGTTGAATAAAACTGATGTTGGCTTTCCTTTGTGCCTTGGAATATTTATCATGTCTTTCTGAGATTTAAAAACAAATTTCGAACATTTAGCCTATGAATCTTAATTCAATTTAATATAGCAATATAAATGTTCGTTAAAATTCTTACTACATACAAATTTAAGCTATGGCTTGAGCTACCAATAATAAAAAATTGGAAAAACGTTCACATGTACTTAAGTATAAAATTCAAACCAAAAAAGTTTGACTTAGGTATGATGGAACAAAAAATTCAGAAAAATGGGACATGAAGAAAAATAATCAAATGGTAACACGGGTATTATAACAATAACATGTTAACATCAGGTTGATACAGTTCTCGGATTCTTTTTCACAATAAAATTTGTGTTAATAGGAACTGTTATCAAATTCAACTAAGCCACCTAATAAGTGGTGACAAACACAATACACATGAGCACTGATGATGAAAGGGTTGCGTCTTTCGAAAACAGCTGTTCTGCTCTGCTGTGTAAGTTGAATAAAACTGATGTTGACTTTCCTTTGTGCCTTGGAATATTTATCATGTCTTTCTGAGATTTAAAAACAAATTTCGAACAATTAGCCTATGAATCTTAATTCAATTTAATATAGCAATATAAATGTTCGTTAAAATTCTTACTACATACAAATTTCAGCTATGGCTTGAGCTGCCAATAAAAAAAAAATTGGAAAAACGTTCACATGTACTTAAGTATAAAATTCAAACCAAAAAAGTTTGACTTAGGTATGATGCAAAATATCAGCCATAACTTCCTTTAAGCTTCATTTCTTGGAAAACTATAAAATGATATAGCTTTTTGAAAACAAACAAAATTTTGATAAAATATTACATTTTAACACAATTATTTCTAACTTGTTTTTTTGCTGTAACTTTGTTTGCAACTGCCCACTGCACATATCACGCTTGCTACTTTTGTTCTCTCTTCTCTTTAATTTAGGTTTTTTGTTTACAGTTTATGAGCTTTAAAAATCAAGTTTTAATAAGTTTTTTACACTTCAAGTTATTTAATAATTATTTTAATATATTTATTTTAAAATGTAACACAAGTTATTATAAAATATAACACAAAACTTGCACTTTCATAAATCCGATTTAATTTGCTTGTTGGAAATCTCTCTGAGTAAATTGAGTGAAGAGTTTCCCTATATAGCATAGAATATTAACTTTGTACGAGGAAGTATTAGTTTTGCATATAATAAATATTTGGCAATCTCTTCGAGGGAACAAATACGTCATCAAACGGTAAATCATGCGCAAGGCGTAATCTTTATTTTATCATTCTTGATTTTAAGTTCGTCTTACATTTTGTTTAAATTTTGTTACAAGTTTTAATTTTCTATACATATTTACATATATGTATGTATATATGTACATAGGCATATTAATTTAAGTATATGAATATATGTTGTATATATTTTTTATATTCTTATAAATTTATAATTATTTTATTTGTTAAAATTTTCCACAAAGATATAAATAGATATGTATATACTTAATATTATAATGGATGTGGGTATTTGGTTTTATGCATACATACATATATATAAATATTTTCAACGGTGAGTTATTATTTTTTTTATACCCGTGTACATATGCATGTATGCATTTGCTTTATACACTTTTTATACCCTTCACAAAAAAAAGAAAGGGTATATATAGGTTTGGCATTCCGTGTGTAATTTGTTCGATATGCACATGGGACCCCATAGAGTATGTATTTTCTGGATCCTTATGAATAGCGATGACGATTGAGCGATGTCCGTCCGTCTGTACGTGAAACGGTTTTCCCAAGCCCCCAGAAGAGCTAGAGACTTCGATCTTGGACCGTTGGATTGGAAATGAACTTAAATTAAGTGCTATTGAAATTCAGAAAGATCCGAAGTATGGTTCCAGACCTGGGAAGCTTACACCTATTTCTCGACGCAAAATTTATACCAAAAATCAATTATTTTTTTTTATCTTTGTAAATTAAACCTATTTCGTGCTTTGGGGAGCCTCAATGGTCTATTAAAAACTAAAAAAAATAAAAAAAATTTTCCAGGGATGGAAAAAATTGTGGTACATGTAGTAACTAAAATTATTAAAAATTTCAAGTTTTTCTTTAACAAAACCACTTTATACGTCATGAAGATTTGCGTTGGCAAAAAAAATTGAATTTTTTTTATACATGAAAGTAATCAAACAGGCAACTGATGTTGTTTTTTTTTTTGTTTTTTTGCTAACTAAAACTGGCTTATAATTTAGGAAGAACAAATTTGGTATCAGGGATGGGCAAGTGCAATATTTTATGGTACATGAAAGTTACCAAAATGGTAAAAAATTTGCAATTTTTCTTAAATAAAACTACTTTATACCTCACGAAGCGTGTCACTGATAAAAAAAAAATTAAAATTTCGTTTCCAGGGTTGGAAATATTAAATTTTATTTGGTACATGCAATATTTTGTAGTACATGTAATAACCAAAATGGTTGCAAAATTCGAATTTTTCTTAAAGAAAACTACTTTATAGCTCATGAAGATTTGCATTGATAAAGAAAGTTTTAAAAAATTTAAATTTCGCTTCCAGGGTTGGAAAATTGAAATATTTTTTTTACATACAAGTAACCAAAGAGACAATTGACGTTGTTTTTTACTGATTAAAACTATTTTTTAGTTCAGGAAAAACAAAATTGGTATAAAAAATTAAAAAAAAATATGAAAATATAGATTCCAGAGTTGCATAACTGCAATATTTTGTGGTACATAAGAATTACCTAAATGGTTACAAATATTAAGTTTTTCTTAAATAAAACTATTTAATGCCTCATTAAGAGTTGCATTGGTAAAAAAAATTTAAATTTCGTTTCCAGGGTTGGGAAATTGAAATATTTATTCTGCATAGAAGCTGTTTTATAATTCAGGAAGAACAAAATTGGTATTAAAATCTTAAAAAATCAAAATTTCGACTCCAGGGTTGGTCAAATGACATATTTTATGGTACATGAAAGTGACCAAAATGTTTAAAAATTTTAATTTTCTGTCAAGTAAAACTATGTTACACATTAATAAGGATTGCGTTGGTAAAAAAATAAAAATTCCCTTCCAGAGTTGGAAAATCGAAATATTTTTCGTACATAATAGTGCATACATAAATTCCAAATTTTGTGCTTTTAGTGAATTAAACCTATTATATATATCAGAAAAAATTAAATTAGTATTAAAAAAATTTAAAATTCGGTTCCAGGGTTGGAAAATCGACATTTTCTGATTCATAAAAGCAGCCATTTTATTTGATATTTTTGATTTTTATGATGAATTATACCTACTTTATATATCAGAAAGAACTGGTATTAAAAACCAACAAAATCTAAAAGACGTTTCGACGGTTGGACAGTAAGAACTTTTTGGGGTGCATGAAACGGATTTTTTGTTTTGTTTGTAAATTAAATATATATAATATTTTTGAAAGACTTTCATAGGTATTAGATATAAGAAAAGCCAAACATTTAGCTTCCTAGCCGAAAGATTTAAACGTTTTCTTAAATATAAAAGTAACCGATAACATCATTTTAATTTTTTAATTAAACCTACTTTCTGTTTTGGCAAGACAGAAAGAAAGAAGAATTACATCTGTGATGGGTATTTAAGATTCAGCACAGCCGAATATAGCACTTTTACTTGTTTATATTTTTTTGTTATAGTTCTCAATTTTTAGTAAACGGTTTTACAAATTTCTTGTTCTTATAGGTATGTAGGTATAGAACTTAGTTTTAATAATCTTAATTAGTTTAGGAAATGTCTTTACACATTTGTTGTAGGTATACCCATGGTATAATAAAACAAGGTACTTCCACTGTGAGCTATTAAATTTAAAATAATTTTCTGACAATTTTAAGGATTCTGACATTCCCACAAAAATTAGGTTACCATATTATTTGAAATATTTAAACAACATTGGTGGATATTACATTTATAATAAAACCATTCTCATGTACTGGTATTTATCAAAACATGGTTTCATCGTACCAGTTTTATTTGTAAAAATATTCTATACATAAAGATTGGTTCTGTAGACATGCCAAAATAACATATACAATGACGTATTTATATACATATGTCTGGCACCATATTAAGAAACTGTGGTATCATTACAAATATGACAGAAATTATCAAAACCGCTCAGCTCTGAAGCAAAGCGCTCTGAAATAAAAGATCCCGTAACAAAAGCGCTCAGTACTGAGCTAAAATTATCTATTGTAGTGAACGCTCATTTCGCTCAGCTCACAGAAACGTTCAATTGAATTAGCTCATAGCTCAGTGACACAACTCTAGCCAGAGGTAAAGCTGGAAGTACATAACACGCGTTTCACGCGTCTACGCGTTATAAGCGTCTGTCAAAAAAGTAGGGCTAGTGTAATTGTGTGTAACAAGTTACATGACAAAACGCGTAGAACGCTTTTGTATGCTGGGCACGTGTCTGGTTGTTTTTGGTAGCCAGGGGTGACAAATTATATAACATTTTCAATGTTATCGATCAATATGTTTCTGTCGTGGATTATTATTTTTTCATTTTTATTATAATAAAACGATTTTAATAAGAAAACACTGTCGCAATAAAGATTACTAATATTTTTAAGAGTAAAATGCATTGAAATAGTTATTTTATCACAATTGTTTCTTCAAACAAATATTCATATAATTTATCGATTTATTTTACGTAATAAGTACCATCTCTGTTATGTTTATTAATTTTGCAATATATTAAACAAGGTAGGTTAAACACAGATAATAATATTAAAGCGCAATGGATGAGAAGTTAATTAATGCCGTTAAAAATTACGAATTTCAACAAAAGATTGCTATTGTACAGAAATAGTATTTAACATTTTAGCAAAATGAACTCTTGTGCATATTACACTACAGCTGATTAAAACATAAACATTGACGCATAAAACGCTTTGCATGTAACTTGAGTTGAAAAACGCGTCTGAAGTATGAAACGCATAGAACGCGCAACGCGTGAAACGCGTGTTATGTACTTCCAGCTTAAGATTGGTTTTAATTTTCTTATGCAATATGTTATTGATGGTACTACCGACAACGATACAAACAAAATATGGATGCGAGTGAATTTAAATAAAAATTACGATGCTATGAAACAATGACGAGAATTACAACCAACAAGCGTTCAGTTTTACCTAGAGTCGTAAGTAAAGTTTTTTCGAAAGATAGAAAATATTTTACTAAAGAAATCAAATGCTTCAATTGTGGTGCAAGAAGCCACAAGTCCGCTGAATGTAATAACAAATCAAAAGGTACCAAATGCTTTAATTGTGACAAATATGGTCATATATCTAGAGATTGTCCAAATAGAAAGAGTGATCCAAATATTAGTTTTTTAAATAACCGAGAAATTATGATGAAAGATATAGAAATTGATGGACTCAACATATACGCTCTTTTTGATACCGGTAGCAAATTTAATATTCTGAAGGAATCAGTTTTTAACGAATTGAAGATGTTATCACCATATATTATTTTACATAGATCAGATTTTTATCTGAGTGGTTTCGGTCAAAACAGAATCGAATAAGATCAATTGGTAACACTAATTTTTCAGTGGTTATTGACAAAGACTGTTTTGATCTAACTTTCCATATCGTGCCAAATAATTGTATGGATGTTAACGCTGTTCTTGGTAAACCACTTTGCCTTTTATCTGATATCCAAATATCTGCTCAAGGTTTTAACGTATCAAAGGTAAACAAAGCCGAAATACACACGATGATGAAAAATGATATTGACGATGAACCCGTTTTGAACATTAATGAAACCGCTAGTAAAGAAACCAAAATTATCGTTACTGAATTAATAAGAAACTAATAACCTGAAAAATCGAAAGCCACAAATATAGAGATGCGAATAGTCCTAAAAGATGAAACTCCTATTTTCTGTAGTCCCAGACGTCTACCATTTAAAGAAAGAACAATAGTCGAAGATCAAATCGTACAATGGTTGGAAGAAGGAATCATTGAACCGTCCGAATTTGAATTTTGTAGCCCAATAGTAGTAGCGAAAAAACGCGACTCTTCAGTCAGGCTCTGTGTAGACTTTAGAAGAATAAACAAGGTGATAGTAAAGGATAGATATCCCCTACCACCGACCGGTTACAAAACGCAAGTATTTTTAGTCCGCTTGATTTACGCAATGGATATTTCCATGTTCCCGTGCATGATGATGGCCGAAATTATACTTCTTTTATAACCCATAATGGACAGTATCAGTTCAAAAAAGTACCCTTCGGTCTTTCGAACTCGACGTCTTTCAACATCACGTCCATGTTATTTTTCGAGAATTTGCACGAGATGATATTGTCTTACCATACAACGACGATATAATTATTCCAGCCGAAAGCGAAGATGATGCGCTTAATAAATTGCAGAAAGTTCTAGAGTTGTGCAGAGATTATGGACGCGACATAAATGTTAAGAAGTGCCAACTTTTAAGAAAACGTATACAATTTTCGGGTATGTCATTTAAAATCAACAAAAATCGCCATCTCCAGAGAAAACGACAGCAATGATGAAATATCCCATACCACAAAATTTGAAGCAGCTCGAAACTTTTTGGGTCTTGCTGGATACTTCCGAAAATTTATCTAAAACTTTTTAATAATCGCTAAGCCACTTACGCTGCTAAAAAGAAAGATGTAAAATTTATTTTTAAAAATGATCAAGTGATTGCCTTTAATCAATCAAATCAAAACTTCACTGTGTAACAGCCCTGCTTTACAAATTTACAATCAGCATTACAAAATCGAAGTACATACAGATGCTTCAACTGACGGCTATGGTGCAGTGCTTCTGCAGAGGAATCCAGATGATAATATTTTACAATCTGTTTACTTTATGAGCAAAAAGACGACACAACCCGTAAGTAAATATACAAGCTATGAACTTGAAGTTTTAGCAATCATAGAAGCTCTCAAGAAATTTCTCTTCACACCTACCAAATTGATTATTTAGCTTCCTGGAATCTACAAATAAACCCTAAAATCACATATTCGCAGTTATCGACTCATTTACCAAGCTTTGTTGGCCTTATACTACTAGAACGACGTCAACGAAAGATGCTGTTCCTCGTCTGCAGATGCAGAGCAACGTTTTTGGTAATCCGTATCGTATCATTTCGGATCGTGGATCCGCATTCAACAACGAAATATTCAAAAGTTATTGCGAAGAAGAACAAATTAAACATATCTTGATAACAACTGGACTACCCCGTGCCAATGATCAAGTCGAAAGACTAGATAGTGTTATTATATCCGTTCTGTCAAAGCTATGCTATATACCCCAGAAAATGGTATAAGTTTGTCAGCAACGTGCATCGGATAATAAATTTGACATATCACCGAAGCATTGACACAACTCCTTCTCAGTTGATGATTGGTTCAAAGATGAGGACGAAAATGGACATAAAACTAAAACAGTTAGTTGAACACGAGTTCATGGCAAATTATGATGAACAACGTAATATTTTGCGTGAAGCCGCTAAACAGCAAATCTTAGAAGTGCAGTCTGAGAATCGTAAAAACTTTAATCGAAAGAGAGTTATTCCCCACAAGTATGTGATGGGCGACCTGGTTGCAATTAAGAGAACCCAGTTGGGTGGAGGTCTGAAATTGAAAACCAAATATTTAGGGCCTTATCGCATAATCAAAATCAAACCTAATGATGTTGAAAAGCATTCAAATTCTGAAGGTCCAAAGCGTACGTCGACCTGTGCCGAATACATGAAGCCGTGGCCAGGAACCATTCACGATGACTCCAATGACCCGCAGGATGGCCGAGATGTGGGATTGAACTCGCCGTAGATGACATTGTTCTCTTTTTATGAGAATATCAACAGGCAGTTGAGCCAACGACGTGGTTGAAGACAGACGAATTGAAGTAATCGGGAAAATCATCAAACAACTTATTTAATCAATTAAACATTCTTTTAGTGTTTTTTGTAGCCATTTAAAATACTAACAGTGTTATTCATAAACGATATATCCCGGTTTAAGGTACCAACAGACGACATGTTTTTCACATTGTACGTTTCAAAATTTACATATGTAAACGGAAACTTGTCGTGTGTTAACTTTAAACACTGCCTGTGTAAAAAAAAAACAAGACAAAAGTCATAATACTATGTTCACACGGCAAAGTGAAACACTTGTTTCGCTCTCTGAAACACGATTGCGAACCCTGGTGTTCAGACGATGGTTCTTGTTTCATTTTGATGTTTACATATGTATCCTTCTGTACTTTAAAATACGCTTCACTATTTCTTTTTTTCCATTTTTATTTTAATATGTATATATACGGCTTTTTTAATTTAATATATTTATATATATTTTTGCATACATTAATTTTCTCTTTTTCTTTGTTTATATATTTTGTGACAGCTAGTTCAGATAAACTTGCGATAATTTGTTATCAAAATTGGAGATGATAGTAAATGTATAGTGTTTCACAGCAAGTTTCATAATGAAACATGATGTTTCGCTCTCAAATGTTTATATGGTGAACCATGATGTTTCTACCATGTTTGGAGCGCGAAACACGAATGAGAGCTCGAACCCCGGTAATTTCTGTCTGTGTGAAAATAGTATAAGACATTATTTGAAATAGAGCGTGATATATTTTCTTATGTTAAACATACAGCTCCAAATGTTTATGTCATGCGAACAAATTCGTCGGCGGTTGATTATGTGCACTATCATGGTACAATTATCAGGTATATGCAAAGCGAATTCATTACAACAAAGCAACTTTTTTGTGAAACACAATGTCAAATACAAGGCGAACTATTGTTAAATAAAATAAAATGTTATGTGAACAATATTAGTTTTATTCATTGTTGTGAAAAACATTAAATTTTAAACTAAAAGGAATTAATGGAAATGAGGTGTATGTCCACAAGATAAATAAAAGTAGATGCCACAATGGAGGACAACGACAATAATGAAGAACATCAATTAGTTGTTAAGAATCCTACTTTGGATTTGGAAGTCTGCGCAAATTCTTATGTGGGCTTGGACCGCTTGTATCGGCTAATTTTTGTGTCTGATGTGTGTCCTTCGTTGCGCTTCGAAGCTTTAAAAATGGCTAAAATTATGACATGACCACTTACAATGTGACCATGTATCAAGTGTTGCATAAAAAGCTAAATTATGTGTATGTCAGTAGTACTGCTGTTGGCGCAGCCGGCGGAGGTGCCGGCTTGCCGGATATAGCTGCATAGCCGGCTTTGGCCGCCCAGGCCCTTGAATTACCGGTATTCGATCAAAACTGGGTAGAGACTAAGAGCAAAAAGGCTGCACTAAAATTGGAAAAACTTGGCTCGGATCTGAAGAACTTTAAATCAAGTTATGTGAACAATACGGCGAGGTCACGATGATTTGGGCGATCACTATCTAAGCTGCTAGAGATTATTGCACCAGCGGCAAAGAAGTGGTTAATTAATTGTTTAAACATCATTAAAGTATCACTGTATTTTCAAAATTGATCACACGTACTGAGCTACGTGTCTAAAGCAGAGAGTACACCTGATTTTAACGAGTGATCCAAGGATGCAAACCAGGTGAGAAAAAGGCTAAAAAGAATTACGTATATGATTAACTTTGTTATTTTAGGCTGTTCTGACGCGTCTAAAATGTGCAGCTGGCTTGGCTGAATTACAAACCAAAATATACAAATCGGCTGCCAAACAATTTTTTGTTGGCCAATTTCGATAATTGTGATTTTCCCGAAATGATTTCACCCAATAATGTCACTATGTACGAAGGACTTTGTGCTCTCGCCACATTCCATCGCCAGGAACTGCAAAAAATTTAATCTGCTCAAGCTCATTTAAGAGATATTAATAAGTATATTGCCCCACATGTCAATAATGTGTATACAAAGATTAGATATCGAGCACTTTAACCGTACTGTTGAGGCTTTGGAGAACGAGGTGATGCAGTTGATTTTAGAAGGACAAATTCAGGCTCGTATTGACTCGCACAATAAAATATTGTATGCAAAGGAGACTGATCAGCACAGTAGTACTTTCGAACGAGCTATTTCCATGGGCAAGAAATATCAAAGACGTTCTCGCATGTTGGTTTTAAGAGCAGCCATACTCAAAAGTAATATACACATTAAGGTTGGTAAAGCACTCATAATTAGCTAATAATTGTTATTGAAAGAAATTTGTAATTTTAGAGTATACCACGTGAATCAGGAAATCATGTCACCGACTTGTGCGTAGCGGCTGGCTCAAGTACTCCTACAACAGCTAGAATTTAACGTTATTTGTATGTTCTTCGTTCGCTTCTACTTACAGATCCTGAGGATATTGTTTGAAAACATTTTCATTAAATATTTGCATACAAATTTATTTTTATTGTGAATTCTAACTCTAGCAATTTAAAAAACCCATATTTGAAAAAAAAAAGAAAATCATTTGCATTTTAGTGTCTTTGGAAAATATGTCTTCTAAATTAGTAAGTCTGATATCATTTGAAGGCTTCACTTTGTTTTGCGGATGTGTTCATGCTTTGAAATAATACATATTTTATCATTCTTTATTGTTTTTTATTATTTATTTTTTATTTTAAAAATTTCAAACAACCAAAACAGTTAGTAAAAGGAAAACCTAAAATTGCGGCGAATTTAACAAATTTTGACAATCTCTTCACTATCACCTGTGCTGATGCTTATAACTGTTTATTGTATCGTGTGCACTATCATTAGCCGTCTGAATGAAGTATTTTGCAAGAGAAATAAACTATATATATTTTTGTAATTTAACGTTGTCGTTTTATTAAAATGAGTCCAAAAATGCATAGATTTTTAGATACAACCTCAACGTCTTGTTTAAAAAAAGAAAATATTAAAGAACACATTTGCGTCGCCAGTACTTCAGCGACGGAACCAAAAATATTTCGATGGCTGCAAGCCATTTATCAACAAAAAAAAAACGACGTGGATATTTATGTACTGAAAAAGAAGAAGTAAACAAATGAAAATTGTGTTTTTTAAAGTTGCAAGCTATTATTATTATTAATGTTCGTATTATTAAAATGGAGAAAGTTCTAATAAAAGTGTGTACATATATAATTTTAAAAAGGCTTTTTCAATAACTTAGGGCCCGATTACGGTTTACAACATCTAAATGTTGTGTTTTCTCGGCTACAACACAACATTTATGTTATTCGTGATTATGGTTTACAACAATATGATGTTGTATACGTCACAGGTTTGCATATTGACTGTATTCAAATTGTGCATAAAAATACATAGCTGCGTATGAAGAAGCGTCAGGTTGAAAAGAAAATACATAATTACTATTCAATTTAAAAACGGTTTCAAAATATTACGTTTATATGGATATAAACGTAGAATTTTTTCCTGACAATTATGACGGAGAAGACAGAAAGAAAACTCACATGTCATGTATCCGTAAAAGAATTAGAGACAATTCTAACCCCTTGGAATTACCAAATACAGAGTAAGTAAATTTTTCCGAAGTTAAAAATTTTTAAATATGTATGTACTTATATTTTTCAGTTTCGTCAAATGTTTCCGTATAAACAAAGATGGGTTTTCGTTTTTGCTTCTGCAGCTGAATGATTTTTTAAAACCGTCAAGCCGGTGTTCTGCCATTCCTCCGATTCTCAAGGAATCATTCTCCTCCAAAAGAAGTCCAACATTTGGATATGAATAGGAAGGGGTATTACAGCTTGAATGTCATGATAGTAAGCGTAATAATATTAAAAAAAAACTGATTAATGAATGACTTTTTGTAGTTATGCGACTCTGAAATGAACATCCGTTATGTAGATGCTCGATACCCCGGCTCATATCATGACTCATTCGTATGGAATATGAGCGATCTGAAACAATATATACAGCATACATTGGAGGAAAATACATGGATTTTAGGTACATAAATAAGTTTTTTTTTAATAATAAATATGAATGTACTCTTTCGACACGTTTAGATGATGCGGGATATCCATTGGAACCATTTTTAATAACACCATCGTTAAATCTATTAGTTTTTCCATTTGTTTTTTATTAGATATTTTCCTGAAAAACGTTTCTAATTATTAAAGCTTTACAAAATAAAGTAAAATATACCTAAAAATTTTTCTCCATTTTATATTTTTAACTTTTCAGTTTGAAACAACAGGTAATGAGCAGTTGTAAGTTTTTGACAGTACTGACAACACATAAATACACATGTTGTAAACCGTAATCAGTGGAAATTTACATAGACAACTCTTTATACAACAGTGCTGACAATAGTTGTAAACCATAATCGCTTTTTCAAAAATACAACACTTAAATTACAACTCTTCTAAACCGTAATCTCCGTGCTGGAGTCTTGTAGTCTCCCATCGGACGCGTCCCCAGGTGGCGGATAGGGGGAGACCGACATGGTGCCTCTTCTGATACGCTGCACAAGTGGTCAGCTGAGTCACTATTAGGTCTTGGGTCTGACTCGAACTTGCGGGCCTTCACACACCACTGAGGGCCCGCAGGGTTGGCTCGGATCAGGCTCCATACTAGGACAACCCCATTCAAAGGTTCTCATCGGCTAGGGCGCACCCTGTCAAAGAGGCGCCTTGGCTGGCAGAACCAAATGAGGGGCATCATCCAGGGCTACTTCCCACCCCTGTCGACACCCCACCAAAGGTGAGGCAGAGATGGGAAGGCTATCTGACACGTTCAACATTCCTTAGTTTGGGTTCGTGGCGGTAGCAGCCCCTACAGTCCCAAGAGCGTTACACGACACAACACTGTTGGTCGTGGACCGTTCTAGACATGGATGATGCTCCTCTAGAATGTAGGAAATCCTGGTTGGAGCCCGCGGACCAAAACTACACCACTTGTAAGGTTAAGGTGGTTGGTAGCAGTGCCGAGAACCTGAATGGCTAGTTAGTGGTTAAAGAGGACTAGTCTCTAACAGCTCCCCTCCGACGCCAGGGCACGGGTCGGTTGTAACCAAAAATAGTTGCCTAACCCACGGCATGCCGTCACTGCGGTGGGTGGTCCACCTGTTACGCGCAACTCGTGGGAACAAAATTGATAATAAAAAAATAATAACAAAACAAAATAAACCGCTAGCCCTCCCACTAGGGAAGGCTAGATTGCAACGCAGCGTGTCCTTGGACGTAAGCCCAAGTACATCTGCAGCAGCAAAGGCTAAGGCCAGCAAAGGTGCGCCAACCGGAAAAACTCCGGCAGTGCCACAAGCACCAATTTTAAAATCGGTGGGTGCGCCAGCTGGAGTAAATTCAGCAGTGCCACAAGCACCCGCCAAAACCACATTAGCAGCTGCACCGGCTGCCTCAAACACAGCTGAGGCACGAGCAGCTGTCTTAAATGACAAGAAAGGGCGCAATCGACAATTCGATGCGCGGAAAGCCTTCGCTGAAGAGCGGGCTGCTCGACGCCATATCGAGCAGTTAGGCAAAAAACAAGCCAAGGACCTAACCAGTGAGGAGAAATCCGCGCTGGCATGGGCCAAGGCCCGTCTGGCTGCCCAAAGCGGCTCCAATGCTGAAGCGTTCACTAGTTCAGCGCCGAAAAGGCAACGCTCAGCGGAAGAGCCGCAACAGCAGAAAAAAACGCAGCCATCGAGCAAGCGACCCAGGCAGGAGGCTACGGTTCTAAATAGGCCTTACAGCGAAGTTGCAAGAAACCCGCTGGTAAGGGCTATTGTTGACCGCAGTAACAGCGACGGCTCAATCAACCACGAAAAATGGGGATTGATCTGTCAAAGATTACTGAATGTCTACCTGCAGAATCCAGAGGGGATTCAAGGGCACTCGCCGCAATTTACAGATGCCGGCTGGTTCCAGGGCCACGTCAAACTGGTCTCATGTAGGGACGAGCCGTCGACATCGCAGCTTAAGAACCTGATAGAGTCCCTAGGGGAAGTGTGGTCGGGCGCGAGGTTGGAATTGATCTCGGTCAGCGACATTCCCCGCCGACCGAGAGCAATTGCGATCATTCCGGCGGAACCACACGACCCTGCGGAAATCCTGGACATCTTCCGGAGAGGAAACCCAGACCTACCTACCAGTGACTGGAGGGTAGTAAAGGTTTTCGAGCCGGTAGGTGCCCGCAGGAAGGCGATCGTGGTCCTTAACAAGGAGACGTTGTCTCTACTCCGGGGTAGGCAGGGCCTGGTGTACTATGGGTTCATGGGCATCAGGCTCCGTATATACCGGGGTGATGACAAACCCGATCCCGAAAACCCCGACCGAACGGAGGGGTCGCAAGGGTCGGCCAAGGCTACCGAAATGGAGGGCATAGTCGACACCGCGGAATCAGTAACTTCGGGGTGTTCCCAAGCAGACTCATGTCTGCTTGGAGACCTCCTAGAGAGACTGGAGTTCGCGGAAGACGAGAACGCGATTCTGGACCCAAATCCAGAGGTCGCGGAAATCGTCGTCAACTATGACCCGGATATTTAAAATGGCGAAGGTTATACAAATCAACCTTCACCATTGCAAGGCAGCTTCTGCTGCGTTGACCCTCCGGCTCTCTGAGAGCGGAGAGGATATCGCGCTGATCCAGGAACCATGGACCTCCAAAGGCAAAATTCTTGGTCTCGGCGTAAAGGGCTACAAACTGCTGTATGCCAAAAACTCAGGTAATGATGGAAAAAACATTAGATCCTGCATTCTAGCGAAAGCCAACCTGAATATCTTCATTCTATCTAATTATAGTGATGAAGACACGGTGACTGCAGCCTGGGAGACAGGACAAACCTCCGTGTGGTTTGCCTCCTGCTATATGGCCCACGATCACCAGGGCCCACCTCCAAACAAACTGGTCCGCAACTTGGTTCAGGTTGCAAATGCAAAAGGCACTCCCGTAATACTTGGAGCCGACGCAAATGCGCACCACCATATCTGGGGCAGCACAAATACAAATGAAAGGGGTGAGTGTATCTTTGATTTCATTCTAGAAAACAAACTAGTGGTGTCAAATCAGGGTTCAGAACCAACTTTTATCGTATCAAACAGACAGGAGGTGTTAGATATAACACTTATAAGTGCAAGACATGCTAATTTAATACGAGATTGGAAGGTCTCCTCTGACTGTTCCTTCTCGGACCATCGCTATCTAACCTTTGCGGTTGGCAATTTAGGTAGTAGCATAAGACTGTGCGTCAACAGACGTAGAACAAATTGGGAGGAACAGAGCTCTATCCTCACCAATTCTATTGCGCATCCTCCAACCATAGGGGAAGCTGCGGACATTGACAAGGCAGTGGACACACTGACGAATGCGTTTGAGATGGCCACAGGCCTATCTTGTAGGCCATCTGTACAGCGTAACAAGCAAAGACCTCCGTGGTGGACTGATGATATAGCAGTCACCAGGAGGAACTGCCGCAAGCTTTTCAACGAGGCAAAGAGAACGGGAAACTGGACACTCTATAAAGCCTCCTTGAATAGATTCAAGAATGAGGTCAGGAACGCAAAACGCAAGACCTGGAGGAGCTTCTGCACCAGTGTAGAATCTACCTCCGAGACATGCAGATTGCGTAGGATCCTAGCCAAACAGCCGTCGATACCCGGCTACATCCACAAGGATGACGGCAGCTGGACCACTAATGGTATCGAATCGTTAGAGGTTCTTATGGACACCCACTTCCCGGGTTCCCAATCTGATGTGGTAATACCGCAGGTATACCCCTCACACAGCCAGCCTTCTGCTTCCATTGACATGGATGCGGAAAGGATATGCTGGGCCATTAATAGTTTCCATCCGTTCAAATCTCCAGGACCGGATGGCATTATACCCGCGGACCTGCAACGGAACGCAGCTCTCGTAGTTCCATGGCTACTAGCTATATACAAAGCTTGTATCCTTTGGTCATATATTCCAACAAACTGGACAAAATGCGTCGTGATCTTCATTCCTAAGGGAGGGAAGACTTCGCACACTAAGGCGAAGGATTTCAGACCCATAAGCCTGACATCCTTCCTTTTGAAAACACTGGAGAGGGTTATAGATGTTCACATAAGAACATCCATAGATCACTCTCTCCTCTCCGCGTCTCAGCATGCCTACACCAAAGGCAAGTCGACTGAGACTGCCCTTCACTCGCTCGTGGGACATATAGAGAAGTCCCTGGAGCACAAGGAGTATACTATGGCCGCCTTCATGGACATTGAAGGGGCCTTTAACAACATTGATCCGATGTCAATTATTCACGCTCTAGGCGAGCTGGGTATTGACCGGACGACCATTCGGCTTATTGAAAATTTGCTCTCACGCAGAATTATTACCTCCACCTTAGGTACAGCCACCATCACCAGGAGGGCCCACAGGGGAACACCGCAGGGTGGGGTGCTGTCACCCTTATTGTGGAATGTAACGATGAATCTGCTGCTTAGAAGTCTGGAGACCATGGATATTAAGACTGTTGCATATGCAGATGATGTGGCAGTGGCAATATCGGGTTTCCATCTTGACACTATGTCACGGAGGCTGGAGACAGCATTAAAAGGGGTTAACGATTGGTGTTTGAGAAGCGGACTCAGCGTCAACCCTACAAAAACGGAACTGGTACTCTTCTCGAGAAGGTACAAGATTCCCTCATTCATCCACCCAAGACTGAATGGCATTACCTTGGACCTCTCGGATAAAGTCAAATACTTGGGTGTTGTGATTGATAGTAAGCTATTATGGACTTCTAATGTCCAGGAAAGAGTGAAAAAAGCCTCGATGGCAATTTACGTCTGTAGGAAAGCAATTGGCCCTACCTGGGGCATAAGCCCAAAGGGGGTGAATTGGATACTAGAGACTGTGATAAAACCTATACTATTCTATGGTATTGTGGTCTGGTGGAAAGCACTGGACGTGGCGAGGAACCGATCCAACATGGAGAGGGTTCTCCGCAGAATGGCACTTATGATAACGGGTGCTCTTAGAACGACGCCAACAAGGGCGCTTTTTGCCGTGCTGTGCTGGCTTCCGGCGGACCTGACTGCTAGGAAGCTGGCTCTACGCACCGCAGTCAGAATGGACACAATAGGCGCATGGACCCATAGACCATGGGGTCATGCTAGCATTTTAGACACGATGGGTAATCTACCGCATCTTATCGACTACTGCACTCCGGTACCCTACCTCAGTAGGAAATTTAGGTTTTCTCTGGCGGAAGGGTTCTCCCCATTGCACGGATCCGTACAGATTTTTGCGGACGGTTCCAAACGGGGGGGCAGGGTCGGTGGGGGTGTCTTTATTCCAGACTTTGGAATCGAGATGTCCTTCAGACTCCCGGATGAATGTAGCGTTTTACAGGCGGAAATATCTGCCATCAAAAGGGCAGCGTTGTGGCTAAGGTTTTATCGGATATCGAACCGGGACATCCAATTCATTACCGACAGTCAGGCTGCAATAAGGTCTCTTACGGGGGTGTATAGCACATCCCTACTTGTCCAGGAATGCCGCGGAGCCCTTGACGGACTTGCGGAACATTCACGCATCACCTTGAACTGGGTGCGGGGACATGGGACCACCATGGGCAATATTAAGGCGGATGAACTGGCGGGGAGAGGAACCACACTTCAGGAGGCCGACATTGACCAACTAAGTGGGATTCCACTCTCATCCTGCTGGAGACGCTTTGATACTGCACTATTCGAATTAGCTCAGGACAGGTGGTTCAGAGAATCCACTTGCGAAATATCAAGAGTCTTATGGCCCCGCCTGGACTCTAAGAGGACGAGGGATCTTTTGAACTTCGCAAGAGGTCATCTACGCAATATGGTGGCCACAATTACTGGTCACTGCACCTTTGGGATCCATGCCAGGCGCATGGGTCTTCCCTACAATGACTACCGCTCCAGTTGCAATGATGAGGAGGAGGAGGAAAGCATTGCACACCTCCTCTGCTCCTGCCCTGCTCTGGAGGAGCAGCGCCTGCAGTCTCTGGGCAGGACACGCTTTGGAGACATTTCGGAGATATCAGAAATAGGGCTAAGATACCTGAGTCTCTTTATTAGGAGCAGTGGCTGGTTCGGCAGCTGACTCCCCTGGGACGTGCATGCACGACCATAGCTGTTGGTTATGTATCCCATTCTCTTCTTTACTTTCTTCTTTACTATCTTCTTTACTATCTTTCTTACCTCAACTTCGACTACCCCTACTTCTTCCTCATCTCTTATCTTCTCACTCTTCCTTAATACAGGTATCACAAAGGGATCAACATAATTGGACCCAAGTGGGCTGGACTCTCTTTCTCTTTCCTTTACCAGCAACCTGCTAACCTAACCTAACCTAACCTAAACCGTAATCGGGCCCTTAGTATTTGCTAATTGTTTTAGTTTGATTGGCCCAAAGATGCAGTGCTCAAGATGATAGAAATGTGGCAAAAATATGAGTGATTATACAATCCAAAGGATACATTTTACCACAATAAGTACGCGCGACATGCAGCTTTCAGTGAAATTGCTAAGGAATTGAAAAATTTAAATTTTTACATTGAAACCACAGAAATAAAGGTAAGATTTCGGCAAAATGCCCGCAAAATAAGCCAAACTTAAAAAAAGAAACATATTGCCTTTGTTATATTTTTCTTAACTTATTTATTTATAATGTTCATATGATGTACATTATACATTTACAATTTAAACGTAAGTTAAATAAATCAGGTTGTAGTTTGAATTAATAAAGCTTTTTCTTGTTATCAGACTGAAATCTGTTTCGATGACTCTTTAAACTTATCTCAGTCATTCCCTAGTGACGAGTCTCCACCGCCTTGTAAAAAATCTTAAATCAAAGATGTACGAAAATCTAGTAGTTCCTTAGTATGTGAAGAAAATGAAGTGCTTTCAGCAGCTACGTCAGTGCTGAAAAAACTCGCCCCAACCGAAACAGGTATGTGTGATGTGCAGGACGAAAGATTTTGCAGTTATATTAAAACTGAGCTCTCATAAATTAAAAGTCCAGAAATTAAAGATGAACTAAAAGAAATTATAAATTTAGAAATTTTTAAATAAAAAAAACTGAGAATGCAAGACCAGTCAAGTGAAAATTTTAATGTTTTTTATATAATTTATAACATACATATATAAATGTACATACAGTGCAGGAAAAAAATGTTAAAAGCCTGGAAAAAGGTATGTGTTTTTAAAATGATATAAAAAACCCATTTGATATTATTTTATCCAGAAATTTTGAAATTTTTATTTTAAATGCAGCGTGAACATAAAAACATTGTTCCACACCACATTTCAATCTTAAAAACTTATTTTTCAAAACTAAAAATTACTCTGAATATATATGTACATATATCAAAAAAAAAATTATTTATTTTCTAACTAATAACATTTTGAATTTCTATTAAAAATAATATTGTATTTGTGTTCTACATCGATCAAATGCTTAATTTAAAACAAAGAGATGATAGTTTTATCTGTGTATACATCAGCGATTTTTTCTAATTTAAAAACTGAATTTTTCTACCGCTTCATTTTGCCAAGCAACTGATCCATTTCCGTTGAAGTATTCGGAGTATGCATTTTTCCATTTTTGTCAAAGTAAGCTCGTTTCGCCAAGATCCATTCCCCATACTAATAGAGCAAGTATTTTCCACGTCAACACATTTCGAGTCAAAACCGTCTTTCGTTCGAATGAAGTTGTGTAGGGTACATGCAGCCAACGTAATCTTCTCCACCTTTTCGACCGATAAATCTATTTCTTTTTGGAATATTTGAAATTCATTGGCTAATATTCCGAAGGCATTTTTAACTACTCGACGAGCTCGGCTTAATTTGCAACAAATACATATGGTATTTTATGATCGGTCCCAGGTAGAACGACATCCGAATGGAAATCAAATATATTATTTTTAATGCCCTGACATAAGGAGGATTCATTAAAAACAGCAGCATCGTTTGCCCTGCCATTTGACCCTACATTTACGTAAAGGAATTTATAATCTGCGTCCACTACAGCTAACAAAATAACGGTATGAAATCCTTTATAGTTGTAGAAAAAGGAACCATAAAAGGAAAGTTCCATTTTCTTCCAAACTCCTCAGCAATGGTTTTCCATTCGCTTTTATTTTGTGGAACTTTAAAAAAATCACATTTTAAAGTTGTGTAAATGGCTTCAATAGTTTCCGGGATAATTACCCCAATGGCAGGTGCAGAAATCCTAAAACCATATGACAACTGTTGAAATTTTTCTCCAGTGGCCAAAAACTTCAAAGTCAAAAGCAGTCTGGAACAAAAATTTTATTAAAAATTTTCTAGTTTCACCGTACTTCAAGTAATTCGCTCTCTTTTAATTTTCTTTTCTTTTTTTTTAGTTTTAATGCTGCAATAATTGAAATAATACTGCACAGTGCAGTTTTCGTATCTCTCAAATTCATTTCACAAAAAATTATTAGCCTTATGTAAATTAACCAATATTGACAGACATAAAGAAAAACATACGAATCGAAAACTTAGAAAACACATGTAAAAAAATGTCGTCTGTTGGTACCTTTAATAAGCAAAAATCGCTAAATGTGTATTCATAAACGTTAAATAGCTCATATTACGTTTAATAAACCTCTGCAAAACTATATATTTTTATTTAAGCCTTTACCCTTGTTTAACCGTTTAATAAAGAGACATTTCATTGTTTTAATTTTTCAGTAGTGTCAGAAATTTTTTTTTTTTTTTGGTAGAATCTTAGAAATAAATTTATAAAAAAATTAAATGAAATTGCAATGGATGTGATCAATTTGATATCAAGAATTGGTAAGTTAAATAAACTTGTGTCGTGAAACATACATATGTATGTATCTTTGCTTCAAAATTTCAGAAAACATTGCGGGAGCATCAGGCGCCCGACGTTCCAAAATATATAGGAAAAGAACCAACCCATTTCAAATTTCAGAAAACCAATTCAAGTCTAGATATAGATTCAATAAATCCACCGTAAACAAAATTATTGCAATGGTAGGGACAGAAATGGAACTTGACACAAGACGTTGTGGTACTTGCGTCGATTTACAGGTTTTGGTTGCGTTACGCTGTTGTGGTCGAACAGAAGTATGTGTGTAAGCTCAAAAAAGTAAAGAAGATGCATGAAAATTTAAATTTTAGGTTCAAGATGACGTGGCCGATTTCCACGGGCTATCCCAAGCAACAGTGACGAGAATTTCTGCAATAGTTGCGGGTGCCTTAGCTCGGTAGAGTAACACCAAAATTAAAATGGAATCATCTCTGTCAGAGGAAAAGGAATTAATGAGGGATTTCAAGTTCATAAAAAACTTTCCAGGCGTTATTGGTGCTATCGATGGAACTCACGTTCGCATCAAAAAACCGACGGTGATTTGGCGCAATATTTTATTAGACGGTTTGACAGTCAGTCTTTCAAATGGAAAAACACTCATTGTTGCCTTAGTAGTACTACACAATATTGCTATTGACGAAAATGATAATGTGCCAGGTAAGAGTGTTTTGACTTAGAAAATAAAAAACATCTAATTTATTTTTAAGAGACAATCTCGACTGCTTTTATTTCACGGTTTCCAAAATTTTTTCTAAATGCAAGCAGTTAGTAGACTCTGTTACAAACAAAAAGGAATTTTGAAAATTGGTAATTTTCCAAACAGAAAATAGAACTTTGAAGGTCGAGTCACTAGTGGCGGTGTTGTTTATTAATCTGGACTATGAAGCGGAAGGTCCTGAGTTCGAGCCCGCGCGTGGTTGTGTTAGTTGTTGCCAGCCTGTTTCAATGATGAAGGCACAGTCACTGGTCACTGAACATAATTGGCAGCGACTGACATTATCATGTACTAAAAGCAGAGTAACAGCACCCACCTTCGTCGGACCTGTAGCAAAAATTAACCGGCGAAGTAAAAACGTTGAAATAGCTACAAAAAAACTGTCTATCTTCTCATCTTTCCTAATCTGTCCCTTCAATACTATCCCCTCGTTTTCAGTTCCGGCGCAATGCATTGCATATGTAGGGGTCATCCCCTGAGTGCTGGTCCTACTCTTAAAAAAAAAAAAAATCTATAGAGTTTAAAAATCCTTTTATACAAATTTAAAAATATAATGATTTTGTAAAATCATAACGCATGTAAAAAGTTTTTATTTAAGAAATGAATAAACCTTACGAAATTTAGTTAACCTGTTTTTCCAATTTCTAAAGTACTAGCATATCACCCGCTACTTTTTTCCGGGCCCCGATATAAAACTCTAGTGGTCCTTTTTGAGTTTTCGTTCTCTTTTGGAAAACTATTTACTTTAATGCCCACATCCTGGCGGTAAAAATAACCCGTCTCTTATACGAAATGGGGCGTGAAAGGGGCGTGGCATATATATAAATTTTTTTATTAATATATTATTTATTTGCAATCTATCTTAAGATTAAGATTATCTTAAATTTAATACTATAACTTACACATTGATTTTCATTAAAATCAATAATATTATCTACATGCATTTTAACAATGTTTTTTTTAGTACGTTCTAAGTTTAAAGTTATAACAATATATACATATTTACAGATAATTAATTTAGTTCATTACATACATTCATTATATGCATTTGCAAGTAGAGTTCAATTTATGATCTAAATGAAAGATCTAAGATATGAACTCCTTTCAATCTTCTAGTATCCTCGATTTCATCTAACAGCGAAATGGCTAATGGGTTGATGTGATCGCTTAACCTTTGAAGGTATCGGCTACTGTACTTATTTATCTCTTCTTTAACTTTTGGAATATTAAGATCTTTGTGTAAAGGGTTTTTTGTTATGTACCACTGTGCGTTTACTATCGCTTGTAACGTTTTAGACTCGAATCTCTGAAGAATTTCAATATTTAAGTTACTGGATGTTTCCCAAAGTTCAATGTCATAAGTCGATATTAGTTTTATAATTTTCCTATAGAGGCGGATTTTATTTTCTAAACTTAATTCGGACTTTGCACCAAGTAACCAATACATTTTATTAAATTTTATGTCTAACTGCAACCTTTTTGCTTTTATGTGAGCTTTCCATGTTAAACGCCGGTCTAAATGCATGCCTAAATATTTTACTGTGTTACATGTAGATTAGCTATGACATAGTGAGCGACTTTTGGATTTCGAAATGCTACATCCGCTTGTTTTGTGAGGTTTGGAAAAAAAATAAATGTGGTAAAAAATGGGAGTGGTGGGGTGGGGGCAAATGGCCGCTCATCGAGGTCAAAGTTGAAGGAAAAGGTTAAAAAATCCACAAAATGAGCCATAACTGCTGCAGAGTCACCCTTAGAGGGATAAAATGTGAAACCAGCCCCAATTAATTTTTCATCCCCAACATTTTTGCTAAACATACCTACCCCCTATCACCACTCCTTAAGGGGGCTCCCATGCAAAAGTAAAATTTTTATAAAATTGGCTTGCACCGTTCTAACTGCCATATGGGTGCCCCTAGAGGTGTAAAATATATGAGCGACACCCAATTTTGTTGTAATTCCAAACTTCTTTCAAAACATAGCTACCTTCTATCCTCAATCATTAGGGTGGTTCCCATACAAAAATTTTTTTTTATGAAATTGAGTTTGATTTAGCAGTTTAGTAATTCATTAATTTATTTTATCAATTTATTTTTAGAATAAACTGGATATTTTTTTCTATTTTCGGCAACGACTTGCAGCAAAAATATTTTTTCTTCCTCGTTAAGGCACAATACATTGTTGTAGTCCTCTATCAATTTGACGCCTCTTTCGGCAGCATCGTTGACAACATGCAATTGACGCAATATTTCCAGTGCATGCTGGAAGTCTTCCCAGGTTTCTGGATCAGAAAGAATAAGATCTTTTGACAATCCGAGGCGGGTGAAAAACTTTGCTGTCTCTGGTGTAACGAAATGGCTCAAATTTTTCTTCATAAGCTCTTCGTTTACTTCCTTTTGTGCCAATGAAATTCTTTTCACACTTTCGAAACCGCAAAAATATACTGGAGTGGCACCATCCTGATCACCAGTTTTACCGCTACAATTAAAATTTAATTTGTCTTCTTCTAGCTTGATATCACACAACTTATCTCTCTCGCTATCTTCGTCGTAGGATTCGCCCATGTCACTGTCGGACAGCTCTTCCAGGTATTCCTCTTTATCTTTTTCAAATGTAAGAATTGCACCTGCCATTTTTCGCTTGGTATCAAAGGGTACATTTTTGTCAAATAATGCAAATGCAACAGATTCACCACTAAGATACCATAGATGTCCAGAGAATCTCTTCACTAACCGCTGCGAAACTCCCTTATCAATTGTAGCATAATGAACAATTGCTTTTATAAAATTCAAATCATTGTTTGGAGCTCCTATCGCTTTGCTAGTACTAAACCAAGCTTTGATGTAGAGAGTTACAATGAAAATGGTAACATCGCGAAGTCCATTTAAATCAATTTTGCTCAAGTCAAGATATTTTCGGAATAAAAACATTTTTACACAGTAAATGCCTTTCGCCATCCACCGAGCATGACTGATAGGTCCTGGTTGACTAAAGTTATAGTTGGGAGTATTTACACCAAGGAACAGTAAAACGATTTCAAGAAATTCCTTGTAGTCGCCTCTGGGCTGTTGTTCTTTTAATTCAAACAAACAAAACGACTTGGTATCAATTTGGATTTGGACCGGTATTTGCGATGCCACTTCATTATCTTTTATGCCAGGACTGTATGGTTTATCTTTAATATTTTCCCATTGTTCTTTAAAACGCGCAAACATTGGCACTCCTGGTCCAGTCATTTTGCCAAATTTGGCTTCAAATACTTCCTTCAGTTGTAATTCATAAATATGATTTCTGCATGGCAGATAGAGAAGATCTCGTTCTAGTAATTGTTCAAGCATTAAAGATGCACCTTGAAATTTGCCAGTGTTTGTTGACATGGTGTCGAAAGAAATAGCTTGAACGCGGTCAGCGATTTTCCACTCAAGCAAAAGAGCGTAAATGGCTTCCGCAATACGTTTACCTTTTCCTGATGGTATCTTTGGCACACCCAAGAGCTGCTCGTTACCATCATATGTGACGACAACTGGAAGTCGATCAACTTTTTTTCCACCGCCTTGAAAGTCCACCAACATTTTTCCATCCCAGTGCACATTAAAAAATTTCGTCTCAGCCAACTAAAAACGCATAAATTGTAAATTCCCTTTACATATTTTACAGAAGTATATAAAATTTCATACCTTCGGACTTTCCTTCAAAAATGTAGTGATCTGCTGTCGATTTTGTGTACGTGCTTATCGAAGGGATGTTCGATTGATATATACTTTCTAGGGTCAAGTTGAAAAGCTCGAGCCGTAGCAATCAATATACGAACTGCTGCAACGTCCGATGTATTACATCTGTCGAAAACAGCTACTAGATCCGGAGTAATGCATTCGATGTAGCCCCTTGTTCCCCTCGGTAGTTTCTTACGTAATAGCGTTCCGTCATTGAAAACGTCGTGCTCAGTGCCTGATTCACTCGATTCGGTGGATGAAATATTAGTAACTTAAATTATATAGAGCACATGTGTGAATATTGTGTATGTATGTATTTATGTATGTAATAATAATAATAATAGTAATTACCTGCTTTTGCGAATACATTTTGAAGCTTTGCGCGTTTTCCCCGCTCTTCTTCTTGCTTGTCACGTTCCAATCGCCTTTTGTTTTGTGCGGCTAGAATTTTGTCAACACCGGCCATGCATCCTGGGCGTCTCTTCTCCCTTTGGAATTGCAAAAATGAAGCGTCTTCTAAATTGGTAATAATTTCCAGCGCAATAACATGTGCGATATCGAAAAGGTCATCCAATTTCCCGACAAACTCAGATTCCTTTTTTATTTGTGTTGCACCGCCCCTCAAAGTATTTTTTTTCAACGCTAACCATTCCGTTATCAATGATTGAACTTTTTTTTCACGTTGACTCTGTGTTTTGTGGGAATAAAAGCTTGACGCCAAAAAATCATGACTGTGTCAGTTACCAAGTATGCACTTTCATCAGAACTAATTTTACGAAATCCTGTGCCATAAAAATACATCTTCAGCACTTGCTTTCTAGACGGCAATTTCGTACCCATTATATTTGAGCATGGTTGTCCGATTAAAAAAAGCTCAGTGCTCGATCTCAAACTTTTCGCAAACTTTTTACATAAAAATAGCATTCACTTAAAAATGATAAGGCGCTGGTAATAATCTTTTGATTTTATACAAAAGGCCAAAATGCCAGACTCTATAGAATGCTTGTTGTACATCTAAGAATACAGCTGAACAGTATTTTTTGTCTTCAATTGATTGTATAAATTTTTTAACTAATCGGTGACATTGTTCAGGTGTTCCGTGTTTGTGGCGAAATCCAAACTGATGGTTAGGTTAGGTTGAAGAGGAGGGGCATAAGCATCCCAATCCGTTATGGATTATACTTAGGCCTCATAGGCCTGTTGTGCGCTCTATAATAAGGAGTTCCCATTCCACTGTAGGGAGCCTCCACCGATACCATGGAAACCTCTGAGTTTGATTACGTCAAGAACCTAGTTTCTTCAATGTACTTCCTTAAGTCTTTCCAATTAGGGCCCCTAAGGAATTCCATCTCCTGTATAATCTCCTAATTAAATGTTTGTCTTCTGACTTGGCTAAAAGCTGGACAGTAGCACAAGTAGTGCTCCAGTGTCTCGTCCTCTTCCTGGCAGGCCCTGCATGTTATATCGCCAACGATACCCATTCGTGCCAGGTGTGTCCTTAACTCTGTATGTCCTGCTATTAAATAAACCAACCTCCGTAGTGTTAGCCTACTCAATGTTAGGACCTCCTTTGTCCTACTACCGTCTGGGTCCCCCCATAGAATTCTAGTCACCCTACCTATGGTAGAGTGCTGCCAATCTCTTGTATGCAATTCTATAGCCCATCGCTTTAGTTCGTTCTTAAAAACCTGAAATGGCTTCGGACTATCTAGTGTGATGTTCGCCATTAATGCTCCCATCTTTGCTAGCCTATCTGCCTCAACATTTCCAGGTATCCCCTGATGTCCTGGAATCCATATTATCTCTATGCCCCCACATTGCATGTATGAGTTAATCTCATCCTTGCAATGTAGTACACACCGAGATTGAACCACATGATTCCTTAGGGCCTCGACGGCCTTCCTACTATCCGTGAATATACGAATCGGTAGTCTGTTATCGATTTTCTTCAACCATTTTATCCCTTCCGTAATATCCACGATCTCACTCTGAAATACCGTGCTATGATCCGGCAGGCGGAAGTATTTGCTAAAGTTACGACCCATATCACAGAAACCTCCACTCGATCGGTCACCAATCCTCGACCCGTCCGTGTATAGGTTAGTTATGGGGTTCATTGTATCTGCATCCTCCCACTCCATACCTTCCGATATTATGGTGGTGCAGTGTGATTGTACATATCTAATAGGGATTCTATCGCACGTGACGGTGCGAGCGTTGTTCCCGGGTAAGACTTTTACTATACTCTGGTGTTTGGTTGTGTGTTCCCTAGTCAGCCACTCACCCATTACCATCAATCTCGTAGCATCCAGAGCTGCTTCGTATTTAACCTGTATATCAATAGGCAGTATTGATAGAATATTTTCCATCGCCTTAACTGATGTGGTTCTCATCGCGCCACAGATGCCGATACAGCACTGTCTTTGTATCCTTTGAAGATGTTTGATATTCACCTTCCTCTCCAAGGACGTCCACCATACTAACGAGGCGTACGTCAAAATTGGTCTTACCACACTCGTATAGAGCCATTGTGCCATCTTTGGGCTCATTCCCCATTTGACCCCAATTGCCCTTCTGCAATAGGTCTAGACTCTTTGGGTATTGATCACCCTACTTTCTATATGGTCCTTCCAGGATAACCTCCAGTCGAGTATCACTCCTAGATATTTGACCTTTTTATTAATCTGTATCGTCCTATCTCGAAAAACCGGTGATTCCACATGTGGAATCTTCCGTTTCCTTGTAAACATACAAATTTCTGTCTTCTCTGGGTTGACATTGAGACCCCTTTGTGTAGCCCAGTTATAAGCTAAATTCAGGGCCTCTATTGCCCTTTCGCAAAGAACCCTAGGATTGTTTCCCCTTATCAGTATCGCTACATCGTCTGCATAGCAGACGGGAGCAAATCCTTCTTGGGATAATGTCTTCAGTAGGGTATTTATGGTCACCACCCACAGCAAGGGAGAAAGTATTCCCCCCTGTGGCGTTCCGCAACACACATTCTCCCCCTACCCTTGTGTCGTTAACCTCGCGACTTATCTTCCTGTTTCTTAGCATATGACTGATCCATCCAGTCAATCTCTGGTCCAAGTCAAAGTTACCCAGCGAGTCAATAATGCGCGAGGTCCATACATTATTGAAAGCCCCCTCTATATCGATAAATAGAGCCATCGTGTACATACCCAAATCGAAGGTTCTCTCTATATGACATACAACATCTTGTAGGGCCGTGTCAACAGACCTGCCCTTAATATAAGCGTGTTGTTTAAATTTCAGTATATCGTGCGGTATCCTTTCCTTCAACATTGTATCCACAATTCGTTCCAATGTCTTCAGTAAGAATGAAGTTAGGCTTATCGGTCTGTAAGCCCTCGGATCCGCATAGCTTGCCCTACCCGGTTTTGGAATGAAGACAACTCTAGCCTTCCTCCATGCCAGGGGGGTATATGCATTTGTAAGACAGATTGTGAAGATATTAGCCATCCTGTCCTCTATCAGGTCCATACTTCTCTGAAGAAGAGCCGGGAAAATGCCATCAGGCCCTGCTGCTTTATAGGGCGAAAAGCTCTTCACCGCTCTACATACCATTCGAGTATGAATTGTTATCCTTGAATTGTCCATATTCCTCGGGGGGTGTACCGCTTTCGGACGGTTCTCCTGCACCGTACGGGAGTGTGCCTCCATAAGAAATCCTAATAACTCATCCATCGTCTCTGCCCTCCGAGTCAACAAGTGTCTCAGGTTGAGTGTGGGTTTTCGACAGAAGTTTCTTTATTTTGGAAGCCTCACTAACACTGTCTACCTGTTCGCAGAAAAGCTTCCAGGATTCGCGTTTGGCATCCCTTATTTTTTTATTGTAAACGTTAAGTTTACCTTTATATTCTTCCCACTGTATATCAAGTCCCTTCCTACGGGCCCTATTAAAGAGCCTTCTGGTTTCTCTTCTGAGATTTATAAGTTGACCCGTCATCCAGGGTTTTTCTTCTGGGTTTCGCCTATTTCTGAGTGGACAACTGTCCTCAAACGATTCCCTAATATCAGTACTTAGTCTATCTATCTCTGAATCTATGCGCCCTACAGTATCTACTGGTGGTGGATAGTTCTCGAGTTTGTTTTGTAAACTAGACCTAAATCTTGCCCAGTCCGTTTTTGGCTCTATTCCTAAATGTTATGGGGTTAGGATCAGGATGGTCTAAAGTCATGAAAATAAAGCGATGATCAGAGAACGAATGTATTTCCGACACGTGCCAATTGCTTATTTCATCAATTAAGTTTTCTGAGGATATAGTGATGTCAATAACCTCTTCCCTAATTCTGTTAATGAATTTGGTTCATTCCCAGTATTTACTGTGAAGAGGTTATTTGCCACTAAATATTCAAATAACGCATCACCTCTATTGTTGCAATTAGTGCTACCCCAAGAGAGATGATGCGAGTTGGCATCACAGCCTATTAAGATATTCCTACCTTTACTCCTGGCGGAAGATATAATGCGCCTCAATTCCGACGTTCTATTTTTATTAATTTATATTAAGATTGGAATATTAAGAATATTTTTCAATAATCATCAAACCAGCAGAACGGATCAGTACTGATTTAAATTTTTTGTTTGTAAATTAAATAAATTATGTATGAATTTTTATTAGTCGAACTTTCTTATGTAAATTGTTCATTTTATCAACGGGCTTAAGTTCGAATCTGCAAGACTGCAAACCATTTTTTATTATTTTACTAATAAATGAATTTGATCAAATTCTATTTTTATTAATTTATATTAAGATTGGAATATTAAGAATATTTTTCAATAATCATCAAACCAGCAGAACGGATCAGTACTGATTTCGAGGCCGCTACGCCATCTCATCAGCGTTCTTTGTTCAATTTTTCCACTTTTGCAATTGGTGCTAGTTAGTAGGAATATCAACTATTTAACCAATATTTTAACGAAAATTGAATATGAGAAGTTATCACATTCATATTTTTAAGTTATTACATTTTTGGTTAGTACGAAACTCCCAAACCCTGACGATTAATATTCCCAATATTCCATGTATCTCTTTCGCTTTTTCCAGAGCCATCGGCTGCTGATACCTAAAGCTTCTTTGTTATTTATGTTCAAGTAATTGAATTTAGTTGTCAATTTACAATGAACAAGTGCGCGTGCCCCGCAATGTTTTAAATTATATATGAATTTTTATTAGTCGAACTTTCTTATGTAAATTGTTAATTTTATCAACGGGCTTAAGTTCGAATCTGCAAGACTGCAAACCATTTTTTATTATTTTATTAATAAATGAATTTGTTGAAATTCTATTTTTATTAATTTATATTTAGATTGGAATATTAAGAATATTTTTACAAAAAAAATCCGTTTCATGTACCTCAAAAAGTTCGAACTGTCCAACGGTAGAATCTTTTAGATTTTGTTGGTTTTTAATACCAGTTTATTTCTTTCTGATATATAAAGTAGGTATACTTCATTATAAAAATCAAAAATAACAATTAAAATAGCTGTTTTTATGAATCAGAAAATGTCGATTTTCCAACCCTGGAACCGAATTTTTAATTTTTTAATACTAATTTAATTTTTTCTGATATATAAATAATTTTACTTCATTATAAAAATCAAAAATAACAATTAAAATAGCTGTTTTTATGAATCAGAAAATGTCGATTTTCCAACCCTGGAACCGAATTTTTAATTTTTTAATACTAATTTAATTTTTTCTGATATATAAAATAATTTTAATTCACTAGAAACACAAAATTTGGAATTTATGTATCGACATATTGTCTCAATTGAATTATATTGTTATTTTGGACTTAGGTTAGTCTACTGATGATTTGGTGTAAGAACCAATGAAATGCAGGCATATAGACATACTTGACCACATAACAAAAAAAAGCACTAATTTATGTGTTGGAAACTCTATTTTCTAAATTAAAGATTTTATTATTTATTAATACAAATAATTTTTAACATAGATAGCTTTGAAAATATAACATATACATTTTCTTCAATAACATACTGATTTGCTTTAAATGTCATTATTATTAATATTCCTGTTGAAATAGATATATCATTAGAATATGTTTTTCCTGACAACGTTGTTTTAATTTAAATAAAAGAATAAGTTTGAGACATCTTTTAGTTCAGAAGTGGGATATATCAAATTTATATAATTTTTTAACGTGAACGAAGATTTTTCTTTATGAAAATGAGGAAACTTAACACATTAAAAGTTGATGAGCTGAAGCAACGTCAACGTGAATTACCAACGTCAGGCACAAAAACGGAACTAATTGTGCGCGTAACGGAAATTCTTGGAATAGACGAAATTGAAGAAAGTGGTGAGGATAGTAACGTTTTCGAGGAAATGTCTTTGGCAAACACTTCCACATATACAAAACATCAAAATGTAAATGTTATGACGAATGTTTCTCGTAATGACGCAAATGTTACAGATTTACAACGACAGGTAAATGAATTAAAGGAAATGATACAGAATGCTATGATAATTTTTCAAGCAAACACACAATGTCATACTGAAGATCAAAATTTTTCACAAAATATTAGTAGACCACATGCATCAGCAGAAACGGAAAGGCAGAATGTGTATGGAGATAAAAATCGGAATGCAAATCAAAACGTAAGTGATAATATATATGTTCCTCATGTTACTCGTTTGACAAATAGTTGTTCTGTGAGAGAGATTGCTGAAACGATACCTTTGTTTGATCCGACAAATGAAACGTCATTGTCGGCTGAACAATTTATTGAAGAGTAAATAGTGCTATGCGGGCCTATAAATGGGATGAAAAATGTTTAATGTTAGCCATTTATTGCAGAATGGACGGAGTTTCTCGTCTATGGTTAGATTCTTTACAGATTTTATATTCTGATTGGCACACATTTGCAGTAGAATTACAAAATGAATTTGGGTCGAATTATGATGAAGCAGATATACATTTTAAGATGGTTAATACTGTAAGAGATATTGATGAAAAAACAACATATTACTGTTTTCGAATATGTGCACTTGGTAAGAGATACAGACTTAGTGAAACATCTATTGTTAAATATATTAGAGAAGGACTTAGAAATCACGAACTTCAAATAGCTATTGCAGCTCATAAAATTATTACAGTAAAACAATTACGAGAAATTGTATATGAATATGAAAAAAATATGCCTGAAAAACGATCATTTAAATCTAGCGAAAATAAAACCAGAATAAATTCTGATACATTTAATAAAAATACAAATATTGGCACAACAAAAATAAATACAAGAATCGGAAGAGAAATTAAATGTTTTAATTGCAACGAGCTAGGACATATATCTACAAACTGTTCAAAACCTCAACGACGACAACGATGTACAAAATGTAATAAAGTTCACTCAAAGAACGAAATTGATTGTAGACAAAATACTAATATACGAAATACGTTTTGCAATAATGATGAATTTTTCAAAATAAAAGTATGTTTAGATAATAAAATATTGATCGATTTCATCGATACTGGTAGTCAATGTAGTTTGATAAAAAAATCCGTTTGTGATGAAATTGATGGTATGCGGATAAGTTGTAACATGAGAATTTCCGGTATTTGTGGTGGAATTCATATTGCTAATGAAAAAATTTTTGTGAACTTACGTATAAATAAAGTCCTTTTACCTGTTACATTAGGTGTGTTTCTTTACTTTTTCGGTAAAGTTCGGTAAAATGAGAGCTAACTATAAATTCTCTCAATAAAAGACAAAAATGTGCAAAAGTACGCGAACGCGAAAAACCAAAACTATTGTACTATGTCAAAACTATTAAATAAAAACTTGCATGTAGTATATACATCCATACTTACTTACGTATGTTTTACTTACATGTTGCAGCGTATCTATAATATTTTCTTTCTTAATTTTATGTAAAAACTTATAAAACTTTGTTCGCCAGAAGTTTTTAAATCTTTTTTGCAACAACTTTCCAATTTTTTTATGTTTTTTTGTCAATTTAATTTTTCTTTGATGTTGTTTATTTTTCAAACAGCTGTTTGTTTATTTACTTGCCCAAACTAGCCCGAAGAAAAAGTACGGGCTGTTTCGTGCAAGAAGAAGAAGAATCTTATTCTCTCAAAACCACTCTCATTTACACAAATTAAAAGTACGGAAACGCTTTTCGTGCAAATTGGGATCCCGAGGGATCCCAAAGTAGAGTAAAAAAACACAACTATTATATGTAGTTGAAGATGAACTTTTATTAACGGATATTCTGATTGGACAAGATAATTTTGTAGATGATAATGTAAAATTGACAATACAGAATGGTAACATAAACATTGAAAATAATAATGTACAAAAATTAACTGTTGATCAAATGCAAATTAATAAAATTGAATGCGGAAAGGACAATGAAGATATTAAAGTGAGATTGCCTGAATTAATTCGAAATAATGAAACTGTATTTGCAAGTAATTTACAAAATATTGGTAAGACTGATTTGGTGGAAATGAAGATAAAGTTGACAGGTTCAAAAATTGTAAATCAAACGCCATATCGTGCCCCCGAATCGAAAAAAATTGTTATTTCCAATATGATTAAAGAACTTTTAGAGAATGATATTATTACACGCTCAGAATCCGAGTATGCCAGTTCAGTAGTATTACAAAAAAAGAAAAACGGAAGTGATCGATTATGTATTGACTACAGACAGATCAATAATTTGATGTCAAAAGAGAATTTCCCATCACCTAATATTGAAGAATGTTTAAATCAAGCAAAACAATATAAATATTTTACAACTCTGGACTTAAACAGTGGTTATTATCAAATTCCAATTGAAGCTGAAAGTCGTAAGTACACAGCATTTATTACAACGGATGGTCTGTTTGAATTTAAACGTATGCCGTTTGGTTTGAAAAATGCGCCAATGGTATTTCAGAGACTGATGTCTAAGATCCAGGAACATGTTGGCAGAAATAATATGATTCACTATATGGATGATATTCTTATTGGTAGCAATACGCCAGATGAAATGTTTACGATACTTCAAATAGTTCTGAATGTACTCAAAGATGCAAATTTGACTTTGAATATAAAGAAATGTGAATTCTTAAAAACGACAATTGATTTCCTTGGGCATAGTTTAACACCAGAAGGTATACAACCTCGAAAAATAAAATCAAAAGCAATTGAGAATTTTAAACGATACTGAAATACGTAAATTTCTTGGTTTAAGCGGATATTTTCGTAAATTTATACCAGGTTATTCATTAATATCGGAACCTATAAGACGATAATTACGAAAAGATCAAATATTCAATTGGACTAATCAGCAAGAAGACGCATTTAATAAATTAATATTTAAATTGTCTACTCAACCTGTTATGACAGCTTTTCGTTTAGATGCTGAACATGAGAAATTTGCTTTAAATGTCATTATTATTAATATTCCTGTTGAAATAGATATATTATTAAAATATGTTTTTCCTGACAACGTTGTTTTAATTTAAATAAAAGAATAAGTTTGAGACATCTTTTATATGTATGTACTTTTATGTACCAAAAATATTTCGATTTTCCAACCCTGGAACCGAATTTTTAGTTTTTAAAATTTTTAAGACCAATTTAATTCTTAGCGAAGTATAAAATAGGTTTAAGTCACTGAAAAAACCCAAAATTGGGAACTTATATGGATACTTTCATGCACCAAAAAATTTCGATTTTTAACCCTGGAACCGAATTTATAATTTCTTGGTACTAGTTTAATTTTTTCTGAAATATCTAGTAGGTTTAATTCAATAAATGCACAAAATTTGGAATTTATGTATGTACTATTATGTACGAAAAATATTTCGATTTTCCAACTCTGGAAACGAATTTTTATTTTTTTACCAATGCAATTCTTAGTGAGGGGTAACATAGTTTTACTTGACAAAAAAAATTAAAATTTTTAAACTTTTTGGTCATTTTCATGTACCATAAAATATTTCATTTGTCCAAGCCTGATGTCGAAATTTTGATTTTTTAAGATTTTAATACCAATTTTGTTCTTCCTGAACTATAAAACAGCTTTAATTAGCAAAAAGAAATAACGTCAATTGCCTTTTTGGTTACTTTTATGCAGAATAAATATTTCAATTTCCCCACCCTGGAAACGAAATTTAAATTTTTTTAACCAATGCAACTCTTAATGAGGCATGAAATAGTTTTATTTAAGAATAACTTAATATTTGTAACCATTTTCATTTTTATGTACCACAAAATATTGCAGTTATCCAACTCTGGAATCTAAATTTTGATTTTTTTTTAATATTTGGTACTAATTTTGTTTTTCTTGAACTAAGAAATAGTTTTAATTAGTAAAAAAACAACGTCAATTGCCTTTTTGGTTACCTTGATGTATAAAAAAAATTTCAATTTCCCAACCCTGGAAGCGAATTTTAAATTTTTTAAAATTTTCTTTATCAATGCAAATCTTCATGAGGTATAAAGTAGTTTTGTTTAAGAAAAAATCGAATTCCGCAGCCATATTGGTTATTACATGTACTACAAAATATTGCATGTACCAAAAAAATGAATATATCCAACCCTGGAAACGAAATTTTATTTATTTTTTGTTTTTTTTATCAGTGCAACATTTCTTGAGGTATAGAGTAGTTTATTTAAAAAAAGTTGCATATTTTTTACCATTTTGGTAACTTTCATGCACCATAAAATATTGCACTTGTCCATCCCTGGATTCGAAATTTTATTTTTGAATTTTTGATACCAAAAATTCAAAAATTTTGATAGAACAAAATTTCTTCCTAAATTATACGACAGTTTTAGCTAGCAAAAAACAAAAAATAAACAACATCAGTTGCCTGTTTGATTACTTTCATGTAAAAAAAAAATTTTCTTCATGACGTATAAAGTGGTTTTGTTAAAGAAAAACTTGAACCTTTTAACAATTTTAGTTACTACATATACTACAAAATACGGAATAGGCCGAAAAGAAATTGTTAATTTCCCATCCCTCGAAAATTTTGTTTATATTTTTAGTTTTTAATAGACCATTGAGGCTCCCCAAAGCACGAAATAGGTTTAATTTACAAACATTAAAAAAAATAATTGATTTTTGGTATAAATTTTGCGTCGGGAAATAGTTGTAGGCTTCCTAGCTCTGGAACCATACTTCGGATCTTTCTGAATTTCAATAGCACTCTATTTAATTTCCAATCTAACGGTTTAAGAACGACGTCTCTAGGTCGTCTGGGGGCTTGGGAAGACCGATTACACGTACAGACGGACGTACATCGCTCAATCGTCATCGCTATTCATAAGGATCCAGAATATATATACTTTATGGGGTCCAATGTGCATATCAAAGAAATTACACACGGAATGACAAACCTATATATACCCTTTCACTTTTTTGTGAAGGGTATAAAAAACCAAATAAGCTTCTTCCACGGCCTGCATGTGAGCTTTTTGAATTTAAATAATGCTTATAGGTACATACGAGTATGTATGTTTATTTTTAGTTGGATAATGATATACATATTGTTACGTTTTTAGACCTTTTCGTAAAAACGCTTTTTATTTATCCTTCAAGGATTCGTTTAATTGCATCAAATTAAAACACAGACAATTACTTTTAGAAATATAATGCGGCAACACTTTATTTACTATTTAATTAACACGAGTATTTGTACTACTAAACACTTAGCGATGTTAAAACGTCTAGATTCAAAATCTCACTAATCCCCCTGTTCACTGTCAGCGACTTTATATAGCAAAATGACGTCGTCTGGTAACTTCGCGAAGCATCTGGTCATTGTTGTTGTTGGTTGTGCTTTACTTAACATGTAGCTATATACGTGTGTTTGTATATATGACAATGCTGTCTTGTGTTTTGCTTATTGTAACTATGTGTGGTTGTATGTATGAGTGTTCTGCGTGTTGTGTAGTTTTGTTTCTTCTTGTGCTATGTGGGCATGTTGCTGTGTATATTTGTGTGTATGTTGCTGTGTATATTGATGTACATGTTTAGTTTTTATTAGCAGCGAATACTTGCGTACAAGATCATTAAGAATAACATCATCATCTCTTAGCATTGATGTTGCTAGGTTTTTCGTTATTGTTGTTTACACTTGTTATTGCACAGCCTCGAATGATCTTGTATATTCTCAACGATGTATCCGGAATATTCCATTTCCGTTAATTCAAATATTATCTGCATGGTGTTGACCAGGGTTGTAACATTTTGACAACTAGAGATGGTTTGACAGTGCTGCCAAGTACATATAGCCACATTGTCGTTATATTTGAATCTATTTCTAAACTTTGTAACACTGCCGCCCACTTAAGCCTGTTCGACCCGAATAGGCATTCAATCACCTCTTCCATAGTGCGCCAATCGTTCGAGATGTACTATTTTCATTTTCGACCTTGGGCTATAGCATTTCTGTTTCCGGTACACGACGTCATTCCCTCTCTTAATCACTTTATACGGGCCATCCCAGTGAGTCTGTAATTTTGGGGACAATCCTTTCTTCCGTTGGGTTTTATAAAGTAGAACCAATTGTCTAGCCTTCATGTTGTCACTGACCATCTGGATTCTGTTATGCATCTTACTCCGATTGTTGCTGCGATTACGATAATTATTGCCATAATAACCACGATTGTTGTAACTGTCACCACTGTAATTGCTTATATTACGATTATTGTAGTTGCCGCGTCCTCTATAAACTCCGCGCCTTGTAGATGACACACCAAATGTTTCACCATTCAATATCCGTTCCTGGCGCCAATCATAATTCTTATTCTTTGTACGAACTCGTGTAGTTCTACCGGAAATATTATCAAAGAATGTTTTGGTCTTATCGTAGCCTACAGTAATTTCTTTTTCTCTTGGTTCATGTTCACCAGCTCCAGTTTCATTGCCGAACTCATCCTTTTTATCAGTTTCGCCATTCATCTGTTCTGATTTTGGTTCATCGCTCACCTTATGTTTTGGTAGTCGTGACCGAAGTTCTTCGAACTTAGTATTTGCTTGTTCACAATCGAAATCTTGCTCAAACTTAATGGGATTACCTAAAGGCTTCTGACTCACACTGGGACCATTAGCTGATCTATAGGCCATTACGTTACGCATATTAGAAAGTGGTCCCATTCCATAATTGCTCATATTGTTGCCACGACTTGTATTCCAATTGCGCCGATTAGGGTTACCGCCCTGATAATTGCGTTGGTTGTAATGATTCATGCTATAATTTTCCATCATACGACTGGAACAATAATTACCGCTGTTGCGTTGCTGATTGTCTCCACGTTGATTTGGATGGTTCTGCCGCTTACGACCAGCATCGCACGATTGACCACCACCGCCATGGTTAGACTTATTTTGATGATTCTTATGATGTTGCTGCTGTGGTTCTAAGTTCACTCGTTTGCTGTTTCTTGGTGGCGAAACAGATCTACCTCTTTTTCTTCGTGCTTTGCAGCTGCGCTGAAAATGACCGATTTTTCCGCAGTTAAAGCACTTAGGCTTTTCTTTGGTAGCACTTTCCGCCAACAGTTGTCGCATTGCCTCCTTAACACTAGCGACTAGGTTATTATCATTCTCGGACAAAACATCCACATTCCGCACCTTACATATCTGAGGCTTGAAAACCATCCTTGCAGTCTCTTGTGCCAGCGCAAATGAAACAGTCTCAGCGAAAGTGGATTTCTGCGTTGCGCACACAGCCAGTTTAACATCAGAGTCGCGAATACCATTAACGAAAGCCTCAGTTTAAAGTGGTCCAGGAACGGGTGACTCTCGCCTGGATATGTGAGCTGCACTAAACGCTCGATTTCCATTGCGAAATCTTGTAGAGACTCGTTAGGCTTTTGAACTCTACATCGCAATTCCATTCTGTATAAATCGCGCTTGTGCTCACCACCATACTTGCGCTGCAATGCTGCCATTATTTCATTATAGTTGTTTCTGCTGCTTACTGGCACGGTCTCAAGTACCTCTGCGGCTGTACCCTTTAAGGACAAAATCAACTCTATGGCCTTTTCTTCCGCATCCCATCCATTTCTGCTAGCAACCGTCTCGAACTGGAATCTAAAGATGCCCAATGGTACGCTGCCGTCAAAGCATGGCGCTTTTATTCGCGCAGAAACCTCCGCAACTGCTCGTACTGTCCCTCCACTACGCTCAAGGTTATGCACTTTGTCCTCTAGAGCATGAAATTTTTCTTCGAACTCTTTTGCATGCTGTTCTAGGCCACCGCTTTCTAGATGTTGGACTCTCTCTGCCAGCTCTGAGAATTTATTCTCAATAGAATCCACCCTCCTATTAATGGCCTCAGAAACCTCGACCAGAGTCTCGTTGGTGGCTCTATTTGACTCCAACAGTTTTGTTTCCACTCCCTGTATTTCGGCTACCAGCTTTTCACTGCTGATTTCTGAGTTCTGCTTTATTCCAGTTATTTCGGCTACAAGCTTTTCAGTGCTGATCCTTGTTGCTTCCTGTATCTGGATCATCATAGCAGCGAACATTGAATTTATGTCCATGCTGCTGGTCGTAGCAGGAGGACATACCTCTACATCGTCTTTGTCCTCAAACTCGTATGTCCCGATGTCGATGCCGCGATTCTTAAACTCATCTATCAGCCTCTTCTGCAGTTCAGCCTTGTTACCTGCTGTTGGTAATTCCCGCTTACTAAGCTCCTTTTTTAGCTGTTCAACTTTTAGCTCATCAAATTTCATAATTATATTTTTTTTTAATGTCCTTTTTTTTTCCTTAAATTGCAATGTCCTTTTTAATTATTTTTGCAATCCCACTTCTGACACCAATTGTTACGTTTTTAGACCTTTTCGTAAAAACGCTTTTTATTTATCCTTCAAGGATTCGTTTAATTGCATCAAATTAAAACACAGACAATTACTTTTAGAAATATAATGCGGCAACACTTTATTTACTATTTAATTAACACGAGTATTTGTACTACTAAACACTTAGCGATGTTAAAACGTCTAGATTCAAAATCTCACTAATCCCCCTGTTCACTGGCAGCGACTTTATATAGCAAAATGACGTCGTCTGGTAACTTCGCGAAGCATCTGGTCATTGTTGTTGTTGGTTGTGCTTTACTTAACATGTAGCTATATACGTGTGTTTGTATATATGACAATGCTGTCTTGTGTTTTGTTTATTGTAACTATGTGTGGTTGTATGTATGAGTGTTCTGCGTGTTGTGTAGTTTTGTTTCTTCTTGTGCTATGTGGGCATGTTGCTGTGTATATTTGTGTGTATGTTGCTGTGTATATTGATGTACATGTTTAGTTTTTATTAGCAGCGAATACTTGCGTACAAGATCATTAAGAATAACATCATCATCTCTTAGCATTGATGTTGCTAGGTTTTTCGTTATTGTTGTTTACACTTGTTATTGCACAGCCTCGAATGATCTTGTATATTCTCAACGATGTATCCGGAATATTCCATTTCCGTTAATTCAAATATTATCTGCATGGTGTTGACCAGGGTTGTAACATTTTGACAACTAGAGATGGTTTGACAGTGCTGCCAAGTACATATAGCCACATTGTCGTTATATTTGAATCTATTTCTAAACTTTGTAACAATATATTCATTTAAATTAAAAATATTGATTTCAGTCTTTCACAGATTAATTTAGTGGCCTTTTTTCATTTTAGTCAAAAGTTAATAAAATAAAATGTGTATGTACATATGTAAATTAATGTCGCTATTAAATTTCAGATGACTTCTTGGAACACCATTCAGAAGGAACTACAATAGAAGAAAATGATAACGTGACTACACAACTGCAAGGAAGAGGAGCATAAATTTTTTTTATATCGTTTATAGAAAAACATTTTTAGGTGTAATCATAAATGAATTTATGTAGGTACGTATGTATGTATATCAACATAGTATTAATGTATGTATGTATGCAAGGGCGGATCTAGGGGGGCGGGGGTCATGGGGTCATGACCCTCCCCCTGGACTGGCTCAGTACTGCTATGTATTTATTCTAAACTTATTGCTGTTGACTGAAGTAGTAGAACGCGAGACTATGAAGTGAAGGGTCGTGAGTTCGAGCCCGCGCTGAGTCATGAAATATTGTGTTGAATTGTTCTCAACAGCATTAGTGCGTGGTTGTGTTAGTTGTTGCAAGTCCGTTTCAATGATGAAGGCACTGATCAGTGAACATAATTGGCAGCGACTAACACTATCATGTACTAAAAGCCGAGTAACAGCACCCACCTTCGTCGGCCCTGTGCAAAAAATTAGCCAGCGAAGTAAAAGTTTGAAATAGCTACAAAAAAAAACTGTCTATCTTCTCATCTTCAGTTCCGGCGCAATGCATTGCATATATGTATAGGGGTCATCCCCTGAGTGTTGGTCCAAGATAAAAAAAAATACATATTACATAGGTACATGAGTCACCCTTTTGAACTCTAAATTTTTATATTTACACAACATTTTTATTGTTTTGTTCGGGAATTCGCTGAAAATTTTTAACTTTACACAACATAACACGTTTTAAATGGAAAGTGAGTTGGTCTTGAGATTTTTTCTGCAAAATTATGGAAATTAAAATTTGATAATACTTTCGGAGTACAATGCCGAAAATCAAAGCAACTTTAACTTCA